>OZ010737.1:13216162-13675361 GCA_963932295.1 Tipula lateralis
TGAATAGTTTACGCATGCATTGTTTTTCTCAAGATCTAGATATTAGAAATATTTGGAATGGATTTCACTTTACATGCAATTCATTTCTCATTATTATGTAAATAGGCACGTCCTATTTCACCTTTCAATTTAAAACCATATTGTTTTTGGATTTGAACTATGGTTTAAGAATAATTTTATTATAAATTGAGAACTCAGCTTTTATTTTGACGTATTCATAACACAATGTTCTGTACTGCAATGATTTGCCCATGTATAAAGTGTTCCGTCGTTACATCAAAAAATCAGAACTACTTCAAAAGCACATCCGTTTTATTTGATACCTTTACCAAAATATATTAGCAAATCTACTCGTCCGCTGATTATAATTGATTTTAAAGTATGAAATGGCTGGTTTTTATTTTGGTGATAATCAACCGTACAAGCACTTGTGAAGAAATTGAAAAAAATATGGCGTTCAGAGTAACCATATAATTCATTTCGTAATATAATTATTATCACCATCGCGCCACAATAAAATTATATCAACCCAAAAAGTAGAAGCAGAAAAGTTAATGCTAGTTCTGCGTGAAAACTAAACTTCTAAAACCATTACCTGCAGGTATTAATCAGTGAACGATATTTTTAGCCGAACATAAACAAAGATGTTTCTCGATATCCTGAGTCTTGTTCACCCTGTCAACGAGCAAAATTACAGTGTCATACAAACTCATGAACATTTCAATATCCCAGCAATTCAATATCCCAGTAGGAAAATCCATTCTTTCGAATACTGTGAAACCGCTACCACAACTCAATGGATTACTAACTTGTCTCGAATCTCGATAGATTTAAGCGTTCTGTATGGCCGATATGTCAACAGCAACCGCAGTGTATCACAAACAACGTATCACGACGATTCGGTGTTCCCGCACAGATTACAACGGACCAAGAAACACAATTTAAGCCTCAGCGTTTCATCGAGTTGACTAAGCTACAAGGATCAAATCGTATACAGACAACGTCTAATCAGCCACAAGCAAATGGAATGGTTGAACGCTTCCACAGGCAACTTAAAGTCGCATGGCAATATTCATAATATCAATCGGAGCTCGGAAATTTCAATTATTTTACTCGGAATACGAGCCACAGTAGAGAATCTGAAGTGCTAACAGCCCTTTTTAGGGGAAAATTACATTACACGTCAATACCTTCTGGCACAACCTTCTTAAAATTGCATACTACCTCCTGCACAATGAAATCGTCTGCCTTCTCTCAATGGTGATAGTCAGTTTCACGCTTCTCAAGGCTCAGATATTTCCAAGAAGTTTATTTCATATCACAACAAGTCTAAACCATCACTAAGCAGAAGAAATGAGGCACCCAACACAATTACGTCATAGATACATAATCAATCAAAGTCAAAAAAATAAAAGGGGAATTCATTGCGGAGGATGAAAATAGCGTTCAGTAACCAATGAATTTTTAACAAAACTGTTACATGGGTGACCATTTAGTTCAAGTTTGAAGAAAGATATTTAGATTACTAAGTAGGTATTACAGATAGCCACATTCAAAGAGAATGTTTATGTCCTATTTCCTGCCGCATTTCCTTTATGGTAATGTTGAATATGACTGTTCTAAAAATATGTTTTAATGCTTGGACTTGTTTTATTATCGGAATTAGGAAATTTAAATATGAACATATTTCACTCTATATTAGGTTTGTCCCTTACTGTAGTTTAATTAGTTTTTATGACTTTCGGATTGGCGCTTTTTTTTACTCACAACTAAAGAACTTAATTAACTATTCAAAAAGTTATTATTTAGCATGGCGCATTATGCCAACCTTCGTTTACGCCCAGCTCAAAATTTTTCTAGTTCTTCACATTCCTAATTTTTGTAAGAGGGATTTCCGTATGGAATACCTTTCTATTCAGTATTTAGAGTTTGAGATCTGACGAGATGTTTAAATCACAATTTGAATGGCGTGCTAGAATGACAATATAATTGGTTTTGTCTGCTATCTGTTGCTCATCCCATTGATGCCATCATCACATCGAAATCGACCTAACCTGTTAATCGGTTAACAAAGCAACAACATACAAGCAACAACTCGAATTTCAAACCAAAAATCATAAAGCTCATGCTTTTAAACCTAAACGTTTGAGTTGCACATACCATCTTAGAAAATAGAAAGCTGCCTTTTGCGGATGAGAACATGGTGAGTCGATAATTAAATTCAATCTAAACAATTTCGTAACATTGCAAACGTTGCGTATAGATTTATTTTCTTCGTGTAACTCCATGGATTAGAAATAAAATCTGACCAACCAAATGGCGCAGTGGTTAACGCTGTTGCAATTGGAGCAGGTTTGAATGGGACCGGGTTCGAATCCAGATAGAGGCAGGATGCAAAAGAGGGATTTTTATGTATCTGATTACGATCGGTGGCGTGAATGAAAACATATATTTTTATATTTTATATAAAATCGGGTGGAACCCTTTTATGGTTCCGCACTCAATGCCACAACGAGCCCATTGTACAAACCATTAAATCACACATATGCGCTCTAATACAATTGATGTACAGGAATATTCCTGGAGTTGGATATCATGCGACACAAGGGATTTCATGGGACACAAGGGATCTTATGCGATCGAAAACCGAAGAACTGCTGATAAAGTGTAAGTTATCATCAGCATCATCAAGACTTTCGTCCTTATGACAGCTACGAGTAGCTGACCATCATTTCAGCTTTAGATACGATAGGTCATTGTTTTTAAATGATTTTTCACTATGTGAATATCCCCGTCTAATTACGATCTGTGGTGTGAATGAACACATTTATAGAATTCATGTACTATGGGCTGGCATGGAGCTATGCAATGGAAAGATGGTTCTACATAAATTGAACCTATAGCCGAACGTGCTTGATTTGGCTAAGAGTTATGGAAAAAATTGAGAGATAGACAGAAAGACGGAAATAAAATCTGGAATTAAATTGAACTGATATGTTGAAATAATAATATTTGGTAGAATATTCGTTTAATTACTGTGATCTATTCAAATATAAGATACAACAATACCATATTAAAAGAAAGTACAATGAGACACTACCACAACACCATTATTTAATGAATTTTCTTCTTTATTTTAATTATATCACTCTTTTATATTCACTACAGAATCCACTTAATAATTTAAATCATATTCCATTGATAACACAAAATAAATAAATCCTCAACCAAAAAGCTAAATAATTTTTTTTACAAAAACAACAAATAAAATTCACTTAACACTCTACTATTCGGGTGACAAAAAGATAAAATATTAGACAAAAAATCCGTAACAAATTATATTTTCATTCTCCCGTCGTTGGATCGTTCTCGAATAAAAGACACAGTACAACACACAAGACGACATGAAATGCTCCACAAAAAATAAAATAAAAACAAACAATAAATAATAAGAAAATATTGTAAAATCTTGTATTTTATTGTCGAGCTGATATAAATCATCTTATATTCTTCTGCTGCTGCTCCTGTTGTTGTTGTTGTGATTGTACCCGAATACCGAATAAGAAGTGTACCACTATATCAACTATTATATACGAGTTTATTTTAAATATATGAAAAATAATAAAAATTCTAGTTTTATTTGCATTTTAATTCATAAAACTGTTTTCTTAATAGCATTAAACCGTGGTATGTTGGTAGGTATGTATAAGAAGTTAAAATACTTTTGTTTTTCTTTTATTTAATTTTATTTTTTGGGTAATAAATTATAATTTTTTTTTTCACTCTCCGAACAATCCTTGCTTCTTGCTATTACACATACATATAAAGGAACAAAAACATTAAAAGGATGTGTTTTTTTGTATTTTATTTTAAATCTTTACCGCTGAATTTTTCAAGAAGCTTTTAAAGCGTAGTAGATTAAAAATATTATGTATACAAATACAATATACTGGGAAAGAAATGTAATTTATTTATTATTATTATTGTTGTTATTATTATTGTTTTTTTCTTCCTTTTCATATTTATTTATTTATATATATGTTTTTTTTTTTTGGTTTAATAAATTGATTTTTATTTTGTTGTCTTTTGTGGAAACAAATATACATAATTCGCGGTTTCTTTTATTTGACAAGTCAAAAAGATAAAAATAAATTACTTAAGATTTTCGAACAACAAGAAAACAAACCGAAAATCAACTAGCTCGCGGGTGGTTGTTTTTCATACAGGACTACATCGTATTACGCTTTTCATATTCACACACGTGCTCAAATAAATTGAATATTTTATTAAACAATATATTATTGAAATAAATACATAAGGTAGAAATATCGACTTAAGTGTTCACTTTGTTTCATATGTGAAGCCTAATGGTGACATATATGTGAATCTTACACCAAAAAAGTGGTAAAACTAATGTAGATAGACACATACAGTGTTTATTGGAAGAACAACTGTATTAGCGATGCTCAGACCAGCGGTCACTTTTTGCCACGGCTTATAAAACTATTTTTGGCTTTATTCATATTCCCAGCTGTACCGGTTCCTTAAAATTTCAACTTCTAATAATCTTAATAAAACAAAAAATTATATTAAGTTATTTGGAAGGATCGTGATTATACTAATAATAAAAATATATTAATAAATAATGTTAATAAAATATTAAATTTATTTTAATCAATTTTTATCTATAAAACCTTCAAAGTAAATTGTTGATTCCAGTGATTCATCCACAGAACAACGAGTTCAATAGTAATCGTGGTTATGTGATGTGATGTTTGGAAATGAAATTGCACATGAATATGAAGGATGCTTATTTTATGCAAGTTTAGTTCCCATTTCAGATGTCATACTTTAGTTGGCTGGAACTCTTTGAGGGTCCACATTCAATACCATAAAGGGTCCATGGTGCAAACCTAGGATTTTATAAATGACACATGTACTCTTACACAGTAGATGTACAAGAATATTTCTAGAGTTTCACACAAAAGATCAGATACGATCGAAAGCCGGACAACTGCTGTTGAAGTGTAAGTTATCATCAGTATCCTCAGGAAACTCGTCGCATACGACATCTTGGCAAATCCCATACGATGAAGATGATTTTCAAACGCCCATGGTCAGTAAGCATAGAAATCAATATTCCTAGTTGTTTTTTTAAATGAAAGCACGTAAGTGGTCAGTTTCGACTAAACTCTCTCCCTAAAGTATTTCGCTTTACGACAAGAAGGATTAGCTGGCCACGTCAGCTTTAGATTTGATTAGGACAGCGTTTTTAATTTTTTAAAGGAGCAGCTGGTTCACGACCTATGAAATATACGAGCGAACCAGTTTTACCCAAATATCATCTATCAATTTAGAGCTGGTTAGAAGATTGCTCAAGGAGTCAAGACAGATCCATCTAGAATTAATTTTAGAAGGTTCTGGTGAAGGACGTTTTCACTATTCATACAAAATGTAATCTCTTTATTGCTGGCAACGAGATTAAAAGCTAAAATTACGCAGTGAGTTACCGCAATTAATTCAGCTTGATGAAAAGTTTAGTGGGTCCCAAACTACCACAGATTCTTAAATCATGAGATGGACAGTAGTTACTAAAGCCAGCACCCTGTTTAGAGAGAGATCCATCTGGAAAGAATACAAGAGCAAAACCGACAGAAGCCTTTTATTAATCTTGTTGATTTCTGGTATAACTCGTTTCAATTAAGTAGAGCAAACATCATTCCACGCCCAAACATTCCTCAAGCGAAAGGCAGCCGAACAAGATATATTTAGAGCTAACGATTGTAACTATGGAGTAGAGAGAGAATGAGCTCCATAGCTTAGAGCGGAGGTCAAGTCATGAATAATTGAAGATTTTACTTTAAATACTGGCCACCAAACAACAGATGCATAAGTTAGCAATGGTAGAACCAGTAATTTTTAGACAAAATGTAGCATTTTGGGGGCGATTCCCAAGAATTACCAAAAGCAATACCATTACCAAAAAAAAAGTGGCTTAGATCCAGACGATACTTCTAAGAAAGATTATTATCCAGAAAAACATTAAGGCTTGATTGAGCTTCTACTCTTAAATCTGAAAAGAGATGGTACAAAAAAAGCTGCAGGGTTCATGCCTTATAAATATAACAAAATCGGTTTTAGATTTGACACATGTAAACCTTTATACAGGTACCACTGTTCTATATTGAGAAAATCTTGTTGATTCAAATCTGACCGACAGTGAAACTTTGAGTGATAAAACCCGACTCATGAAGAATAACAAGAAGTTCGTAAACGACCAAAAGCCACAAACAGGAGTGAAAGCTCCTCTTTCTGCGGGCAACTGCTGGTAGACTTGGCCGAAATAAAAGTGTCCTCAGCCTCGCATATCACAATGCGAGTTTCAAGCATACATTTAATCCAACTGATGACGTTTGGTTGGATGCCAAAATTAGTACATGAATTAGTAATATCCAGAAAAGTGACGAGCTTATGTAAGGCTGTCTCAGAGGATTTTCTCACTCTGTACGCATGCTGCATATTACTGAGTGGAGCGGTTACTAAATATTGGTCGCTGGATACAGTAAATGTTCCTTAATGAGAGGATATCTATGCTGTTACACAGCAGAAAATATACCATCATGCCCGGCAGATTTGAAGGGGTCGAAAGAGATCTGCAAGCTAAGTCCGAATTTAAAATTACATGTTAATCGTTGGTGACTACACTAGTTGTGATTGTTTTGGACAGTACAGAAACATGCAGCTCTATGTCCACAAACAAATGAATTTGCATAGGTTACTACGTAAGGAAGCAATCTCGAGAGATAATGTTTCTCAGTTGGTAAGCTTATTGTTACGGTAAGATTTTAGCGGTCTTTTTTAAAGATTAAAATTAAAGGAAATGCACCTGTAACCGGAGATGAGATTTTCCAGTTTAATTTAGTGAAAGACATAATATAAATACCTTCCTGTGAACAGAGTTAACGAAAGTAGGATCCCATCCAACATTGAGGATATCGAACTCAGAAGAACTTAAATAGTTTAGCGGAGCAGAACCATAGAGAGAGAGAGAGATGTGCATTAGCAGCACAACTAGCTATAAGGTGAATGTTTTTAACCTTACACCAACTTACAATGTATGTATATAGTCTTCAGAAGAAGGTGGAGTAATGGGATCGTAAGAAAATACACTGAGGAAATAATCACTCCAGGTTGAGAATTAAGAGTAATGCGTGCAGTTGCGATATCAGCCGAAATATAACTTTCAATGAGAGATGCATTGATATTCTTCAAGATACAAATGCACACTATGTCTCGCGGTTGAAATATAT
Organism: Tipula lateralis; assembly: GCA_963932295.1. Lineage (NCBI taxonomy): Eukaryota > Metazoa > Arthropoda > Insecta > Diptera > Tipulidae > Tipula > Tipula lateralis. The sequence goes on from OZ010737.1 coordinate 13,223,473, forward strand.
AGAATTCTGTGGAACCATCAAGAATGTTATGTTCCTGAACTAAGCATAATAAGTTTATATAAATAACTCCAGATCAAATGTATATATAAGTGATTTACTATCTTAGTGTTACAGTGGTATTACTATACTACATATGGTTAACATTGGTTGGAAAGCACTCATATTTTCGAAAAACATGACTAATAATTTTTTACTCAATTGTATAAAAATAATTTGTTCTGTTTTGTATTTTTCATTTTAATTCAAATCTAAATATAAATTACACAATTTGGCTCAAAAAGATATCATTTGCAATACATCCAAATGAGATTAAAAAAAATATTTATCCAGCAAATATAATTTTTGGCCTCGTGTTAAGAAAAAACAACATTTTTTTTCGGTACTAATGTTGATTCAATGTCTCCCATAAAACCGAACCAGATAAAAAAAAAATAAAAAAATCTTGTTAGAACGTGCAAAAATTCTATCATCTCCTATATAGATATCTTATACCCAACAACACAAACATAAAGGATCTTATTTTATTCACGCCAAAAAATTTAATATCCAAATATCAGTAAACATCTTCTTCGAAATCAGTCAAAATAAAAAGAAAAAAATGTATCATGGCCATAAAATTTTATTAGATTCTGTTATTCATTTTATTACATTTTATTATTGTTTTTCTGTTTCGGGAAAAAAAATCGTCTTATTTCTTGAGATACTGCATTGTTTTATCTTCCTATCCAATGTAGATATAAGAAAGGAACCCAAGAAATTTAAGAGGAGACATTTTTATTTGTTTACAATCTTTCATATTACACCAACAGCACTGTACCAATAGCTACTATTTTTTTTTTAGTTTTATGGACCATATCCATAAATGGTAATTGATTTGTGACCATTCATTTATGATGTAGCCCTGTCATGCATACGAGTATATATAGTCTATTCAGTGAACATTTTATTTGGAACGAATTTTTTTTTGGGTTTTAGTTGGAAGTAAAAAATAATGTTAAACAATTTTCGTATCCGCAATGCCACCTAAGTAATTGTTTCTTATGGTTAGATCTGGGTTTTATGCGTATAAATTGAATTTTCATGTATTCCTTCTTGGAAGAGTATTTTTATTAGATTTTTACTTTCTGAATCATTATTCAGAAATATTTCTAAGTAATTGTTAGATTCTCATTAGTGTTTATCTCAAAAAACGTTTACAGAACTATCTCCCACTCATTGGTCGCAATCTGTGAAAGTGGATATTCTGTATATATTGGCGATCACGTGCTTAACATTAAATCTAAGCTGTTGAATTTATCAAAATATTTTTTACCACTTGTTCGGATTTTCAAGACACAAGGTATGATCTATAAAATAGCAGAATTTAGTCACTCTCTTAAACCAATTCTAAAAAGTAAACCTACACAATCACGTGAGGATTTCCTATAAAGTGTTTGGGTTTCTATTGTTTATTGGCCCTAACAACTCAAAACCAATTCTGGAAATGTGTGAATCGGCAATCATATATTATGTTTCCATGCGAGGTTGAAACAAGGTAATGTTCGGGTTAGCGTTCATGGTAACAGAATTTGGGATCGAGTTTCGTTAAGTGTTTTTAACTCAACGAATCTAGTGGAGTTGAGTAGAGTAGAAATTTATAATAGTGACGGTTATTTTTTTTTTGTTTGTGAGTGATTGTGTTTTTGTTGACAACGAAAAGCACCATTTTTTCTCATGGAAACGTTCGACGAAATACCGAATTTATCGTAATCCTAATTTTAGCTCAACCTAACTCTAAACTCTACATTGAAACATGATAATAGTGTGGCAACGTCGATGCTAAGTTTTTTAGGAAAATACAGTTTGTGTTATTGTCATTTTACACAAATGTATATTGTGTTGTCTGGTCAAGGTGTAACCATATACAGTGCCGATGACCAGCTATGCTGTAGTCTCAGTATACTAACCACTGCTGTAACGATGGTGATAGTTGAATTTTGTCTGTAACGATCGCTACCTCGCTAAGAACTAAACTTTAGGCGTAAAGTCTGATTTTGCTGGGGAGGACGTGTTTCAGCAAAAGAACATGATAATTAGTAGACATGATATAACTGCAATCCTGGTGGTTGAAAGACTACTCAGAACATGTAAATACAAATAGGAATAATGACGTCTGGAGATCTTCTGTTGTAAAATACAAGAATCAAATCCTATTTGGGTGCTATATGGGCTTTACAAAGTATGTCTATGCAATATCAAATCCACCCAGAGTTATTTTCAACGACTGGATGAAACTTGGAGGTTAAATAGTGTGGAAGCAACAGTCGAAAAAACTAGTATTTATTTAAGAGAAATTAATAAATGTCTATTTCATTGTTAAAAGCAAGGTTAGATATTAACATTTGAAAACGATATTAGCTAAATGGCCGCCAATAATCGTCGTCTACATCAATATCTTTGAATTCTTTCAATTCGTAGCAGAATTTTCGCATTTGGGGGCTCAAATACTTCGAGGTTAAAATGAGACTCATTATTGAGGATGATTTTTCGATAAAAATCTGAAACATTTTATTCATTTGAAGAACCCAGTCAGCGAAGATACGATGTTTATGGTGATCGACCGGCTTAAGTACTTGTATTAATTGAACTTTAGACCCGAACTAAAAGCCTTAACACCTAACTTATGCAAAATACAGTGGAATTTCGTTTGTGGAATGTCTAATTCCAAAAATTGAGTAGGAATCGACAATTCTGGGTTGTCTTTAACACTTCGGGCTACAGCAGCAATTCTCTTAGTTTTCCTTGAGTGACGCACACGGTGATGTGATCAGAAGCTTGTTCCAACAGATAAAATGTTTCCATTAGTTTCATTATAGCCGACCGAAAGAGTGTTTCAAGACGACCAAAAAATTGTTTAGTTTTGCAAAATTTTCATTATTTTTGTAGTGAATTTTAACAATTTCAATGCGTTGTTGAAGCGTGCATCGTACCAGTTTTAGTAATGGCGTAGTTTTTACTTGTCAAATGTCAAAAGATGGCAGCTTCAATGTTGATAGGTGCCCAAATAGCAAGCTATTCAAAATGAAACCTCTTATTTTAAAACCTTTCATATTACTACTCCGTATAGTAACCTTATGATGGCTCAACGTTATCTTTAACAGAGAAGCCTAGACCTCCCTCATATTTCAAACGAATGGGCTGAAGTAAACAAACAATATATTTATTCCTAAGGTGGGAGCAAGCTCTCACTACAACCCCAAAAACGTTAGAACCATAAGTTTATCCTCTTATCTTTAGAAATTCTTCACAAGGAAATTAGATGCTTACCTCATGGGCTGTCGAAACAATTTTTCCCTCTCTAGAAAGGACTTACAGAGAAACCAAACAGATAAATAAAACTATTTCTTGCCCGCATATGGTTGCCTTTACGGTTATAGAGAGACCTTTAAAAATGTAAGACTAAAGCCAACCACGTGACCGTACAGTTCAGAGAAATATATCCCGGTGTATTAATGGGGCACTTAAGAGCACATCTATTCAAGCTCTCAAAGGTCTCTTTCACCTAACTCACCAAGAACAAACATACCACAGCTCTGTATCTCAAATAAAATAATACAAAACACTCTTGTGTCCTCGATACTACCGTTTTCACCATTCCGTTACGTACCTTAGAATTGAAATATCAAACTTTTCGGGAAAACCAGTTTTTCACTATAGGTACATAATTATTTTTGAACTCAATGGCTTAAAGATCAGCTTATTGTTGCAATAACTCAAATATTAATTTACACCAATTGACTTATTTGGTAATAAGAAATATAGCAACCAGACGACTTAATTAATAAAGTCGTAGGCCTATCTTCAATTTAAGGGCGGTGCGCCGTGCTTGATGTTTCATATTCCTAAGAAACGAAAATTCCAAAGGAGGAAAATTATTTACATGTATGCTTCTGACTATTAAGAGTTATTACTCACTTATTAAGCATTTTAAGTCCCTGGAGCACCGAGCGTCGCTCGGTCAAAGTTGGTTAATATTCAATTTAAAGAAATATAACTACATTTATATACATTTGATAGGGTAAAAAATCTTTTCTAATTTATTATTTTTGTTGAGAATAGAACAATTGTGACAATTTTCTGTAAATTATTGTGATCACAAATTTTGGTTACACGGGTAACTATCTATCTACCCGAGAAACCACAAGTGACCAAAATGTCAAACTGTCACAAAATGTCAAACTTTATTCTAGTACTCATTTGAGTTGTTTTCTTTTGTTTCGGTCGAAGTTGAACGAAAAAAACTATTTTCAATTAAATTAGAATAAATGTAATATCACTATCTAGTTTCTAAAATATAGTAAAATTATCGGGAGCATTTCGTTAGTAAATTTACTCAATGTAAAACGAGTGCAAAATATTTGAAAGTAATACATAAAATACCTCTTGGATGGAAACTTCTGACCGCAACAAATTAAAAAACAAATACATAAAATACCATACATAGAAGGCATTTGAATGATGAGGACGATGTTGGTGATTCGGATAACACGGTGGAGAGTATTTGTGATATTTACAAAGTTTGGATCCAAAAGAGTGGAAGGATCAAGGCCATTATGCGGTTCTGGGATTAAAAACTGCGCTTTAATGCTACGGACGATGATATAAAGCGGGCTTATCGTAAAATTGTATTGCAACACCATCCGGACCATAGATTTATAATAAAATATATAGATGGAATGTAAGCAGTTGTCAAGTGTCTCAATTTCGGAGGGTAACAGAAAAAAGCGAATAAACCAAAAGGGCCGTATTTAAAAAGTGAAAAAATAAATAAATATAAAAAATACTACATATAAAGAAAATGCGACACTGTTTAAAAATTTGTTGTCAAAAAGTAAATCTCACAACAAACAATTAATTTTTTATTTACTATTTTTTTAGCTTTTCAGTTTAATATTTATTAAACTTTTATCACAAATTGCTTAGTTTCTAACATAAACTATAATTAAATTATCGGGGATATGAAATCCCTTTGTTCTATTTGCCTTGCCTATTTTGGCATTTTTTAACGAGGCACTTCATTTTTTTTATAAATTATTCACTTATATAATGTAAGTTAAAAATACTAACTATTATATACCAAACGTATAAAATTATAATTTTTTAGTTGTTTTAATTAATATTCTTATCATTTGCGGAAATTCTTATGTGAGCTGTCAATACAAATTAAAAACAAAATCTATTGTTGTGGGATTTGCTTCTTCCATCTCCTGATGATCTCCTTTCCATCTTCTAATGATATACAACCATCCTCCTCTAACCTGAGACACGCGAAATAGAAAATTTTATATGGAAAAAAAAATTACATTCATTCTATATTATATATTATAATTCTATGATCCGGACAAGCGAAAAGCAATGGGGGAAGATTAAAAACCGAAGACGATTATTTTATATTAACGCGATTATTTTATTCGATTACTTTATATTATACGTTATTATATAGTTATACTGGTTGGACCGATAAATTATATATAGCTATACTTCAATTAGAATGGCTTCCCGTCATCCGAAAGCTACTTCAGAATCCATCAAGTGAGATTGTATGTAACTGCTTAATTTGGTTTCAAAAAGTCTGTGTTCTAGGCCAATAATGAATCTTCAAAATATTATGAGTGAGAAGTTTGTGAATGATCTTAAGCCGTTAATGGCCCACGATGATCGTAATGTCGGACGATGATATTCATGTAGAATTTGAGAAAGCTAATTAACATGTCCGTACTATGTTCACCGAGATGTGCCGTTCGGAACGAATTTTGTTTAATTGTAGGAACAGCAAATGGACTAAAATGTACGATTGAATCTTAAACATACGAATGAGGTCTTAAAACTATTAAAAACGCTCTCAGAAAACTATGCGGTAAAAGCCATTATTTAGCCATTATTACATTAAGCCACCCGAAACTACGATAATGTCGAGATTGTAAAGCTAGCCATTTATAAACAATCTGATATGCTGGACTTAATATTCGCGAAATATAACGGATTATGTATGGTTATATAGGACAAGATAACCAATCGTTTTTCAATTTGGCTATTTCTCTTAAAGGTATTGTATGCACCTAAATTCCTTAGTATAAAATAAACATTTTACACTATTTTGTATATTTTTCAGCAAAATGTTGGTTCCTTTTTGACGTCCAAGATAATAGGCTTTTGGATCATTTAAATGCAAATTCAAAAGTGGAATTTGTCTCACTGATACGTGCTATTATTTTTATCAGTAGTTTTGTTATTGAAGATTAATATTAAAATTAAATGTCAAACTTTATTCTAGTAAAGTTAAGTATTAGTAAAGTGTTTCTTTATTTTATCACAAAATAAAGTCTTATAATTATTCACAATGTTTTTTTAATACAAATCATTAAATATTTACAATTAGCGGTTGGATTGCGAACTGCGCTGTGGTATCGTAACATTGATAATTCCAATTTATACTGCAAGATTAATTACCAGTGTGGGAGCAGATTTGGAATTGAATAGCTCTCAAACAAATCGGAGAACGTTTATGAGTTTACGACGAAAACCCAACCGGCAATTCATACAAATCAATCTCTTATACTCGAAAACCCGCCGTCATTAACTCTTATCAATGTAGGTTGATATGGAAAAAAATAACTAGAAAATGGGGCCCGGGTCCCATAGGAGACCCCTTAAACGAGTTTTCCTGGAACTGATGCCCATCGCAATCGATTTCTAATGCTCGAAAACCCCTCGTCATTGATTTTCATTAATATAGGTTGATATGGTAAAAAATATCCGGGCCCCTCTGGAGCCCCCCTTAAACGAGTGCTTCTGGAACCAACACCCATCCCAATCGATTTCTGGTGTTTGAAAACCCCCCGTCAATAAGTTTCATCAATGTAGGTTGATATTTGAAGAAAATACATAAAAAAAAGGGGCCCGGGCCCCACTGGACCCAACCTTAAACGAATTTTCCGGAAACCAAAACCAATCGCAATCGCTTCGTAGTACTCGAAAACCCCCCGTCAGTAATTTTCATCAATCTAGGTTGATATGGAAAGAATATAACTAGAAAATGGGGCCCGAGCCCCACTGGAGCGCCCCTTTAACGAGTTTTGGTGGAATCAACACCCATCGCAATCGACTTCTGGTGTTAGAAAACCCCCTTCTGCAAATTTTCATGTAAATCCTACGTGCCGTTTCCGATATCGTTGAAATATATATACAAACAATTATTGCTCGTATTATAATATTAGATTAGATTAGATAGATAGATATAGGCATGACTATATGATTACTTTAAGTGTTTAAGTTAACCACTCAATGTTTTGATAAAGCTTCCTCTACGAATTTATGTGTGGTTATCTTACAAAATTCTTGATAACATTGTATATAATCCTACAAAAACTAGCTGAATTTAAATATTCAATATATACGTGAAGTATGCCGAATAATCCGTCTCCAAATTATTTTCTCATGACTATATAGTAAGTCATTGTTGAATGTTACCGCATTTAGATAAGGTAGGTGTTCCATACAAGGCCGTTTTTTAATAGAATTCTCAAGAAATAACAAAATTTATAGGTTTCCAATTGATCATGAAATTTAATCTCATAAAGAAAATTTCATCGATACTATATGTAAATCTTAAGCATCATCATATAATATATAAATCTTAGACGATGATAAATTTAAATAAAGCAAAAATGCTGGAAAAAAATATTTATAAAATCTAAATCTATAAATCACAAACCGAAATTTTTGGCCAACATATTTTTTATGTTATTATTAATCCGAAAATTTATTGCTATATTTAAAATATATATTATAAAAATAGTGTGTTTTTTAAATTTAGGAAGAATAACAATGATATTCCAATTTTTAATTAGTTTTTAAAAACATTTTAATTTGTTAACGAACCGATTCTTATATTGTACATACAGTGTTTAAGAATTATATTGCCCAAACAACTATAAATTTTAAATCTCATTTCCTGAGTTAGAATAATTTTTTTTATTTTAAATAAAATCGTAAATAAAAATTTGACAATATAAATAAAATTAAAATGGTATTTTAATTTACCACAAAATTTAATTATAATTTTATTTCTTAAGAAATTTTGTTTTCGGTTTGATGGAAAGATATAATACGTGTGCGCAATTTTATGTATTATCATCGGAATATTTAATAAATAAAAGATTTATATCTTTCGGTGGTTATATGTAATATATTGCCCACATCGTATATATGATTCATTCAAACATTGCGTATTCAGCTCATGAATATCCTGGATCAAATATTGTAGCTATGACACATGAATAGCTATAACTCATAACACGATCGAAATAGGTGATTTGTCAGGAATAGGCTATATGTGTAATTCTCTAGTCGGATTCAAACAGAAGCGTAAGATTGATTCACTATTCAAATCACTCAGAAGGTGTTTAATAGTAAAATTTATTTTAATGAAATACAAGACTTCTTAATGACTTTATATTAGTTAAAATAACAATCCGTATACATAATATATATTATAGGTCCCATCGTAATCTTATGTTGTACCACAAGATTAAATTAGTGCAGAGTACTTTGATATTTAAATGTACAACACTTCGGCTTTGTTTGTTTAACTTCACGAGGAGGTTTAAGTTAGTTCAAATACGTATACTAATACATTTTATTGGCTGACCATATTATCGATATACGGTACGTCACCAACTAAACTACTTGTCGAAACGGAGTTCATTTACGAGAGGAGTTACATATGTTCGCATAGTAGGCGACTCTTAAATATTTTAAAAAAAATCGAAAATACCAAATCATTTGCAATTGTTTTATGAAACTTTATTTATAAATTCGGAACGATCCAAAATAGCTGAGGATGCGTCAGACAAAATTACAAAAACCAAGACAAACAGAAATTTGCTATGGTATTCTATTTGGCGTAAACTACCAATATTCAAAGAAATATTCAAAACTTGCATCCGGGACTGAAAAGGAGAAGCCCCGAGAATGGCAACCAAACTCTGCCACTGTGGCTGTGGTAGTCTAAATTTAACGAAGATCTACGATTGACCCAAGAAATTGTTGCTGATGAATTAGCCCTCAATATCATGGCTCTATCGCGAATTATAAATAATCATCTAAGGAACAGAAAGAAATATTCTCGATGGGTTCCACGAATTTTAAATGAAGCCCAAAAAGAGGCTCGAGTGAATTTTTCCTAAATAAATTGGAACATGGGCAGTCTTGCAACTTTAGTGAAGTCGTTATTGCTGACAAATCTTGGTTCTATAAATACGATCCAGACACCAAATAGCAAAGGCCATGGTATGGAGCAATAAGAGTAATGATGTCAGTTGACTTCACCCGATTAAAATTTTTGGAAAACTGGAAAACGAGTATTTGCTGCGCTCCTTTTTACATCATTTCAACGCGCCTGAAATACCGAGTAACAATAATCTGGTTGTTTTCAAAAATTAAAAAAATGAGGGAAAAGGTCTTTAACTGGACAAGCATAAAAGGCATGATTTTGAAGACAGTTTTTGAAAGTGGATCTACAAGTTTCAGAAATGTATTGAGTAGGAAAGATTAATCTGTGGCAATTCAGAAAAAGCACTTAAGTCAAGATAAGTGCTTTTTTCAAACTTTATTTATTCAGGTTCATGTATCATTTCGTCACTCACAATGCCAATTTTCAAGTAACTTGCTTGATTTTTCACCCAGTTAAGATATTTTGAAAAAAATATTTTTCATGCAATACACTCTATTAGAATTTTAGAAAATCACTTTTCTGAAAAATGCACTTTTTTTAAGTTAAGTGGGTTTTCTGAACTGCCACAGAAATATAGGTGAAGGTTGAGAATAAATACGATACGGATATTTTTTCTGGTTAACTACGCGGACTTTTGTTACCCCCCTCGTAGTTATTAAATAACAGTTTTGAATTTAATTTGTAACGATAAACCAGTCTATTAACGGTAAGGTGTAAAGTGATGATAATTAATTATGCAATTGATAATTTTGTAATTAAGAATATAATTAATTAAGAACTAAGAGTTGTTTAAGGCATTTCAACCCACTTCGATTGTATGTTATACAGATAGACATCATATTGTCCATATATAACAATAAGAATGATTTTGTAATAATAAAATACTAATAGAGTTACTTCCAATCATATGGCTAGCAACCATAAAAACCGCACGGAGGAAGAAAATCTATAATCTAATCTCAAAAACACAAAATCAAACAAAACAAATTGAAAAAAAAAATCTAATTAAATTTTCATTTAGATAATATCTTTCGATTACTTAAGTTTTTCAACACAGCACAGCATAAACACCAAACCAACACAATACACCAAATCGAAATAAAAATCCAGACTGAATATACAAAAAATAAAAATTAAATTAATATTCGTTTATAATTCCCAGAATTTTTTTCTTCTTTATTTATAGATGGATACACAACATCAGTAAGCAGATAAATCGATTGATTGAAATCTTATTCTCCTGTCAGTCAAACATATCTATATACTTATACCATATAAATTCAAGATTAGAAATCTTGTGTAATATGCACGCAGAGAGAATTTATAGATATTAATTTCAAAAGGGATTTGTCAGATTTATATACAAATTTTTTTTTTGTAATTTGAATGGTATTAGAATATATCAGACAAAACCATATAATATATGTTTCTAAAATTGCACGCCCAACTTTTATCTCTTGTTGTTTGTATCTTTATTGTATATGTACATGGTTTGCCTTTTAAAAGTGACGTATAAAAATGGAAGCGATGTCACAGTGAACTTCGTCAAAATAACACACAACCAACTACTACTGTCCTTTATTTATAATTTACACCTGGCCTGGTTAAAAATTCAATTAACTTCGTTTAACTTGCACTCACCATATATACATATATGTACGTACACAAGAAGTTGATTATTCTGATATCCGTTCATGAAACCCCAAATGTTAATTTTTATTTTGTATTGTCTACGTTGTTGTTGGCATTATAGTGTTTGAGGTTTATGTAGTTTGGGTATTGTCAAAAAATAAACCACAAAACTATATACAACTTGCAGTATGTATATAGCTAAACACAACAGACTTTGAAATTGGATTTTTATTTTGTGACTTTTTGACATGAGCAAATTTTTTTTATTTCAGTTATTGTAAACCGAAACACAAAATATGTATATTATGTTTATTCATGTGATTTGGATGGAAAAATACTGATGTTTTTCTTATAAATTTTTGTATTTTTTAAACCAAAAAAAAAAAACATTTAAAAATATAAATATACAGTATTTTCTTTTTAAACATACCAATGTATCTATCGTTCGAAGGTCTGCAGAATATACAATTTGCATATTTTATTGGAAAACATTTAAAAATTTTAAATATATTTGTTGGACTATGCAGATGTCTTCTAAAAGCCAAATCTGGCTTTAATGCAGAAATTGAGAGTCAAAAAGCACCAGGTGGATATTTCAAAAAAATAGACTAGTAACACAATTTTTTTTAACTTACATCTCAATCAGCTGATTTTTGATATGTGTGAATCATGAATTAGATTACTAAGGTATTTAAGGTCCATTTAAACAGTTTAAAAAGTATAACAATTGACACCCTTACATTATTATATCGAAACCACAACCAAGTTGCAAGTCCCAATCCATCAAGCATTTTTAAATAGTTATTTGACATACAATCGTTTCTGCGGTCCAATTTCATTTATTAAGTGACTTATTTACACTATAACATCTGCTATCTGAATTGGGTGCCAATACTAATAAGATAATATGGAGTAGTCACGATATTGTTAAAATAAACTGTACTGTCATAATCTCAAGTATTTTCCTTTAAAATCACGTGTAGTTAGCGATAAAATCCCATAAAGATATTATTTTATTGTGAAGTGGTTATCTACTCCTTTGAAATGTCTTACTCTTTTTCGTTTAAGAGCTTTGTAATATTTATTATTCATACTTAGCGTAACCTTACCATTTTCCAAACATTATTTTAACATCCTCCCCGGACTATAATTTCCGGTTGTCATAGGCATTTTGAATATACGAGCACGGAGTGAAATGTGTAGTAAAATTGCAACAGAAGACACCACAAACGCAAATCCCAGATTTCATGTGTCAATACCAACTGTTACTAGAAATTAAAATTTTCTGACAGATCTGTCATTTAATTCACTTTTGACACCCATTGAAAACAGACAACTCATTGTGTTTTGCTAACAGGAAAAAAGCGAATTTTGTGTATGAAAAACAATTATGCAAACCAAAACAAAACTTGATAAATATTACGACGACTCAACCATCTTCGATTAAAATGATTCACAAGTTGTCTACAACGTTCAGGTCGTCCAAATGAAGGCACCATACCAAAAATGGTTGAACAAATTCATGATATAAGGTATTGCAAGACGACATGTATAGCTGAGATAATAGGCATCTCGTGTGCCGAGTTTCCTTACAATCGACCAATAACACACATGTGTGACATATTTAAAGGCAGGTTTGGCGATGTTCAAGCGAAATAAAAAGTACTTTCCGTGTCGTTTCATAACTGGTGCATAAAACAATCACTATACTCCGGAGACCAAAGAACAGTCTAAACAGTGGAATTCCTGAGAACAGTGGAAACCTTAGCATTTTCCTAGCAGTTTTTGATATCCTTCTCGGACATTGATTTCCATTTGTAATAGGCATTTTGAATTTACGGAAAGGAGTGAGAAGTCTAGTAAAATTGAAGTATAGGGCGCCACAATCGCTAATCTCAGATGTCATGTGTCAATGCCTTTTGTCACTAAATTAAACTTTTCGGACAAATCTGTCATTTAGTTCAGTTAAGACAGCCATTGAAAACAGGCAACCAATTGTTCTATTGCAAAAAGTGAATTTCGTGTGTTAATTAAATCAAAATCTATGATACAGTTTTGCAAAACGCAGAGTGAAAGTGCGTGATACAACTGAGATAGTATGCATCTCCTGTGACGCGTCGTGATTGTTTACAATCCATCAAAACTGCACACGTGTGACAACTTTTCCATCATTATATATCGAAGACCAAAAACCAGTCTAAACAGTGGAATTTTATGGGCAAATATGCCTATATCGGCCTTATACAACATCGATTACCTCCAAACGACCGTATTTGACAAAGATAAAACACTCACATTCGCCAAATTCTTCAGTCTTAGCCTTCTACGACTATTTCCTGCTTCCGAACATGAAAAACTCGCTTGGTAGAAATAGCGATTACATTTTCGAATTTTGAAATTCGAGAATTTCGAAATTCGTTCTTATAAATATAATTTCGAATTCCGAAATATTCATAGCGAATTCCGAATTGTTTTGGCTAGAGGCAGTCGAGATTATGTGTCGAGACCAGTTTCCGTTGAAGGACGTTTCCTTGCAAACAAATACGTTGCGGCCCAGAAAACCCACATTCTAAATTTTGGTAAAGATATTACGTCCATAACAACTGATGGAGCAGCAGTTATGAAAAAGTTAGATGGTTTTTCCATGTGATCAGTGGTCGTGCTTCGCACATACGATTAAGTTAGCTGTTATTAATATTTTCTATAATAAATCGAATACTACTGAATTGGAGCATATAAAACAGAAAATGTTAGCGGAGAAAATCCAGAAAGTGACAACGAGGAATCAAAGGATTAGGAGTACGTATAGACGAAGATTGCGGTGGCTTGATTGTATAAATTGATAAAGATGCTGAATTAGAGCATGTTGTGGTAATTAAAGAATTTTGATTTAGTTTGATCATCAGAAATTGAGAAATTTTGATTGTAAACCAATACCATTGCTTGAGAAAATCAGATGATATTTTTCAAATTTTTGTTAAAAAAAAATTTCAAAAAAAAATGAAACTTATTATGGACACTACGAGTAGAACTACATGGAATAGCTTAGTCCAAATGCTTGAAAGATTTAATCAACTAAAAAGCTGTGTTAGAAAAGTTTTGATTGACATCTCATCTTATATTTTTACTACAGATATTGAAATAACATTATTTCTGCACTTCTCCTAGTGAAGCTTACTGTTGACATCCTCTGTCAAGAGGACGCAAATCTTCTTTTTGCTGATGCGGTACTATCTCTTATGCTTGAGAACTTCGGATCTGATGAACTCTCATTCAAATTGAAACACGCTTTAAAAGAACGAATAAGCCAAGACGCACAAATTTATCAGGTTCTCTTCAGTATTTTCATAATGGTGGAATAAGTGAAACTGATGCCTCTTTCACCAGACTATTTAAAAATATTTAATAGTCAAAGTTATTGAAAGCTTTTCACAAAGATTGATATTTATCACAAATCGAAGCAGAATTTTAAAATTTAAATCGGAAAGAAATTCTTTAAAGCGAACGGCGTACGAAGAAATATTTTATAGTCCTTATACTCATTTTTGATTTCGATTCCACCAACGAGCGTAGAGTCTGAGCAAGCTATCTAAGTTGCTGGTACCTTTTGTACAAAGGTTCGATCGAAACTTGGTGACGTAATATTTAGTGATCTCTGTTTTCTTGAAGCATAATTTTGTTAAACAAAATAATAATACACCGTTTAAAAACATTGATTGTCTGCACTGAATTTTTGTACAAGTATTGGTATTAATATTGATCAGAAGAAATATTTCGAAATTCGATCGAATGCATAAATGCGAATTTCGAATTTCATTTTTTAATTTTCGTCAAAATTTGCAATCCCAAGGTGGAAACAGATCCGGTCCTAATCAGGACATCATCAATGCAAGAAACGCCTATTTTGAAGGGATGAAATAAATTTTTTTTTGGCTGAAAACATTATTCCTTGGTTCATTTTATCAGACTTCTCACTTCCCCCTCGTATCTAAAAACTTGATAGCTTTACGGTATAATGGCTGAACTAGGTTATTTTGGATTTTAGAATAGTATGAAAAGTCTCGGAGTACGTTTATTTACACGATACAGGCCAGTAATCTATCATTTGGTATTTACTTCTAATGCATTTAACTTCTGAAGACCACAAACACCATTGGTTCCATTGGGATTACACATTTGTTTAAACTTGATTTCTGTTGACGACAAAACTAAAAGCGTATCTGGAAGTTGTACATGCTTTAAAACCGTTAAGCAAATCACAACATTTATCATCAAGACTTGAAATGAATTTTTCTTCTAATGGATGGTTTTCACCAAGGAATCAGAATGCACCTTATATGAGCCATTATTACATATAAATTGAATAATTTTAAAATCTATTTAGATGATGCCAATGAAAAACAAACATTTTGCAAACCCGGTGGAATTTCAAAACAACATTCGGTAATTTCAAAATTTTTAATGCCGAGGAAATGAAATGACAAGGTTATGAAATTATATTCTTGTATTATGAGATACCACCTACATGAAAAGTTTATTCTTTCGAGTGTTGAAACAATTATAAATTAATCAAAAATTTACCAAAGTCTTTAAACCACATACTTATAAAATATGTTCAAGACTGAAAATTATTTTTCTTGAAAATTCATTTACAATCTTGGTTGAGGTTTTGAATGTTCTATCTAGTGTTAGGGTTTTGCGGTTGGATAATTTTCTAAATACAAATAATACAATAGCATATGTATAGTTGGCTTAAGATATAACTAATCGTAAACAAGATAAAGCTCATTTTGAAATGACCACCTACTAACACACCGAAAAGCTCACGATTAAATAAAAACTTGGCGAAGTTTGAAAATAAATTTATAGATATCAGATATAGATAAAATTTCATCACATTAATTTCATCCAGACATTAAAGGCCAAAACTCAATAATAGAAGAGAATAAATAAAAGTTTTAAGATTATGCATATGCGAAATGCAGAATGGTTCGCAACATAAAATATATCGTTCGCAAAGAAGAAACCCCAAACGAGCACATGCACAAACCCAAGTTAAACATTTTACAAGACCAAACAAATGTCGGTTAGTTTATTTATGCCCGTCATAAATTTATATTGTTTTCTTGTTAAAATGTTAAAGCCAATAATTTTTTGTGTTGTGTTGCGCAGTGATTGTTGTTGCTGCATTGTGTTAGCTCATCTTATATATCTAATATATAGCTTCTCGTATATTATGTATATTGTTTTGGCAATACATGAGAAATCGTAAAATATTCAGACAGATTAAACTTTTTTGTGTGTTCGGTATATGTTATGTTTTTCGAAATCCCTCTGAGTATTACTCGTATATACATACAGATGAATGCTGGAATTGACTTCTTGAAAATTGATACATATTAAATTACTAAAGTTCTAATCAAATTTCGATTGTATATTATTTACATAACTTCACTGGGAAATACTTTTATTGAATTACATAAAACGTGTGTATGAGTTAAAAATTTAATCTGAGAATAGCGTTAATGGGTGTCGGTCTATGTCAAACTTGGACCAAGATCTTATTTTTGTGCCATAAGTATGTGGGGTAACATAAAGTTCAATAGGACTTATAGTTAAGATTTTAGTTCGATTTAAGTGATTGAAAGAGACGATTTCGAGGTGTCCCAAGCGTATATAAGCTATGCTTATATCATTAATGGAACGTCAATTGGCTAGCGCAACATATCGGTATTATACTGATTTCCAAGACTCACTTTACAAATATGAGTCGTCTCAAAATCTCAGGATACACCATCTACAATACTAAGCATCTTAGAAGTACATATCCAAGCAACAAGCATCTGTCTGGAAGAATGGTCAAGGAAATGTATCATATCTGCTCCAGACACTCAACTAAGGACGAATAATTTGCGAAATAATTGAAAACTCTAGAAGATAAGTTCAAGGCAGGAGTTGACTACAACGCCAAGCATATTCAATGGAGTTCGATATTCATTTCGAAACGAAAACCACTGTGGGAATGTATACAGAATGAAAAGATGTTTCACATATCTACTGCCCACCCAACCGATTTACAAGACTTTTGTGTAACAAAGGGTATATCTAGAACATTAGTAAAGGCCGAAACGTGCTACGATTTGTCTTCTGATCACTCTCCGATATTAATAACTCTTGACACGCATGTTCTGAAACTAATGCCATTTAGATATTTGATGAATCAACATACTTATTGGTCTCTATTTTAGTCTACAATAACCTGGAAGTATTCGTTAAATATTCTTTTAAAGACAAAATGTAAAATTGATGTAGCAGTTCAACAACTAACTATAGTATTCTACAACAACCTGCTAGATCGCTAAGTCGATTAACGATACACTGATTAACTGTGCTGATCTTAAGAAACGCAAATTCCGAAATATTCAACAATTACTAATGCTCAATACGCAGGCAATGACAACTCCGCAGGTCACCTATTCTCAAATCAAGGTTAAATAAAGCAATTTAAACCCTGAAAATCGCTTTGTTAAATAAATATGACGAAGAGCTTCAACATAATCTCAAGAGACTTACAGCTACTGACGCAACGAATTTCTCATTATGGAAAGCTACAAGTAAGCTAAAACGACCAACACTCTCATTCCCTCCAAAACGGCTCTCGGACGGAAGCTGGCCAAGGAGTGATGTAGAAAAAGTTTGCTAACCACTCTAGCGAAGTGTTTAAACCTAACGAGCAAGTTTTAAATCAAGGAAGTCTCATGAATTTTGCAAACACGTTTGAAAGTAAGCCTGATACGCCTGAAAAATGCTGTCAAATCTACCGAACAAATGTATCAAATAAATAACTGATATATTCAACGCTATAATTAAAACAGATCACTATCCAAAAAGCAGGAAAACTTCAATTATTATAATGATTACGAAACCTTGCAAAGATGAAACAAAAGTTAACTCATATCGCCCAATCAACTTATGAAAAACTCTCTCAAAGCTATTCGAAAAAATGCTCTTACACAAACTTAAGCAAATTCTGAACGAGTAAAAAATCATTCTGAATTTAGATTTGGAGAAGAACACGGAACCGTGGAACAAGTCCCCAGAGTCTATCTGAAATCAGGAGATCCCATGAACAAAAGAAAAGACTGCTCTGCAACGTTTCTAGATATAGCACAAGCTTTCGATAAGGTATGGCATAAAGGAGTACTACATAATATTTGAGCCAGTTACCAACAAATTCCTGTAAAATTATTTGCTCAATCAAAAGTTTTTGGTTACATATAATACCGCATCCACAGATTTATATGATATATGTTCATGCCGGAGTAACTCAAGTTAGTGTACTGGGGCCAGTGTTGTATTTGACCTATATAGCAAACTTACCATACATCAAAGTGCTTGAAAGTATCTACATAGGCGGATGATACTGCAATCCTATCTGTTCATTAAAATCCTACGATAGCAGCAAGAATTCTACAAGAACATTAAAACAAAATGTAAAAATGGCTAAAAAATGGAGAATTAAAGCCAATGAGCGTAGAATTGTACACATTACATTTACGAGTGTAAACTCAATTCTCAGACTAAATAAAATCACTCTCCCACAACACGAAATATCTTGGACTACATTTAGATAGAAGACTCACGTGGAAAAAACACATTGAAGCTAAACGCAAACAAATCAAATTAAAATGTGTCAAGCTAAATTGGTTAAAGAATGCAGTTACGAATACTTCGAACAATGGTGAACGCACTCTGGTAAATTTACTCATCGATACTGTAAACGATGTATGTCGTTGTGATTTATCGATACTGTAAACGATATAATTCATCAGTACAGTACACAAATACCAGTTAAAAGTATAGGTATAGTCACCCCAATGAATTAGCAAGGGAACTATATCGTTAATGTAGGTCGTATCAATGTCAAACTTGGACCAAGATCTTATTGCAAAAGCTTGAAGCTTCGCGAACATCTGCTGTCAGAGCAAATTCCATAAGATCTGCTGTCAAGGCAAATTCCATCTTGGATAATCATCCTGCAACATCCTTATACACTCATACTATAGAAGTTGTTTCATTTGATTAATCTAAGATGTTTCAAACCCTTTTTTTTACAAATGATAACAAAATATATATTTTAGACATTCCTTTCATATCGGTACAATAAATAATGACCTGAAAATATCATTATAAAAAATATTATTTGCCAAAATACTTGTGTTCTAATTTTGGTTTACAAAATTTCGTATCAAATTTCCAACACATGACACTTATAACGAAACCCTATTATCTTTTTGCTGTATTTTGGTGCCGTATTATCCTGTTCGGCCATTATACATAATTTTTTTTTTGTATTTTTGCCCCATTCATAATTTGAAATGTGTTCTACTTGAAATAATATTTTTTTTTAATCCTTTTGTTGTTGGCATTGCCTTTTTAAAATAATTCTTCCTCTTTGAGGAATCAAAGGAATATAATTATAATTGTTGTTATGATTGAAGCCTACCAAAATAAATTTATTATATTCATTGTATTATCCTTTTTCGCATTCCGTTTTATCTTAAACATTTGTATGATTGACATTTTCTAATGTTCTATATGAAATGATTCTTATCCTGAATACACATCACACAACAACAACATCTAGTAAGGATAGTAACTGTGAAATAAAATAATTCAAATCTTAACTTTATCTTCTCAAAGAACTCTCCAAAATAAATGATTTCGCCAGACAAAGCATAGAAAGAATCGACTTTTGTTGTTATGTTTATTGTTTAAATGCAAGAAATTGATTTTGTCTCACAGAATCGATCAATTCAGTGTGTTTATATATATGGAGAAGACCTAAACGAACTAAACAATAAAAAAAAAATCTCATGAATCATTTTGCAGGTAAAGAAAATTTTCGATGGATTCCTTACGGATCTCGTTGTATCGTACATATATACAAATGTCTCTCATTGTTTTGTACTTTGCCGACATTCATTGTTCTAGTTAAAGCGCGTGTCACATGATTTATACGAATAAACTCTTACTATTGTTATTATTTTTAATTGTCTTTCAATTTAATGTGATGACGACAGATTTAGTATGGTCCGTTTTGCTGAGTTTGCATTCAATTAATTTGAACAAATGAATATTCTGTTAATATATTTATAAAGAATGTAATCTTAATGTACAAACAAATGGTCTTCTTTTAATTTGGATCATGATTGGCATATTATAAACCGTTATGTGCTTTGAATGTTTATTGATCAGGTTGGTATTTAGGTTATTATTTGTTCTATTCATTTGTGTCGAGCTTGGGTGAATATTCATAGTTGGGCAATCGCTTGTTTGTTTGAAAAAGTCATACAACCTGAACATTGTTATCATACAAACCTCAAGTTGATCTTTACATATCACGACTTCACATATCGTAAAAGAAAATAAATCAACACAGTTAAATCCCATCAGCTCGGTGGCCAATAAACAGGATCATTAGTCTGAAATTAGTCTTTAATCACTGTCTTGTTGGAACCACATATCAGCAAGAGTTATGCCAGTCATTGGGTACTAAAAAGATAGAAATCACGTCTTTATACCGTTAACTATTTACTGAACATTCCGCCCACCATTGTTTTTAAAGACATATGGACCAATGAGTTCACCGGCCTTTAAAGCTTACAAAACAGTGCTTGAATGGAACCGTTAATAAACCTCCTTGTTGAATGCCGTCTCACAACTTATATATACGTAAAATTTGAAAATAAAATGTAAGTTTTCCTATCCTAAGTGTTACGGCTTTCGAGGGCCGATTACTGGGACATAACGATTTTTGTTCAGGTTTTTGAGGCAACGGTACAATAAATCGTTTTAATGCCTTCATAGTTTAAACCAACATCCATGCATTGCGATTCAATTATCTCTTTTATGTCACTAATGCCATGTTTTGTTGAACTAAGAACGAGATTCCTTCCTATAGTAAATGAGCATTTAGTATCCAAGCATTTAGTATTTGTCACATCCTGGGACTCCTTGGATCGATATTATCTCCGGTTTTAGACAATTTACTTAATCACTCAAACAATTTTTGGTCCAGCATGATTTCGTTCAGCATGATATTGATTCGTTTAGTATCTAGAGTTGAGTAACTTTGGTTGCAATTTTATACAACTTTGCTAGATGATCACAGCTAAATATATTGGAAAACTTCATGAAAGGAAAAATTTCTTTTCTGGTAGTAATGATCAATATTCTCATTTGAATAGTAATTCGGCGATTCTGGAACCACTTCCGTATCTGACGCCACTTATGAGTTCCGGATGACAACGCTCTTTTGTATCTAACTGAATCTGATCACCGTCTTTGGTAATGATTGCTGTTATTAATTTTCTTTTACTTTAAGTATAGCTTTTTAGCAAGCATCTATCCATTTCTCTCACATATATACCTACCACAATTAGAAATGATACTTCAGGTAAGGTTTTCTTTATCCATGAAATTACTTCAGGTTCTCTATAAGCGTAGTTTTTATTAGGAATACATTCTAAATGCCGAAAGCAATTTTTATGCATGATCTTCAAATGGCAATACGTTCATAGCAGTTGATTTAAACCTCTATTATAATGTGCATCGCTTTGAGCTCCAAGATTCACCATATTAATAGGCGGAATAACTCCCTCTGGGCAGCTATTAGTAAATCCGGTAAATGACATTATTTCGCCCTTAACTTCACACATTGCATCTCTTAATCTCGTAGATTTTGAGTTTCATGAATCAAGCTTCGGAGGAATAATTAGTAGAATAGAATGCAGATTTCCAACGAGACCACTAAAATTTCTTTACAAGCAGCCCATTAGGCCAAACTTTAGGGCTCACTGCTGTATCAAATGATTCTCTTGTTATCCTGATCTTATATGAAATATAGTTTTATTTTAGGCCACTCGGTGGCTTAGAAACTATTCGTTGGATATACACGTCATCAGTTCGTATAATCTGTGAACTCTATTAATAAAAAGCCATCTTCTTAGTTGAGCTTCTCTTATTTCATTAGTTGAGGTGTCAGGCGTTGCTTTGGAAATGATCTCGTTACTTTCTATGAAACTACAATCTTCCAATTTACTTGTATTCATATCTTTTATTTTTTTCGTTGGCACGGTTAATTTTGGTACGCTTAGAATTTTCACTAAATCAGTGTTACCTGTAGTGGATGCAGTATCTCTTGGACCCTGTTTGACCGCCTTAATACTACATTATCCGCTGTTGTCTGTCCAATTGATTTACTATTAGAAAATTTGCAGTTACACAATGACGGTTTGTTTAGGTTTCATGATCCCGTTATTCAGTTATAGTATTCTGGAATTGACCAATTCCATTGTTTGGGAAAATGTCGCGATTTAATAAGACAATAAGTCTAGTCTCTAGTCCTTGTGGCAATTGATTAAACCACACAAGAATGCGCTGTATTGAATTTGTTGTGTTTTTGTGATCAGTCATATCACCATACCTATGGTAATTCAAGCGGATGAATAAACTACAACCATTACTACGTCCACACCAACTGAAGCATATCACTCCGAATCTAGAATGAATTAGATTAGTAAACCTTTCAATTATCCAAAATTAATCAGAAATTGTCTAGTAAATCGTAAACAACCCTGCAGAAAAATCCTTCTCAAATTTGACCTTTTATGCAGGCGACCATTTATCAACGCCATATTTCTTTACTTAATTTAAAACAGATAGGGAACCACAGATACCTATACACACATTGCCAAAAGGCAAATTTTATTATGTTTTGACGAGGTATTATTAACTTCACGTATCAAGCAAAATTGAAATCAAGATTTTTTGGAAATTTTCTTACTAAATAAGAAGAAAATAAATTGTTTGTTTAAAAAAAAAATATTCGCAGTTCGGGGCCATAATTAAAATTTTATTTTTTGCTTTTAATAAAATGTTATCAGTTATTTTCGCTCGTCGTATATTCTTTGAATCAATCATGGCATGAAGGAAGAAACTATACATATACATATGTACATTAATTGGGTGAGAAATGTATCAAGATTATATAAAAAAAAAATATTTTTGTATACAGTCGTTCCCTTAGTTTTCGGATCTTAAATTTTTTCGAGACATGTATATATACCGTACTCGTATTTTGATAAATTTTGGGACAAACAAAATAATAAAAAGAATTTTTTTGACTAAATTCTCCTTCCGGCTTTTTGATCTACATAGATAGGACAATACACCGAACAAAAAATCGTTTTGGATTTGACATTAGAAGTATTATAAAAATTGTTCAGCGATTCCACACAGTCTTGTATCATGTATAAAGTCTATGAGGGAAAAAAACATCAAAACAGAAAACAACGGATGACAAAATGAATTAAACAATATTGTGCTCCAGGACATTTAATTTAACGAAAAGAGAAAAATTAAAATTATAGCTCTGTTATACTTTCAACAACTTAAATTAAATTTTCAATTTTAAATTTTCCTTGTAAATTCTATAAACCAAAACTGGTGAGGGTGAGCTTTATTGTGAAAACTAATAAATGCAATGAATATCCCCATATTATATGTACATTGGTGTGAGTGTATGATACATACTCGTCTGTATATAAGATACTTTCGGCGTGCATAAAATAAAAACTTTTATTTTACCTAACAAAAAGCATTCAGTGAATACATTTCCGACGAATTTAATCACTCTCGAGGCATTTAACGCACCAACATAATTTAAAATGATGCTAAATACAAATTCTATAAATAGACAACGGAAATATTAATAATCAACATGGGTATAATATTATGTGTAATGAAACCATCATTTGTGGGGAAACATAACTATATTGTCCTGGAGAAAAATGAAGAAAAGGATGTATTTTGTTGGTTCCACAATCAAGCATCAGCTCAGCTTAATAATAACACCGCAAAATATGAATTGCTAATTAATCGAAACAAAATGTAACCGTATTTCTTATTACAGATAAGGGTTATACGAGACATTAAACCATACACTTCTTCTTACAACTAGACTGCAACATATATTTCAAATTGATTAAATAGCGATAACAGTATATCACTTCGCACTATAAACTGACATTTCACCATGAATAGATTTGCGAGAGAACAACGTTACAAATTGTGGAAATTCAAAAATTTCAAAAATCAGCGTTCAGTTTATTTAATGGTGTTCTTAATCGTCCAACTGAACGCACTCTTCTATATTCGTTGAACAATCCTTCAACCAACTCTAAACTGGTAGGGGATTGCAAGATATTGCTGAATTTCCTTGCTTCTAACAATAAGCTACCCGTCATGTAGGTCCCTGCCCATTGTGATATTGAAGGCAACGTTAAGTTACACACAATTTGGCTAACACTGGCTCTCGCTTAGTTTTCGTAGGCCCTCAACCAACAGCTCCTTTACCTCATTAAATAGTGAAAAAAAAATTAAACCGTTGCCCTATCGAAACTAAAGTTGACGTGGTCAGCCCTACTTATCGTATGGGGAAATTTTGCGTAAGAGGGCTTAAACCAGAGCTGACCAATTACATTCTTTCCCTGAAAAAGACCAGCTTGAGAATATTGGTTTCTTTACTTGTTGGCCGGGACTTGCCAGTGTTGCCATATGCCACTAGCTTTCACTTCATCAGCAGTTGTCCGGCTTGCGACCGCATAAGATCCATTGTGTTAAACTCTAGGACTATTCCTGTAAATGTACTGTCTTCTCTGCCCTGGTTCAAACTCAGCTTGCTAAGGTTGCAGAGCGTACTTGTGCACTTTGATGAAATTCTAGGTTTGTGCCATGGATCGTTTGGGGCATTGAGTGCGGAATCTTAAAGTCTTCCAGCCAACTTTAATAATAGTAATAATCGGATATTCATCACCCGATTAGATTGCGAACAAGACGCTGCTGAAAGAGGAGAAGATCGCAATCAATCAATTCCTCGGTATTCTCAAGCTCTGGGTCTCTTATATGGCACATTGTAAAGTATTTTGAAGAAAGATCTTAGTTTAAAGGCATACAAAATATAGCTTGTTCAAGAATTGTAGCTGGTTGACCTTCCTTTGGTCATCGAATTCTGTTAAGCGAAAAGCATCCAAATGGGTACGTCAACAAATAAAATGGTTGTACTTGAACTGATGAACAGCCAGACTAGATTCATGAGTTGCTTCCTGAAAAATGCGTCATCGGACCGTAATTCTTTAAAAATGCGGACAGACATCGTGTAAATGCCCATGGTGCAAACTGCAGAGCAATTTTCAATGAATTTTTATTGCCAAAAATTCAAGATGTTGGTGTAGCCGACAGAATGGTTCAATGTACCTCAAAGCAGGCCAAACCATCGATATATTAAAAGTAAATTTTATCAAGAAAGAGACTCGTGAATTGGTCTTCAAGATATTGTAATCTGAGGCCGTTTGAATATTGTTTATGGGGGTTTCTGAAATCACTTGTTTATCGACCGAAATGCCGAAAGAGTGCCCGAAAAGTGGACCCATAGAATAGATCATCTAAGTTTTAGTTTCCGTTTTAGTTAAAAAAACACTTCCGGAAGCTCTTATTGGATCACCCTTTACATGCATATCCTTAAAATAATCCTTAAGCTTTGCATTATCCATTGTAATCTATTACAAACCTCTTAATAGCATTCCATCTTTTATGTTCTATATTATTTTAATAAATTTTATATTCATCCTTAATTTTAATTCCCGAAACAATCATTTTCTTTCCAAAAATAATAATAACAAACACAAAAAAGGACAACAAAAAAAATTATATAAAGAAAGATGCGCATCACAAGAAATAACAACAAAAAAAACAGCAACTTATTCCTTTTACGTTTATTTTGTCTTAATTTCTTTAAATAATTTAAATTCTTTTCAGCTAATAAAAAAATTATATTCGTTTCGTTTAATATTTTTTATTATTATATTTTTAAAAATTTCTTATTATTGTTAATCTTCAAAAACAAAACATAAAAAAAAATAGTAATAATAATAAAAAAAGCAGAGCAACACAGAAGATCATAGACAAAATATTTGTATTCCTCTAACGGCTTGTATATTTGATAAAAGGAAATTTTCAACATCAAAAAGGCGTCCTTCTTTTTTTAATATTTAATTTAATAATAAAAACATGCACCCTTAATGTTAAAACAAAACAAATGAAAACTAACTAGCATAATTAAAACAATAGAAATTTTTCGTTTTTACTAGACACCCTGCCAACACAAAAGGGGTTGAATCGATTATATATGTATTGCTGCCTTGAAAATCGGTGCCTTTGATTTGATAATTTGACAGTAACTTTGAAAAAAAAGTGATGTTAATCGTTTATCAAAGTGAATAGGCGGGTTAGGCAATAACCCTTAATTATCAATGAATGTAATGATCTCGGAGAGACAATAATTTTTCATACGATCTGTAAGCGCAGCACACTGAGTTATTTTAACTATCTTAAATTGCCCGTCCATTTTATTTCTTCGCCAGTTAATAGCTCCATAACTTCATGTGCGTATTTCCCGACAAGGACACCAAGTACATGAATTTGAACCTTAATTTTACAATTTTTAAAATATAGTGTATAGTGATACTATATAGGCTTTTCCCCCCGTCACTCAGGCTCCTTCGGCTTACTGTGCCATCCAGTATTTTCAAGGTCGTCGGTTGATCCTCATATAAGAATAGAAGAAGTGCTCAACAGTTCTTTCTTCTCCTTCTCCGTTATGTTCTCAGTTTGCTTTATTCCGCCTTTTAATTTAGAACATGTGATTATTAAGAGAGCAATGTGCTGTGAGAATACTCTGCTAGATCATCAAAGTGCGTCTTCCAAAATTTAAGAAGGACTGGGATTTGTGCGGCAGTAGATGAGCTTGTCCCATCTGTTCTAGTGCAGACCACCAAAGTGATACTTGATATTTCTCTTATGAGATATTAATTCCATCACTAGAGCGGACTCAGGTTTCCTTTAAAATCCATGTGACTGGATAACCCAGTAAAGTTAAATTTCATTCTGTCTTTTCAAGGTAAATTCCATTAATTTCACTTGAAAGGCAGTATAATACCTACAAAGGAAGATATATAGTGTCACCACAGACATGTTTAAACCGATACTAACCACTGGAGAGATAGGATTACCTTTTTCCGGGTTTAAAAGTTTTAATTGTTACAAAATGAACTTCACTTGCCAAACAAGCCGATTGCACATGGCGTTCAATTTACAAGTCCTAGGGACTTATTATACAGATAAGGTGTACCATAATCATACAAAAATATGAAATATTTTTAATAAATTTTTATTACTCTTCCAAATGAAATTTCATATTTATATATTTTGATACATTAAAGATAATTTTTTTTTGTTTTTATAAATGAAAATTTAAATAAATTTCACTTCACTTTCGCGATTTGATTTTATTTTAAAAACCAAAACAAAATGCTAATAAAGTAATAAAGAAAAAATTACGTGTTTTATATATTTTATCACGCGCTATAATATTTTTAATAATAATAACCTTAATATACCATAATCATAACCATAATATTATCATCGGTTTTATTTCTCTCTCAATATACATATATATATAAGACGTACTTATGTCTTACGATTATGTTTGATACAGAGAGGTAAAAAGATGAATAATTTTTTCTACTCGTACGGTTGTGTATACGAGTATATGGAAAGGTTACTCGTACAATTGCTTGATATGTTTGAAATGACATTTATAGAAATTGCCAAGATTATTGACCAATGGCGTAATTTAGGACGCAAATAACCAATCCGTAAAAGAGTTTATAGGAGTATCTTGAGACCAAACATCCGAATATCTTTCCATAATGCCATTCAACTGTTGTATCAAATTAACGGTAATATTATCTTTCAAAATATTGACTTAATCTCGAAGCTACATGAAAGCTTTTAAGTTCTAAGTTTGAGTTTTGGTAATAATTCATTCACTGGTTAGGTTAAAATGTAGATTAAATGCTGTATCACGCTGTAAAAGCTCGTAATCTAAATTCAATCTTGATACGACATTTATTAGTGATTTGAGTGCGGGATATGCACCCAGCACCATGGTGTCAACCAACTCATCTTAAAGTTTAAATTCGGCTTAACCACAAAATTGATTCTACAAAACCATTTCCTGTTTTGTCATTAGTAACATATTGAGTTTAATTATATGATCGATGATATTGAAACAGTTCACATATGAAATGAATTTAGCTGTAATGGCATGGCGTAATACAGGACGTAAATAAGCGAAACGTAAAAGTGTTAGGAGTATCTTGAGACCAAACAAAATATTGAAATATTGGCTTAATCGCTACCAAAAACCATTTTTGATTTTAGGAAGCTATACATAAAAGTTATTAAGTAATAAGTTAGAGATTTATAAACAATTCATTCTCATGGCTAGACTAAATCCTATATCATATGTTGTATAAGGCTGTAAAAGCTCGTGATCAAAATTCAATTTTCATGCGACATTTGTTAGGCATATGAGTGCGGTTTGTGTACTAGTTGTTTGCATAACCGCCAGTAAAGATAATTTTTCGATTTTAAGAAGATACATAAAAACTATTTAGTATTAATTTGGAGCTTGAGGACTCATGGCTATACGGCTTAAATCTAAACTATTAATACGTTGTATCAAGCTATAAAAGCTCGTCACTAAAACTCAACTTTGATACGACATTTGTTAGAGATTTGAGTACTGGTTGTATACTATGCTATCAACCAACCTATCTTCATCGAAGTTGAGAGAATCTATTATATGTTACATAGTTTCAACCAACTTTTTCGGATTCCAATGGACTGTATGTAGTCAAATATATGTTTACATAAATGTCCAGCTTGATGATCAGTGTTCCAAACTGGTTTCAATAAAACAATCGTGCTTTCATGCTACGTGTGATCTCTTCCAACGTAACAAGTAGTTTTCTTATGGATGATGAGGTAGCATAACGAACAGCAGGCTGCACCATGAAAAGTTTAATGAATGAATTAGACGTCAAACCTTTTCTATCGTACCGTTTGTATAGTTTATTATGAAACGTTTCTATATATTGATTCTGTTCCTGTCATTTGTTGCAATAAATTAGCTACGTCGTCCTTAAGCAGCCCTTTCAAATGTTGGAACTTCTGCGCCGCTGATAGCGCCTGATTCTCGTGTATCAGTTTGTCGAACAAGTTAAAAAATCCTTGCTCCCGATAATCATCAGAAAAACTTGGTATGCTCACTCTAGGTAGTTGCATTGTTGGTGATTCCCACGTGTGATGTGTTCATAGTAGTATCGCTTTGTTGGCTAACTGACGTTTATGTATGCAATCGTAATCAGTTATTCATCGTGGCTATCGTTCTTTCACTTCCTCTGTATTCTCAGATAATGCTGCAGAGCAATTTTCTATCCGAGTTAGTAGGCCCTTCAAAATACTTCTTCCCTTTAGTGAGCGTGCACTTAAATGAATGATATTCCACTTAACTGATTTAAGTGATGTATCACTGCTGTGAACTATTATAATTGTGTAATGATCACTTAAGTATTTTGGTAGCTGTAAATGAACAGATTCAATAAGGTTAGTTGAGCTCACATATTTATTCCAATTCGTTAATGTTAAAACACACCACACTGAATATAATTTAATTGCTCACTTGTTCACTTATTTCGCTAGTAAAATATTGATGATCTATACTTAACTGAATTCTAGGTAGGATAGTTCAGTTGATCTTAATGTTTACAGTAAGCACCACGTTTCTGGAATTGTTGACTATTGAGCTACTCTCTTCTAATTTCAAATGCCGAGGCAAGGACCAATGTTTTGAAGAAAGAATAAAGTTGCTTCGATTTTGAATAAAAGAGGTACGATGACATTGAACCGAATTGAATATCTTTAACTAATAATTTGGAAATTAAACATGAAAAACCAGGTAGATTAGATCCTAAGTTCTACAATTTTTCAATTTGCGATCTAGGAATTTGTTATTAGTAATTTAGCAAACTTACCAAGAGTGTTTTCCTTGCCCTACATATCTGCCTGACCTAAATATTTATATATTCTGATGATTTTTAATAAATTATTTTACAACATTTGATATATTATTAATATTGTATAAATACATTTCATTCGACTAAAACTAATATTTTATTTGTTGTATTGATTGATTGTTTAATGATTGATTTAATGATCTAGAATTTTTATTTATCCAAATAAAAGCATAAAACAAACAACAATATATGCAACAACAAAACATGAAATTTATGTTATAGATTACATCTGTTACTTATCATGCTAACATGTATAAAAACAGCATTAAAAATCTGAAGCCAAATACATTAGCTGTAAAACAAATAAAAGTATTACAAACGAATACTCGTATATTAGATGGACAGGTGTTTTCGTACTAGGATCTCACAATACAATGTTTCGTTTGGCGTGGCGCTATTTTATTGATCTAATATCACGTGTCCTTTATCAAGATTTTTCATAAATGATAACCTGCACACAAAAAGGAATACCAACTATTCAATAAATCAATTTTAAGAGATAACAACAAAAACAAAATGTTTTAAATTTTACCGAAGCGAACAACAATAACACTAATTTTTAAGATATTTTATCTAATTGAATCTGCAACATAATAGCAACAACAACAACGGTTTAAACTTATAATAAAATTAAAACCAAAAAACTGACGTCGTTACATAAAAAATACTGTACTGACTTAAAACATAAGGCTAACATCTAAGAACAAAAATTTATTTGATGATAACTGGTTTGAAGATAGAAACAATAACAACTTACCAGCAAGAATATCGTAATTTAATTTTTTTTTATATTTAAGCTGAGATGTTTTCCGTTTAGTTTTTGCTACATATCTTTTAGATGAAAAGTGTATATATCGTATGAAGAGATGAAAAGTTTAAATAGCACACACACACATATGTATGTATAAACAAAAATACGAAGTAGCAGCAAACAAAAAAAAAAATATCAACAAGATTTTGTTTTTTAATTGAATGCTACTACAACATCCCCGACAAACAATAACAACATCCACTGCAACAAAATTATCAGAAAATTTAATATGAAAACCAAAAGCACCAACAAACTTTTCGAGTCAGTATTATAGTTAGTGAGTATTATATTGGGTATAAAATGAGATAAAAATTCCGTCTTGAGGAAAACAAATTAAAGTTAGAAAGATTTTTCATTTTATTTCTTAAGTTTAAGTATTTTTTTATTCTCTTAAATGAAACTGATAGGATTAATTTAATAAAAAATTTTCTTCAAGATATTCTGAATGTGCACTATATATCTGCGGATACACAAATTGTTGAGTATTTTATTTTCTTATATATAGACTTATTGGTAATGTAGATAAATATTGTGGTTAAAAAAAGTTTTGTGACATGAGCCAGTTCTGAGTTGGCTTTAATTAACTTTAAAAGGAATTTGCAGTCTTTAACAATTTGATCCTGTTTATCACGAGCGTGATTCTGAGGAAGAGAAAATTGGTTTTTACTTTTTTAACTTCCCAGGCACTCTCAGTACCAAAATCGGTTCGAATGAAGTCCAAAATATGCATCAACAAGGTCGTCATTTGACCCTCAAATAAGAATCGTGATCCAAAGCAGTGCAGAGTTTGAAAAGAGTATATACTATAAAGGATAGGAGCACAAGTAGTGCTCAATATTAAGGAAACAACGTCCCGTGAGAACACCCAGCAAAATCCAAAATATGATCCTAAATTTTGTGAACTGCACATCTCATTAGATCATGCAGTTCATATAGGTTTCCAAAAAATTTATTAAAATATTTAGTTAACCATAGAATTTATTTCCAAAATCGACCATCTTAATGTAACACTAGCCGTGACATGATAGGACATTTTCAGGTCGTTGTGTAGATGGTCGCTGTGGAGCAGCACATGGTCGCACACAAATACAATTTTTGAATATATGCAGTGTTGCTACTGCAAAAAAAATTTTAAGTCCAATATATTTAAGCGACTAGATTATGGTGTAGCTTTTTGAAGCAGCTTTAGGATTAGATCCAGATTTACATTTGCTACTTCATTTGGAAGTTTTAAGGTTATTAAAAAAAATTATTTTGAATATTTTGTGAAAAAATTAAACTTTCACCAGACAATTTTGGAGAGGTGACGTCACTCCTACAGAGTGGGCTTAAGTCCTAGAAAAGTAGAAGCTGCACTCTACAGGCCAATTTATCAGTCAATACCTTTACTTTGTTGTCTGTGTGACTAGGTAACCATAGTGAACTCTAACTTTATTCAGACTTCCTAGTCGTTTCAAGGCAACTACCGGCTTCATAATAAGTTTCGATGAATTAGTATTGGAGTTAATCGCCTTTAGAGCAGTCTGGCTGTCAGAAAGTAAACAGATACAACAATCTCTGCAAAGTTGAAGCAATTTTCAATTGAAAGACAGTAGCGTATATATCAAGGAAGATATATAATTTTATCTCAGCATTTAGCTTGTAAAACGCGACACCAGCCAGATTACAACATACTGATCTAAATTGATGGTCTCTGATTTTTAGGTGAGCGGATGTTTGCGCTGCGACCTTCTGATCAAGCGGCATTAGAACCATCTCAAGAGCTACAGTGGGTGTAGTACGCATAAAGTTCCCACAGCACCCAGGAAAATAAATCTTGCTGGTGTGTGTGTGTGTGTGTTAATATAAAGAAGCTTATAAGGTATTAAATAAGGTAGTAAATTAATTCGAATATCACAGTAAATGTGTATGTGTAGGTGGTAAAAAGTTTTCCACGAAAACTTATACTCTTAAAAATTAATTGAATATTTTTTAATTAATAAAACAATAAAAACTACCCACTTCCGAAAAATCTTTGTTTCTGCAGAGTACCACATACCGGAATCCATTACAAAATTTTAGCAAAAACACGGTTAACATCGAATTATATTTTAATTAGTAAAAACTAAATTTATTTTCATTAAAATTAAATAAAATGACATACAATTAACTATTATTAAAATATTTATTATTTTAATTTTTAATATTGTGGTTAATATTTTGTTGTTTACGTGCTATTAATTATTATTTGTTCTGAATGGTATATATTATAAGGATGAGTCTTGATTAGTATATTAATAAAACAAAATATAATTGAATTATAATTAAAAACAAAATTAAAATTAGATAATAGTAATTTGAAGTAGAAAATGATTAAAATAAGGATTTTGTTTAAAACCAACTCGTACTAATTTTAGCCTGATCCGGCTTAGCCGGCAATTTTGGCTTATTTAAAATACTGACAACAGTATATACTTGGCTAAATTAGTCCTATTCTCTTGCAAAACTTAGTTCAATTGTACTTTTCTTTTTAAGCATGGATAGTGGGATTGGAATATAAGTTGTTTCAGATAAATCATAATAATGATTATATTTCTTTTACCATTATGAGTCTATTAAGTTCTCCAAATGTTTCGCCATTAATTTTAATGCATTTCTTACGCCTATAGATCCACTATTCAAAATAGTCTTCAAATTTTTTTAAATTTTTAAAAAATTTAGGAAAATGCATTCGAGCCTCATTTTAATTTGTGGAACTCATCGAGCAAATTTCTTCGTGTATCCCAGATGATTATTTAATATTCGTGATATAACCATGACATTCAAGGCTAATTTATCATCAATAACTTCTTGTATTAATTGTTGACTTTCCCGTCTGGAACATTATGTGGAAACGGTGCAATCGTTCCATATGTAATTTGGCATTCATTGAATATTTGAAGTGGGCTTAGTTTACGTCGAAAACCCGAAGATAATCACAGCGAATTTCTGTCTGCGTCTTATCCATTCTTAGCTATTTCGCGTTTTCTCGTCTACATCTCTGAATTATTCCCAATAGTTTTCAATTTTTTAAAAAAAGTCTCACAATAAAACAATTGTAAAGTATTTGGTATTTTTGAATTTTTCAAAAATATATAAGAATCGTCTACTAGGTCAACTTTTGTTACTCCCCTCGTAACACGTAAGGTTATTTACTTGTTTACGTAAAAGCACCACTTAATATAATTACGACACATAATGTTGTCGAGTTGATACCAGGAGAGTAATTAAACAGTTTTATGTTCTTTATAAGACTAGAATTCCTTAAGACATCGAACAATGGTAATATAATAGATAAAACCGAGGACGTATAACGAAAAGTACAAACTACGCAATTTTGCTAGAATTTTTTCCAGAACGTATCGTACGTTTAAGAAACTGAGAAAAATGTTAAAAATCGGAAACTGAGGTGAATGTGGAAAATCGGATGAGGAGAATATTAAAAATTAAGGATTGCTTCCAAAAATGTTGGATAGTTTAAACCCTTAACACTGCACGATCTTAAATATAGTCTTGATTGTTTCATGATGTCTCTCTCCTATATACATGTGTGTTAAACAAAATTCAATAACAAATCTTGAATGCATGTCAATGGCCTATATTTTTGCGGTAAACTTCATACCTACATACTCGTATTTCATATACCTTCAAATTCATATCTCGTCCATTATCCACAAGTGATTTTTTGATTTAGTAACAGCTTATCTCTACAAACGATCTATATACTGATGCCTCTAAAATTTATCATAATTTGTGGCAATCAACATAATATTCGTTAACAAATAAACATTAAGAAAATCAATAATAAGCAACATATCTCGATTGATGATCATATACAAGAGGCATCAGTGCCCAAACCAGCGAATGAAACAAACAACAAATGGTATTCGAAATATCATTTTATTTGATCCCTTTGATTTTGAGATGAAACCCCGAAAACGAAATAACAAAAAAAAAATGAAAAATTGATTGAAGATTTTAGGTTAAACGTTAAATAAAAGAATAGCGCATCTTCGTTGAGTTTCAAGCCACAGTCAAAGAACAACACATATATACAGACAAAAATTAAACAAAAGGTAAATCTGAAAGATCTGATGAAATTCTATTACCAGACAAAAATAATATTTTTTTGCTGCAAATTTTTTTTTGTTGTTCTAAATGATATGATCTAATTTTATATTGTTGTTGCTTTCAGTTTTTAAAAACATCACTTCGAACTGTACAAAAAACATTAGTAAAAAAAGCATCGGCACAAGAGTATATATATATAGGTATATAGACGCAACATAAAAAATGTTTCTTAAGTCCACAAAAGCAACATAAAAATTGATTTCAATCTACCTGTCAAAAAATATAACATTCAATAAAAAAAATACATTAAAGTAAGATTTATCCTTTTATTTTTAATTTCTAATTCAAACACGCCTTTCGGAGGATCCATTTTTTTATGAGTACATATATAAAAAAGCATTTTCGGTTTTTCTTTTACATATCCCAAGCAGTTATTTGACTTCGGTGTTATGTTCGAGCTATGTACCTATACGTATATAGATCTTATACGTATCTTATATATTCAAAGGCATGTCATCCAAATTTGGTAGCACTGAAATGATCAAATGCAATCAAATAAGAAACGTAAATCGCTTATACGAGTACGAATACGTATATAAATAAATACCATTGAGTTACACCAATATATGGCTTATACATAAAACATAAATATATGTAGAAGGTAAATTAAATGCGACAAGTTTTATTCAATTTGATTTTGTTACTGGCAAAGATTTAGATCATCTAAATGGATTTATTGAGAACTAGTTGTGAAATACAAACGAAATAAAACCTTTTTTTATTTCGAAATGTCAGCAAAAAATGCAACATTCAAGAAAACATTGGAAAAGAAGAAAATTTTTTTGATTATCACATTGTTTAATCGTGTTATATCTCTTCCAAGGAGGAACAAAATTGTTATGTTGAAAACTCATGTTAAATTTAATTTTTTTTTAAGACATGTAGTTTGGTATTCAGAATGCTTTAGAATATGTTAGATGATTTTAAAACAAGCAATGATTCATGGTATGATATCGGTAATGAAAATTCGAGGTTCAGCGGGGAATAAATAACTGATTTTGAAGTAGGAATTTGAAGATTGTAAGTGCTAATATTCATATCAAACCACAAACTACAAACTATAGGTATTATTTGTACCTTGCTTTCTTTCTGTTTACGTTACATTACTAGTTTAATTTTTTGTTTTATCTCCTGCCCGGAGCCTTTTCTCGAATCTGTTAAAGAAACTAACGAAAAGTGTGCAAATCTTACTAATTAAGTCTTAACCTTTGTCAAAACTTATTATTACTGTGCTCAAATATTTAACATATGTAAGTGTATTATGTACATCATCTTATTCTTAAGTAACAGGTTTCTCAAATCAAGTTGGTCGAATATCTCTCACAATATAACAATATATCATTTTCGGACCACGTTTACTTTTAATGATAATGTGCATCCCGTAAGACGTCAAATAGTGTGCACTGAAGAAGCTGTAACCGCAGTACAGGAAAGCATTGAAGAAGATCAAAATCAATCAACTCGTCGCGATTATCAGCAACTATGGAGTTTTGTTCTTCGACTTTATGGATGATATTCCGAAAGGATCTTGTCTTGAAAGCTTTCAAAATTCAACTTGTTCGTATGCGCCGCCAATTCGGCGAATGGGCTTAAGCACAAAATTTTGCTGGACGATGAAGCCTATTTTTGATTGAATGGGTACGTAAATAAGCTGGATTGTCGCATTTGGAGGGACGATAGTCCACAAGCTTTTGTCAAAACACCATTGGCGGCGGAACCATTGGTCCATATGTATTCAAAAACGGTGACGGTCATAATGCTACTGTCAATGGTGAGTGGTATAACTGACATTGATCTGTTGACATGTGGTTTCAACAGGGCGGAGTCATATTCCACACAGCGCGAACAATTGATTTACTCAAAGAATTTTTTGATGAATAACATCGCGTGCTTTAACCCCATTGGATTATTTTCTTTGGGATTGTATAACAGTGTCTTCGTCGATAAACCAGAGACAATTGAACACCTTGAAATCAACATTCGAAGAGTTATTGGCGAAGTACGGCTCCAAATGTTGCGAAAACTTTGTGAAAAATGGTGTTCAAGATTGCGCCTTGTACGTGTCCGCTGTGGTGGCCACATACCCGAAATTATATTTTAATATTAATGTCATAATTTTCTATTCCATAAAGCCCTTCCATTGATTGATTGATTGATTGATAGGACTGTAGGACCAAGCGCTAGGCAAGATTCCCGGATAACGCCGGGCCTATTCCTACAGCCGTTTACATAAAACGATAGGTAAGGATAGGAAGGAATGAGCGACCCGGTTACAGACACCATGACAGTCGGTACTAAACTACTATTATTAGACAATCACAAGACAATCACAATTCTAATCTACTAGTCTGCTATCGCCAATCAGCATTCTCCAGTCCGCAACAATTATCTGCTCTGCTGTATTTTGAATGAAATTAAAACTAAATTAAAATTCTAAAAAAAATTTATTAGTTAGTCACTCGGGAATCTGTAACTTAATTAATTAATAAATTAATTTTATTATTTATTTCAGCTGAGGTCTGCATACCTAACCTAATTAAAATATAAGTACAAAACTCTGAAAGAAAATTTATTAACTAATGGCTCAGGAATCTGAAACAATTAATTTATTAATATGGTATGATAGATTAAGTGGCAGCCAACCATTACAATAATGATACCATAATTCTGGAACATGCTCATCAGAGAATCAAAATATACTTTTCAAAACTCATATTCCAAAAATATGCACCAATCATTCAAATTCCATCACAACATTGAAAGTTTTAAGGAAAGGAATGTTAGTCACAGAAACGACTAAAGCAACAGTCAGTCCTCTTCATTTTCCTATTACATGATTAGTAAAATAATATAATTTTTAGTAGAATATATATCATATTCACATTAACTATCTAAGACTGTTAGAGATTATTATTGTTATTTGGATAGATTAGGATATTTCTAGTTCCATCATACAGTTGTGGTACCTTAATCAAGCTACCACACCACAAAAAACTGCAATACACTCCACTCCCAAACAATACAACCAAAACTAACCCATCTGTTCCGTGAAACGCCCACTAACTACCGCCCACCACCCATACAAAATAATGGCTCATAGTCTTCCACACACAAATGATAATTCCAGGACCAATCCCACCTCGAGAACTGTAAGAAAGGGGCCGCAAGAAAACGATTCTCGCTGATGCATATCGAAATAGAAACTGCACCTTTTCAAAAGAAAAATTGACAAACGAGAGTAAGTATAGCTTGTTCGGCAATGATTATAAACCGTATGTTAGGCGTCCTCCAAATCAAATGTTCAAATTATCTTGCCAATATTCATTTTCTAAGGACGAAAGAAAGTTTAACTTGTTCGGCAATGATGGTAAATCGTATGTTAGAAGCCCTCTAACCAAAAGTGAATCTTCTCTTGCCAAAATTCCTTTCGGAGTCGCGGCCTTCCTCCCGACATGCATCCACGGAAACCAACCCTACAGCTCCCGATGCAAGATCAATCCCAAAACCCTCCCCCAACTCCATCCCAAGCCCAGCCGCCGCCCGGCCACAAAAGCTCCCCGCCCTCTACCCCGCTCCCTACCGGAAAATGAATCACCTATTCTGTCAAACAGAACGGTACTCCTAATTCCCCCGAGACAACAGCGAAACCGGTTCACTATTCAGAGAACACCCCCACCTCCCGGCAATCATTCCAAACGATTTACCTCTCGGCAACCACTCCAATATTTTTTCTTTTATGACCCGACAGCTTTTCATATACATACAATATGATAATCTATTAGTTGTCAATTCGTGTACAGGGTAAATTATTTTAATAACTAAATAATTGGGTAAGTTATGTTTAGGTATAACTGAAACTTAGCTATAACCTGTTAAAAATAAAACATTAACACAAACATCTAAAAATAAATGTATTAGTCACTCAGGAATCTGTAACTAAATATAATTTTACTATTTATTTAAACTCCAGCCGACACACCTATCCTAATTAAAACACAAATGCAATACTCTGAAAGAAAATTTATTCACTTATGGCGGCTCAGGAATCTGTAACAATTAATTTATTAATATAGTATGATAGATTAAATACCAGCCAACCACTACGATGATGCTACCATAATCCCTGAAATATTATTATCAGAGAATCAAAACAGATGAACTGAAAAACTTATAACATTCCAAGAGAGGTTCAATTTTGCAAACGACATCCCAATCTTTAGGGTCAAAATGAAAAGGAACGATTTAGGATTGTTAAATGTTGGTTATTATTGTTATTATTTGGATTTTTAATTTCATCATATATATTTGTGCTCAGCATCATATGCTGCATCTAAAGTTGCACCCCAATACTTCCAGATCACCATCTAACGCGAGGAGCAATATTCATATACATGATGACCCGACAGCACTTATACACACATTATGAAGACCTAATAAACTGTTAGTTCTTATATAAGATCAATTATTTATATAAACAAACAACTGAGAAGGTCATGTTTTGATATCATCCGAGCAACCACTCCATCCCATTACGAATCCCATCCCCCTGTCCGTTCTCAGATCTTAGAACAAATCATACGCGCACACACTTATAAATATACACATGTATATCACGTAAATATTATTTACCTAATTGAACCCAATCAAGTGTCCTATCCATGCTGTAAACCAATATAAAAAAAAAAAAAAAAAAAAAAAAAAAAAAAGTACACTTACCATTTGTACTTCATACCTACTTAATTTTTATAGCAATATAAAGTTATTGCTTTTCTCTTTATCCCTAAAAACTCTCTAAAAAACATCGTTAGCAATTTATTAATATATATATATATATACTTACCAGCTCCATGAATAGATCATCATCCGACCGCAGAATACAATTCTTTCCAATTTTGTTGTTATTCAGTATATTTCTCATCGTCATTCTATATTTGATCCGATTTTCCGATTTATTCTTCCTTTTATTTTTATTTTCCCTCGATGTAGTATAGAATGTCAAATGCCACACCACTACACAATTTACAATCACAATTCACTGCCACACATTTTTTAATTAAATTAAAATAATTAGAATATTAAAAGAAGAAAAAAAACTACCACCTTCTTTTTTTTTTGTTTATTTTTGTAAATTATAACCTAAAAATATTTTATCGTTCGAACATGTAGAGAAATTTTTCTCTACATTTCTACACTGTTACTTTTTAAATTTAAAAAAAAAATAAAGAAACTCTACACACTGACACTGTTAAACCACACGATCGTTAGTTTCCTCATGTTTCTACCGAATTGAAAAAATCGATTTATTAAATAATTAGGCAATTTCGCGATATCCCAATTATTTATTTTCGCCAAGCGTAATTTCCCACGATAGTTTAACACTATTTAAATGAGAACCGCGTCGGAGAAACATGAAAAAACTAATTAAACTTAAGAGCACAAATTTCCACGTATTGACACTTTGAGGGCTACGAACCATCCCTCTATTCCATAAAGCCCTTCCATTGATATTAAAAATGTATTTCTTTGGTTTATCATGAGTTAAGCTCAAGTAACTCTATAAAAAATGAAAGTCTCTTCAGTACAATGAAAACGATGGAATGAGAAGACGGACTGTGGAAGAGGGTGTTTGTTATAAATCACTTCTAAACCAAGTTTCATGGTAAGATTTGAATAAAAAATTTTATGAATCACACGACCATTGATGGATATTGTAATTTATTTTCCATATTGCTACGCCAACCACTCGATATAGTCATTGAAAAAAAGCTTTTGCATCATGAATAATATAATTACACTGTCAAGCATTAATTATTTTCAATACAGCTCAATTTTTCATGGATGTTCAAGTAAACACAATAAATAGACATACCGTAAAGCTAACAACAAAATTTATTAAAATCTTATAGTCAACATTTTTGGATTACCATCATGTTATGCATACTTTTTTCAAATACTGATTATTTACAGATCATTTATTTCTCACATTCTGCCTCAAACCATACACATCAAAGATTAAAAGAATTTCAAAAACGAAAATTCTTTCAAACATTCTCTGTCAGAAATCCGATAAGCCAATTTTTTTTTCTCCCATTTGATAAGCGAAAATTATGTTGATACTCTTAACAAAAACAACATTTACCTACGCTAATCAAATTGTTTATAAAATTCATAAAACAAAACTTTTATGTTTAACGATTGCCTGTGGCAGTCTGCGACATTTACGAATCGAAAACGATACATATATTGGATATTATTTAGAAAGAAAATTTTTTGTTCATGGATAAAGTCAAAAAGCTCTCCTCATAATTGATTTTTATCTCATCTAAATGTTAATTTGTATATATATATACATGACATAATCAGATATGTTAACAGTTAACATGCGAAAGGGGTACATTATTATTGCTTAACATGATGTTCGTTCAATCCAACCGATTTCATCACACCACATACTATTATGCCACGACATATGTTACACTTAGATATACAATGAAAGCTTTTTATTTTTCAATTATATGTAAATAAGATTTTAAAATCGAAAGACATTCTGTGCTGTATTTAACACGCCGCGGTGTAACTAATAGTTCATGTGAACAACTTTTCTTTTATAAACAATTCTCATTCCAAGGTCATTCAAAATCAAATATACCTATTACAAAAACAAAACTTTAAATCTCTATGCTTGTGTTATGGCATACAAGATACATATTTAATGCGAACAAAATAAAAAGAATTTAGACAATATGCTGGTACTTGAACTTTAAACTTTTTCTATTTGTTGTTTCAAATCATAATTTTTTTCTATTTGTATTTATTCTCTCTTGACATTTTAATCTTATCATTTATCTTAACATTAAGAATTACATAAGAATATATTTTTGATTGATCAGAAGTCAAGGATTGCAGAGTATATTATTTTTAGAATCGGTTGGTATGGAATAAGCAAAGATATATGAATCCATGCACTGGGATTTATATTTATATATCCAAGGTGAGCTTTTAATAGAAAAAGCTTCATACTCTATATGATTTAAATTTATTATCGGTTACCCGCACCACCCAGTGAAATAAACGAATAATTTGTAATAAGCTGCGTAGTGATTTATGTTCGATAACTTAATTACATACTTCCGTGTACGTAAACCACCTATATCTCCATACCACGCACTAATAAAAGTTTAAAACAATCAAAAGCTTTTGTTTTATATATTATCATTATGCTGCGTTATTAATTTAATTCTAAATATGAATCAAATTGGGCAATAATATATGTATAACGTGATTGACTTGAAGTGTATTATGTAGTTTTCGTTTTGTGTATACGCGCCGCGCCATTCGCGTATCGATTATGAATATGATTGATGTATTTATGAAATGCTTAACATGAAAAACATAATACACATATACATATAGTATTTTTTCTAAACATTTTTAATGTTGATGAATTTGATTGTTATATGCCAAAACAACACAATTTTAATTGTGCTGCTATTTGTTGTGTGTTAAGATGGTTTGTTTTGAAATATACTTGTAGTTTATATACCACGTATATAAATGTTTCAGTTTCAATTTCATTTTCGTGGTTTTAAAAGTGTGTTTGGTAACATAGCATGTACTTTGTATTATAAAGGTATATAACCATGATTTGTGTTTTATGTATAGTTATTAGGTCAAAATTGTTTTAAAAAAATGACGTTTAATTAACATGAAAGGAAAATATGTTATACAAAATATTTTATTGAACCTTTGAACCTGTTATATGATATCGTTTAGCTGAAAGACTTGCATTTGTTTCCGTATATTGTGAAATATGTTATATCTATGCGTCATGGGATATATGTTACTGACAATATGTCTAAAGAAATTAACAGCCGTATTCTCAGACATGTGATACCTATCCTGTGACGCGATAATCGTATTTCGGTATTCTCAGTCGACTTAGCGACGTTCATCGCTTGTTACGATAACTATCAGTTGACGCCATATTCTCATGATCGTGAAGAAAAGTTAAGCATCACTTTAAAAAATATTTTCATCGCCTCAAATTAGTAAGTGATATCAACGAAAATGGATATGATTAAAACGTAAGTATTGAAAATAAATCATAAAATTTATTAATGTGTTTATTGATGTGTGTTAAATATTTTAGGAAAATATAACAAATTCAAAGCAGTTTGAAAAACTAGTTTATTTAATGAAAACAAACGCGGAATTAGCTAAGGGTTTTTATA
Organism: Tipula lateralis; assembly: GCA_963932295.1. Lineage (NCBI taxonomy): Eukaryota > Metazoa > Arthropoda > Insecta > Diptera > Tipulidae > Tipula > Tipula lateralis. The sequence goes on from OZ010737.1 coordinate 13,266,613, forward strand.
CTTTTGGAAGTTCAAAGGAAATGTTTAGCGAAACATGGACCAGATGTCAACACATTTGAATAGTCTTGGACCACCAGTATGTGACGGATCGGGTTGGCAAAAGTAACTAAATCATATTATATTGTTTGAAAAATATATTATTTCGTTTTATTTTTTAATTAGGTTTGGAATGATCTCAAAACCAAAATTAAAAAAAAAATTACGATACAACAAAGAGGAAATTTCTGCAACGTTTTTTCCCAGCTGGAAGAAAGTGTGATAAGTCTTCTTGCTCTGGAAAAGATTTGTTCTGCTACAAATATCACATTTGGGTTAATACGAAGCACTCAAGCACCATCTACATCCAACAATCAACAAATAATGGATATGGAAGAACAGCCGTTTTCGAATTTTACCAGTGCAGCTGTACATCAACCAGTAGCTGACGAATTATCTACTTCAAATGGTATACCTACCCAAGCAATTATTCAACCAACACCAGCAACAGTTAAAAGGCGAGCTCGTTCCATTTCCATTAATTTGCAAGAGGAGCCAAGACAACTTTTGGAGTCACAAACTAAAAATATTGAGAAGCAAACTGAAATTATGGAGAATAACAAAGCAAGCAAGTAAAATAATGTGCCCGGTAAACTCGAAAACTGTATGAACTACACGAAAAACAATTAAAATTATTGAAACGAGTTTAAAGAATATGATATCGCCATCTAAAATGGAATATAAAATCAAAGAATTAGATACAAGGAGAGAAAATTGATACTACAAGAAAACCTCAATGCCAACAATACTAACAATAATACATAGTACACCGTGATAAATTTTGTGATATTATAAATAATACTTAATCCTTATTAATATTTTTAATATTTAATAAAAATTAAAATTAACTATATAATTTTAATACAAATAAGTTTTTTAATTAACAAGTTGTGTAAAGCAGAACAGACATTAATAAGTTGAGCTGCTTTCTGTGGTGAATAGTGGAGTTGCCTTGCACCCAACAAACAGCGAAAACTGGTTTTCAGCAATCCTATGGTTCTCTCAATTATATTTCTAGCTTTGGAATGCTTTAAATTGAATCGTCTTTCTTGTGAATCTGCCGCTGTTGTTCTGAATGGTGTTATGATATATGGCTTAATAGCGTATGAAAATAACATTTGATTGAGCAACCATAAATTCATTCCTTGTGCTTGTTTGATAGCTTCCTTGTGCTAAAAAACGTAATGTTGTAGCGAGCTTGATTATTGAAGGCACAGAACCGTATCTGCTGTTTTTTTTCTAATTTATCCTCTACAATAGTTAGTAAAACACTAAAACCATCCTTATTCACTCGAAAGTATTGAATAAATCTAAAACGAAGCGTCTCTTAACTGTTGACGCTTGGACGCTATCTCATTAACATTTTCTTCCTCTTTATCAGAATGAAATAACTCAACACAACTCATTTTTTACATATTAAATTATAATTATAAAATAAAAATTTAAAATATTATTAAATAATATTTATAAAACAGCGCACAACCGCTGCACACTGCAATTAAAACCATACAATACAAATAAAATTGAACATTTACAACAGTTGGGGATGTTTATATTCAAAATTTAGCTGTCAAATTTAGTTGTCAATTGAAAGGATGTTTTTAGTGCTGCCAGATCGTTTCTATTACTTGTCGTATCACGTCGCATTCATCGACACTGAGAATACCAAAATCTGCTTCAAGTGATGCGACGCGACACTGGGAATAGGGGTGTAAATCAAGCAGGAAGGTTGTAGTGAAAGCGTTACAATCAAACTCAACCTATTATAATGTCTATTACATATTGTATTAAGAAGGCCAACGCCAGTGGAAGATGGAAGATGGTTTCATTATATTATAATGTCGTCGGAACCGATTTAAAACATCATCGAACATAAGACGAGATGTTGAGCAAGCAAGGGGAAAAACAGTTGAGTGAGAAAACACTCGTTAAAGATATAGGTTGAAGGCAATTAAACCAATGTAGAAGCCTGAGTTCACATAACTAGTAGGAACCAGGAGGATTTTTCTCAGACTCCATATGTTGGAGATGAAAGAATTCTAGTTAAGAGAAAACCGGGTGAGACGCTTAGCAAAGAATGTATTTTAAGAATTTCGCCGAAAAATGAAAGTTATGGTCTGGTAACGCTTTTCTGGAAATGATACCGGTCGATTGTGCTTTCTAAGTTCCAGCATTACAGAAGCTTGTCTTCTGTGTTAAATCTTTTTGGCGAGACTTGCAAATTTATTTTTTAACAGGACAACGATACGCACCATACCGCAAAAGTTATTAGATTATAATTTTGAATTATTCAGTAAATAACTTGTCTTTTTTCTTATCTCTTCATTTAAAGGTAAAAAAGTACTTCGAAGAAAAAAGTATCAGTGTGTTGAGCGGGCTCCCGTATAGTCCAGACTTAAATCACATTGAAAATATTTGGTCTATAATGAAGCTAGAAGTAGCAAAAAAGCGTTCAGAATTGATTCAACCCTTAAAAAGTTGTTGATGACGATTTGGGAATCCATACCTCCACCGACATTCAAAAATGTATCTTTATCAAATTCAACGAATCGGAGGTGCATGGCTGTAATAAAAACAGAGGCAGCCTAACAAAATATTAATAAAGTATTTAATTTATTCCTTTATTTTATTAAAGTATTTAATTTATTCCCTAATTGCAGGTAATTTTTTTTCCACAAATTACGTCATACATATGTTTAAAATGTAACAATAAAACAATTGCTTTCAAGAGTTTTGCAACAAAATACTGCAATTTGGAATAAAATATTTTTGCCCAATTTTTTTATCCACTAATACACACACATATATATTATATATATATATATATATATATATATATATATATATATATATATATATATATATATATATATATATATATATATATTTATATTTATATATATATATATATATATATATATATACATATATATATATATATATATATATATATATATATATATATATATATATATATATATATATATATATATATATATTGATGGTGCAACTAGCACTCTATATATCAACCAAGTTTGGTTAAATTAAATGATCTTTATACCATGAGTCTGGCTTGTGTTTCTGGGAATCAAAAGCAAAATTATATGTTTGTTATTATCAAATTCACAGCTTTATCTATACCTATACTGTAAGTGTTTCTTTCAAAGCTTAGTAATAATATTTTTCAATAAATCAAAAAACAATCAAAATCGTATCTCTAGGATAAATTTGAGTTGTATTTTGAAAAATTCCTATAAATTGAAAGTCTATAGCTGCAGCTTAAATAAAAGCTTTTTGGTACATGATATATCTACATTCGAAATTGTTACAGAAAATGTCAATAATTTTTAGAAATGATTGACGTGTTTGGATGATTTTATTCTGAAACACTTTTGTGGCTAGTCTAATACATACAACATTTAATAAATCAAATTAAGACCACGATGAGCGATACTTTTTATGCTTTTATGCAGCACGAGTTGAGAAAGGTAATATATTTTGCGCTAAAACCAATTATTCAAGATATCGATCAGAATATTATAATCGTTTTAACGTGTCAATAGGTAAATTAAATTAATTTATGCGTCTCTTTAATATATACGAACGATGTATTTATAATATAAAAAATTATACTTCAACTGTAATGTGTTAACATATCAATATACGTAAAGCTGATTGTGATAAAATTATAATAAAAACATCCAAATGAATATTTTATAATGTTTGCTCCTCGGGAACGACACACCTATATAAGCAAAAAATAAAATAAAATTAAAAGTAAAAAGCTCACATAAAAAAAACATCAAAAGCCTTAACTAAAGATACTGTTTGAAAGATAAGTTAAGATCATTATTCATGATTTAGTATCTAATTTATATTAAAGATTTTAATCTCTGCTCCGAGTATGTTTATTGTACAATATATATACTTCATATGTCAAACGCAAAATAAAAATGGCAAACAAAAATATGTCATACATTAATTGTAACTTAATTAGTTATGAATAATTTATAACCGATTTTATCATCATATGTGTTCTTACCAACTGCTTTTGCTGTTTTCAGATGATGGTTTAAGTTATTTACACCTACGCAATCTCGCATACAAGAGGTAGATTCATTGAGATTTAATTAACATAGCAACATTTCTTATGAGATGTTTTATGAGATATTTGAGTAGCTATTGGCATAATTTGACGGATACAACACACATACAACTACGCAATATATATAAATTGTATGTTTTGACATAAAGATCATGGACATCGTTTAATTCACATGAAGATTGTTATCGTTGATTAAATCAAACGATGTATAAATATGGTAAAAACTGTTTGTTGTGTAGTACACACAGATGGTTGAATACTGTTTGGGTGTTTTGAGAAAATAAGAAATTTGTGTGTCGGGGTTACTGCACCTATTTAATTTTGTTTACCAAATTAAGCAAGTTGAATGTTTTTGAAAATTAATTATTTATTTTAGATAAGGTCGTGTATAAGACGTGATCTTCGTAGCCCTGGAAAGCTATAACGAGTGTTCGAATATAGTAAACTTTTCCTCAATTTTTATATATCAGAAATGACATATCGGTGCCGAACTGGCCACTAGAGTATATTTTTTACGTATCGGTGTATAGTTTACATGCTCGTTACTTATGGTTTTCCTTATCTAGGGATCGATAAAATATTAATCATCTATCCTATTATGCTAATAGAGTTCTAAAGATTGTTAACATTTTGATCCCAAACCCTTGAATTTGCTGTTGAGTTGCTTGAAGAATAATATTACCGAACTGCATCATTCATCGATATTTGTATAGAAGCCATTTTAAACGTTCCTAAAAATGTTCTTGCTTACTTTATCGATTAATTCGATTTGAGTTGCTCGTGACAAAGGACATATATATATATATATATATATATATATTATATATATATATATATATATATATATATATATATATATATATATATATATATATATATATATATATATACATATATATATATATATATATATATATATATATATATATATATATATATATATATATATATATATATATATATATATAACGGGTTTTTCAATAAGAATACTTCAACTTGTTTTTTGATTAAAACACAAACTGTTCGACTTTTGAACTTACTTTTTTTATTAACGAATTTAAACAGATACATTTAAGTATGAAACTCGATTTCTTTTGCATGACCACCGCGTGCACGTTTTACGAAGTCCAATATATTTGAACCCAAATTCCGACCACTCTTTTGCATAAATCGGCCGAAATTCCATCAATTTCACGTTCAATATTGGCTCTGAGCTCTTGCATCGTCGCCGGCTTATTTGCATAGACTAATGACTTCACATAACCCCAAAGAAAATAATCTAGAGGTATCAAATCGCACAAGCGCGGCGGCCACTGGACGGGCTCATTTCACGAAATAACACGCTCATCGAACTTAGTCTTCAATAACGCGATTGTATCGTGTGCTGTGTGGCATGTGGCCCCGTCCTGTTGTAACCACATGTCGTCCAAGTACATTCCATTCAATTGTGGCCAAAAAAACTCGTTTATCATATCGTGGTATCGATTTCCATTAACAGTTCCATTAACAATATATGGCCCAATGACGCCGCCGGCATGTAATCCGCACCAAACAGTGTCTTTTTCGGGACGCAATGGTGCCTCATGAATCACGTGTGGGTTGCTTCCTGCCCAGGAACGCATATTTTGCTTGTTGACAAATCCATTTAGTCAAAAGTGAGCCTCATCGCTGAAGATGATTTCCGGTGAAAATCTGCATCATTTTCGATTTGCTCTTGAGCCCAATTCACGAATCGGCATCGCTTCAAATGGTCAAACGACTTTAGTTGTTGTGCCAGCTTGATCTTATACGGATGTAAGCCAAGATCTTTACGTAAAATTCGCCACAATGAGTCACAAAAAGGCCCAATTATTGCGAACGTCGTGTGAGCGACACATTCGCGTCTTCTTGAACTGAAGCCTTGGTGGCTGCGATGTTTTCAACACTTCGAGCACTTCTTGCTCTCGATCGCACCGGAACATTATGTAGCGAAAACATAGACTCAAATTTTGCCACTATATGGTCGATTGTTAAATGGACCGTAAAATTACCGTTATGCTCTTAAAGAAGCAGCAACAGAACGATTATTTTGATAAAATATTTGCACGATTTGCAATCGCTGTTCACGTGTGTAGCGTTCCATGATGAAATGTATACTAATGAAGTTTCCAAATGACAAAAGAACAATAAAAAATATGGCGTCGTTCGCCGTCCCTATTGGAAAAAATATATATATCGCCAGAGGTTGATGATATATATATATATATATATATATATATATATATATATATATATATATATATATATATATATATATATATATATATATATATATATATAACGCCAGAGGTTGATGATATATATCTTGAACAGAGCATTTAGAATCTCGAAAGAAATTAAATAACAAGAATGCTATACGCTCTGTGAAATTAGAGGGCAGCGAAAATTGTAATCAAAAAAATTATAGACACTTACGTAGATTATGTGATCCGTCAGATGAAATTACTTGAGAGTGTTAGAATATCAAGCTGATTCACATTAGATGAGGATTCAAGGCCATTGTGGGCTCATCAGTTCCAAATTCGATTCCTTCATTCGACAATTTTATGAAATTTCTAACGACGAAATAACTATATGTAAGTTAATGCAAAAGGTTGCACTAATTGCTTGAGAACTAGTCATAAACAAACGTAATGCTTTTCGCGAGCTTTTTATCTGCTATGTTAATGTTACAAACAACATCACTCGCTACTCCATAAAGAGCAACAAATAATTAATTTGCATTTAACAAATGGTGATTCATCTATAGACAATATATTACCAACGCTCTTATTATTAAATGGCGCCACATTGTCAACAGCATCAACATCAACAACAAATGATAAAACCGCACAATCAATATTACATCAAACAACATCTCATCAAACAACTTCTCATCAAAGAACATCACATCAATTTACTTAACAACCTTTAAAACAAACAAGATTATTTACAACTTCCTTAAACATAAAACGTAAACGCTTCAAAATATTATGTTGCCTATAGGCCTGATTAACATTCAACAGTCAACAAATTCTAGCAACAACACTTCTCGATTCTGAATCAAATATCTCCATATACTGCCTATAGATTCCTGCACAGCACAATATCAATACGAGAATCCAATGAAGTATGTCAACTTTATGTAGCTGATCCTCATTTGTAATCCCAAATTCAAGTGGAATCCAAAATGATTAACAAAGATCTAATGCTTTTACTATAACGGTATTGACAAGTAGGGAAAATATCAATATACTAATCAAGTTCAAGACCAGAGTTAAGTGCCTGCTTAGTTAGTGCTGAATTGAGGATGTTTGAAATGAGAAAAACTGCTGATCTAAAGATGTTTCCATATGAATAATTATTTCCAAGAAATGCACCACAATGCCAATAGTCAACTTTCAAATCAGTCAGCTTAAGTGGGCCCACCCTTTATGTACATATATTGCATTCATAACCCAACGAGAGGAAGAAGTTATTTGCTTGTGTGTGCTAGCTTCTTATATACATAATATCATTTTAATGCGCTCTAGGTTTTTATCGTTATAAAGATTAGAAGTGGTAAAAAACTATAAATCTTAAGTTATTAAGGATTTTTAAGAATTTTGTTTTCGAGAAATGCCATTCTTGAAACTAAGAAAAGAAACTTTCTTGAAATTTCAAAAGTTATGAAATATCTCGAGCGGAAACACTTCCTAGTGTTCAGTGTAACAAACCAATAACTCTACACTGGTAATTGAGAGGTTTTATAGCAGTCGGAAATGTTCCAATAAAACTATATAATTTCATTAATAAGACTCTTTCACATTAAGATAAAAATGGAACTAACTATTTGATACACATAAGATGTTGACAAACCCATATAGTAAATTCAATATTTTTCGAATTTATATATCTAATAATAATATAAAATATACATAGTAATCGAATAATACCATATTTTTCTAATCACTCTACGTACATGCTTCATGTACTATACAAATCTAAACGACTTGGGCGATTTTACATTCGATAGTTAATCAAACATGGAAAATAGTTGTTAATAATATTATTTAAATTGTAGCATATAGACTAGAATTTTGCTTGTGGCAGAGATATCAAACAAATCCACTTTCAAATCGATCTATTTCAAAGCACTTCATAAATGTGTGTGTTTATAGAATAGACAATTCCTATTTCCTCTCTCTTTATATATTATATATTATGTATACATACTCTCGACAAAGACATACTCGTAAACTCTGGAAATGTAACAAAAAAAACACATACCATATATCTCCAGTGAGAAGGGAACGAACGACCAAGCTGAATCAATTATTGCTTTTTAGTCAAACAAAATATTATGATTTAAATAAGAACAAAAATAAAAAACATAACAAAATAATCATTAACGCCTGAAGCACTTTGACCATATTTTCATTTTCCCATAATGTATTTCCAGTACGGAAAAATGTTCATAACACACATACATATATAGTTACAAAACAACGGACGGATGTGTATGGAGTATATAAAGTACGTTTTTCTTTCATTTATGTACATGTACACATTGACATACATGCTTTGTTTGGAAATGATAACTAATAAGGGATGCTGAAGAGTCTACACACATAATACAATACATATGTATAGATGATATAGATGAAGACGACGGGTAAGTTTGTACACTAGTATGTATATACTATATGGATTTATATATATATAGTTTGAACATAGAAAAAATATAAATCCCCTTTCACATACATATATGAAGATTTAACAGCAAATTCCCACTTTTAATCTCGCCTTATACATATGTATGTATGTATGGTGAAGAAAAAAAAAACTAACGAAAAATTAACAATTAAATTATCCACGCTGCCAAAACGTATCAGAATCAAACTCGTAATAAAATAAAATTTCTTCTTGTTTTCATCATGAAGCTAATGCGCAACGAATTTCAATTTGCTTGGTTGTTGCAAAAATTTGTTACGGAATTTTAATTTATCATAAATTTTCATGTTGATGGTTGTGTTTTGATTTCGATTTTTAATTTTTATGTACATACATTATACTATCGTATATAGCTATATGTATATAATTAAAATAATTATGTTAATTAGGGTTGATTGTTGATTTTATTGAAATTTATGGTATAGGCTTCGGGAGAACATATAAATTATATATATTTGAAAATGCGAATGTGTGCGTGTAATTTAAGAAGCGCTGATGGGAATGAACATATCTATATTTACCTCCTGGTTGGAGGGAAGAATTTATGGGCCCACCCTACTTTTATGTCAGTACTATAGGCTTGCATGGCTATATGCAATATACAGATATATATTTGAAAATTGAACCTATATTCGTACGTTCTCGATTTGGCTGTGCTGGTGTGAAATCATTAACCACACTGCGCTCGATTACAATGTTTATCGGTCATAATATTAATTTTCATTTTACGTTCAGCTATATTTGAAATTTTACTGAAAATTAATAACATGGTTAGTAAAATTATTACATCGAAACGTGTTTCAAATATTTAACCAGTGAATGGCAAAGTACTTTCATTGCAATTGACGCTGATTCAATCAATCTTCTTCTATATATATAGAAATGAATGTTTGTCTGTATGTCCTTTATATGCCTCTATACCGTTCAAGATAGCAGAAAATTTTCAGCAGAAAAAATAATTTTTATATTCGCCACCAGGGTCACTACTATAACTAAAGAGCATTTCTTCTGCTGTCATTTTTGTATAGCCAACAGAATTTTTCTGTACGTTTTTTAATTTTATTCTACAAAATTATTCCAGGTTTCAAATACAATAGGTAAATTATTTCCATAAGATTATAATATACTGTATAAAACATATTAATTTCATCTACAGTTTAACAACTGTAAGCTATGAATGAAGCCCATGTAATAAATATTTCAGTATGACTTTCCAGTAGCTTATACCCCTATTATGAATGTCACCTCACCTCACTCGTCACCGTGACGTATATTGTCACTCGAGTCATATTTTGGTATTATGATTGTCGCTTTATTTTGAGTGAGTGACGAACGCATCATGATGCGTTATTTTCTATATTTCGTTGTTTTTAAGTTGGCAACTATTATTTTTTGTTTTGATTTTGGTATGTTTGACGTTTGGTGTTGAAATAATAAATTTCAAGTTTTAAAAAATAAATTAATTTAATGTTTAGTAGTTCAGTTTATTTTAATAATTAAAATTTTTCAAAATTACGAATATGTACTGGACAATGTCTGGATTTTATTTCCATTTCTTTAAAAATTTTGGATATTGACTGCCGTTTGTAATTTTCCAATCTGACTACTGTTTATTTCCATTTAATAAAGAAAATAATATTTAAAAATCGAAAATAATTATTTTAATAAATCACAAATAACAAAATATTATTATTTTAATTTAAATAAAACCAAAAAAAAAATTAAAAACGTATTTTTAAAAAAATTCTCACTTGTTGTCACCGACAAATTGTAAGTGAGGCTAAGTGACAAAATCCTCGCTCACCGTGACATTCATAATACCAAAATTTAATTTCAGTGACGTCGCGTCACTCGGCGACGCGTAAATGACATTCATAATAGGGGTATTAATCATCGTATCTCCATACATACAACTATGAAGTTTGAGGATAATCGATCGAGTTTGAGCGCCTCCAGAATTTTTCAAAGTTTTGGCCCATACCTAAAAATCAGTTTTTTCACTGTGAGCTATGGATGGACCTCCCTGTAACCAATATGTCATTACAATTTTCCAATAGCTTAGGTGACAATACACCTGAATATGAAGTTTGAGGATAATCAACCGAATTTGAGCGCCTCCAGAATTTTTCAAAGTTTTGGCCCACATAAAAATCAGTTTTTTCACTGTGAGCTATGGATGGATTCCTCTGTAACCAATATGCCATTATAATTTTCCAATAGCTTAGGTGACAATACATCTGAATATGAAGTTTGAGTATAATCGACCGAGTTTGAACGCCTCCAGAATTTTTCAAAGTTTTGGCCCATATAAAAATCCGTTTTTTCACTGTGAGCTATGGATGGATTATAATTTTCCAATACCTTAAGTGACACTTCATCTGAATATGAAGTTTGAGTATAATCGACCGAGTTTAAGCGCCTCCAGAATTTTTCAAAGCTTTGGCCCATACATAAAAATCAATTTTTTCACTGTGAGCTATGGATGGACCCCCCTGTAACCAATATGCCATTATAATTTTCCAATAGCTTAGGTGACAATACACCTGAATATGAAGTTTGAGGATAATCGACCGAGTTTGAGCGCCTCCAGAATTTTTCAAAGTTTTGGCCCATATAAAAATCCGTTTTTTCACTGTGAGCTATGGATGGATTATAATTTTCCAATACCTTAAGTGACACTTCATCTGAATATGAAGTTTGAGTATAATCGACCGAGTTTGAGCGCCTCCAGAATTTTTCAAAGCTTTGGTCCATACATAAAAATCAATTTTTTCACTGTGAGCTATGGATGGACCCCCCTGTAACCAATATGGCATTATAGTTTTCCAATAGATTAGGTGACAATACACCTGAATATGAAGTTTGAGGATAATCGACCGAATTTGAGCGCCTCCAGAATTTTTCAAAGTTTTGGCCCACATAAAAATCAGTTTTTTCACTGTGAGCTATGGATGGATTCCTCTGTAACCAATATGCCATTATAATTTTCCAATAGCTTAGTTGACCATACATCTGAATATGAAGTTTGAAGATAATGGACCGAGTTTGAGCGCCTCCAGAATTTTTCAAAGTTTTGGCCCACATAAAAATCCGTTTTATTACTGTGAGCTATGGATGGACCGCCCTATAACCAATATGCCATTATAATTTTCCAATACCTTAAGTGACAGTTCATCTGAATATGAAGTTTGAGTATAATCGACCGAGTTTGAGCGCCTCCAGAATTTTTCAAAGCTTTGGCCCATACATAAAACTCAATTTTTTCACTGTGAGCTATGGATGGACCCCCCTGTAACCAATATGCCATTATAATTTTCCAATAGTTTGAGTATAATCGACCGAGTTTAAGCGCCTCCAGAATTTTTCAAAGCTTTGGCCCATACATAAAAATCAATTTTTTCACTGTGAGCTATGGATGGACCCCCCTGTAACCAATATGCCATTATAATTTTCCAATAGCTTAGGTGACAATACACCTGAATATGAAGTTTGAGGATAATCGACCGAGTTTGAGCGCCTCCAGAATTTTTCAAAGTTTTGGCCCATATAAAAATCCGTTTTTTCACTGTGAGCTATGGATGGATTATAATTTTCCAATACCTTAAGTGACACTTCATCTGAATATGAAGTTTGAGTATAATCGACCGAGTTTGAGCGCCTCCAGAATTTTTCAAAGCTTTGGTCCATACATAAAAATCAATTTTTTCACTGTGAGCTATGGATGGACCCCCCTGTAACCAATATGGCATTATAGTTTTCCAATAGATTAGGTGACAATACACCTGAATATGAAGTTTGAGGATAATCGACCGAATTTGAGCGCCTCCAGAATTTTTCAAAGTTTTGGCCCACATAAAAATCAGTTTTTTCACTGTGAGCTATGGATGGATTCCTCTGTAACCAATGTTTAAAGGTGATGTTATCTTCAGAATAAAAAATGCCTCCACAAAAATTTAAAGTTGATACATCGGAAGCCCGAAAGAAAAAACGATTACGGGCCACTGAATCAACAGAAGGGAGACAAAAAAGACTAAAAAAAATAGAGTACGCAATGTTCGGGCAACGTTTACAGGAAGCCCACGGCACATGCATGAATACACACAAGATGCGATGACATATGTTCGAGCATACGGTCGCCCAAATTTACTTATAACGTTCACTTGCAATCCTACATGGTCTGAAATTAAGGAACTTTTGTTACCTGAACAGCTACCTTCTCATCGTCATGACATTACTGCACGTATTTTCGAACCAATTTCACCAAAAATTTTAACCGTCGCAGACAAGGAAATCCAGTTGAAAGACATCCCAATTTATATTCGACTGATGCATTAGGTCGTCTGTACACTGTTCATCCAAATAATGCAGTATGCTTTTACCTGAGATTATTGTTAATCAATGTACGTGGCCCGACATCATTCGAAGAATCGAGAACAGTAAATGGTCAAATATGTGCTACTTATCGTGAAGCTTGCCAAGAATTAAATCCTCTTGAAAACAATTTATATTGGGACACTTCACTCGCCGATGCATCGAATTCTGCCAGACCACAGCAAATACGCACATTATTTGCAATAATATTTACAACATGTTTCACATCCAATCTAAAAGATCTTTGGGAAAAATACAAAAAACGCATGAGTGAAGATATCCTACACCGCTTAAGTACAACGAATCAAAATCCGGACATTCAATCTACACCAAACGTTCATAATGAGGTATTGGTATTGATTGAAGACATATGTTTGGCAATCGTTAACAAACCACTGGTACAATTGGGAATGCCTGCGCCAGATCGATCTAGAAACATTGTTTTAGATTGTGATTTCCAACGAGAAACACAATTTGAAGTCGATGAATTAAGTACTTTTATATAACCTAAATACATAGCTAAAAAATCACTCAGCGAAGCGGGTACATCAGCTTACATAATACATTGAAGTTCAAATTTGGAATTTCCAACGTAATAAATCCGCTTCTATGATAAATTTGAACTTTAAAATAGGTGACCTACTCAAATAAGTACAATCGTTTAACATTACTGAAATGAAAAAATCATGGTGACGTCATTACCGTATAAATCAAAGCTGGGTGGACGAACTACAACTTCGGTTTTAAAATGACGTTATGTTAAAGTTTTTATTTACTATTGTGTGTGCAATCAAATGTCTCCATAAAGAGATAAGTATGCAACAGTTTCGGTGTCAAAGCCAACATCGAAAATTAAACTTTACCATCGACATAGGACATAGGTCTTTAGAGCCCATTGTCGACATTCACGCCGAATCTTAGCTGGTGCCCCTAAACAATCCCTAGAAATAATGTATATGGCAAAATGAAGTTTTTATTTAATGTCGCTGGAGGTGTCGCGTTGCATAGCGGGCGTAGTCCGCTAGTAAACCTATAAAGTTTATGTGGTAAACAGTTAAAGATACCATCAACAATTCCATCAGCTACTGGGATAATGTTAAGAGAGCTACCAGACAACTCAATTATGCGAACTAGCAAAATTCTTTAAAAATATATCACAATGATGAACAATTCGGGCAAATAAGATACAAACATTTCATGATATTAGTATATTAGCATGCTACCAACAATCTCAAAGCTGTTAAAAAAAATGCTTCTTACAAATCTGAAGCTTATAGAAAATCATCAATTTAAATTCCGAGAATCGACATCGCATTATAGAACAAGTACATAGAATTGTAAATGCAATCAAAGATACCTTAGAGGAAAGAAAATTTGGCAGGATGGCCTTAATTACAAAATAAAAATTAGTTTTGTCAAAAATGTGCACTTAATTCTGCAATGCCAGCTAATCGAGGAACGATAAAATTTCTAATTTCTAATGTCCCCATACCGCTCACCATTGACCATCATCGTTTTTAAATACATGGACCAATGGTTCCGCCAGCCCAAGACGCGCGCCAAACAGTAGTTTTCTGTGGATGTAATGGTGTTTCGACAGAAGCTTGTAGATTATCCTCACTCAAAAAGTCCATCTTATTTACGTACCCATTCAACCCGTTTCAGCCTATTCACCGAATTAACTGTGCATACGATGTTTTTATTCTTGCACAAGTTGAATCTCGAATGCTTTTAAGCCAAGTTCCTTTCCTAAAATATTCCATAAAGTGATGGACACAATCTAAGTTGCCGAGAACGGTGATGAATTGACTGATTTTGATCTTCTTCAATGCTTTCCTGTACAGCGACTACAGCTCCTACTTATCATTAAGAGTGAATGTGATCCGAAAACGATCTATTGTTATTCGAATTAGCGAATTATGTACGCCATAAAATTGACAAAGTGCAAGATAAGTTTGACGAACAGAACCATTATTTTGACAAAAAAAAAATTTGTGGAGTCTATTCATAATGAAATGTCAAACCAAATTAAACAAAAAGCAATTATCAGCTGTTAAATGGGTGTTGCCCTTTATTTACCAAATGGTGTTTGTAATTAAAAGATGTCATTCATTAAAATATATTTGTTGATCACGTTAAATGTTTGGACTACGAGACAAGATTAGAGTTGAAGAAAATATACTTATAGTTGAACATTTATAAGCGGTTCAATAAAGCTCCTTCATTTGTTTATGGTCGTTGGCAAAGCCAACCGCCAACAATAGCCCGGTTATTTTTGCAGACATATAAAATACATTTCTACAGTTCTTCAATCTTTAAGAATTGTTATTAATTTACCAATCCCCCTATATAGCAAAATAAAATAGTCGTCTATACATAATACCTTTTTCAATAAAAGTTTTGGTTTGAACTTGAACTGTTGTAATTTTTTCGGTTGGATAATTTTTAATCGGAAATATCTAGACGATATTGAAAAGTTACAAGTTCAAGTTATATGTCATAACCATTAGAATGTTTGCTTACTTAAGACAGTTCATTAAATTTATAATTTAATCGAGAAATGAATAAAATTAAATTAAAATTTATTACTATAAATAATAATTTGCATATTCTTCTTTGTATCTACGACTATATCATGTATAAAATCAACCACAAGTAAATGTATAATTCTTTCAACTTTTTAACGAACAATATAAATCTGTCAACGCAGATTGGACGCTTGTTTTTCTTTTGTCTTGGTACTAACAATTTAGAAGAGATAACCATTTTTTGTGGGTGTTAATAAAAACGAATAAATAAATTAAATAATTTATGTTATTTTTTTTTATAATTTGATATCTTATCTGAAATAGTATAAATATTATTGTTCCATATCTAGAATAGATATGGCGGGGAGAGTTATTGATCGGTTCGTAACAATAAGGGTATATAACAGTAATGCCTCTACTAAGATAAATATTTAAAATATTATTAATAAAATCGAATCGTATACACAAAAATATTATTCTTGGTATATGAGCAAGCTCAAATAAGTATATTAAGAATTATTCTTATGTATTTAATAAAAAAAATTCTTTTCTAAAATGCGATCTTAATCTATTAAAGATTAATGTGGATGGAACATTTTTCTCTTTTTATATTAAAATTAATTAATTATAAATATAAAATTTGATAATTCGTGTTCTTATGAATATTGATTTTTATCATCATATCTAAGATTGATTTGGTTTTGTTTTCTATCCATGTATGGCCTGATTTTAAGCTATAGATATGTATTTCAAATATGCTTTGTCGATATGTTCGATAATGAATTATTATTATTTTTTTTGGAGATAGGTAGTCGATATTTTCTATTTCAGAAGAACATGTTTTACACAGAAACCCTACAGAAACAGATAAAATATCTTCCAGTTGGCTGTTCATTCGATATACACAACATAAGTCAATCGTCGTAGATGCTATTGTCATGCTGGAGATGCTATTCTTACCGAATTACCTCCGTTTTATATACAAGTATGCTGAGCTTAATAATGTTTGTGTATCAAATTACAGACTAAAACAACTTTAACTTCTGCTCAGCATAAATATAAACTTTTAATAATGATATTCTTAGAAATAAAAGTAAATTATAAATTTTTCCAAATTTGTGCTGCGTTATTATGTTTACATTCAGGGAATTATTAATTTAAAAAATTATAATAAATTTTAGATTGATATTACGTTTATGATGAATATGTGATTCCACGAAGCTCTCGCATCTGCGATAAACAAATATATTTTAAATGTATGTTTATCTTCATATTTACATTCATATGTATGTAGGTATATATATATTCAAGAATAATATACGCAAATATTAATTTAAATTAATTATTAACATTAACGAATAATGATAACTGTTGCCAGAAATTTTTGTGCATACATAAAGCCTTCAAAGCTTTAATTTTCAAATTCAAGCCTTCAATATATCCCTACAAAAGCTTACACTGATTAAAGACAATGAAAATTACTCTTAAAAGATGGGACCCGTTGAGATCGAAACTCAGTAGTTAAATTGCAACATAATATAAAAATGCAACTTTTCTCCTAAAAGTTGGCTAAAACAGCTTTTTACCCCTTAAACACTACTTAGTTGTAATTTTAATTTAGACATTTGTTATGAGACTCTACAAGGCAAAGTACTGAACATTATGCATATGCAGTCGAATGTCTGTTTAGGCAATTAACGCGCTAGTCATCGATTTGACTGCCAAATAAAAGAGATGAGGACTCACTCTTTAGATAAATTCTTGAAATTAATAGTTTAAAAAACTACCGCTTGTTGAAAATTCATAAACTTAACTTCATTTATTCAATTACTCTTTAAATAAAGTCCAAATGACTGCACTCGCAAACCCATAGCCAAACTTTTTAATCAATTTAATTCGATTAACAATTTTAAGTTTACATAAAAACGGAATTATTAAGCAAAAACAAATTGGTTTTGTTATATTTTAAGAATAATAATTTTAAAATCAATTAAACGCTTCGATTCACTTCAGAAATACATATTTTTAATTTTTTTAGTTTTAACAAAATACTGGTACTTACACAAAAAAATTTTTTTGGATTGAATAACTTTCGAGTGATCAATAACCTCACCGTTTGAATATGGGTTATGTTTCATGCAATTAATATGAACTAATTAAAACCAAAGTAAAATATATAAATGTTGAATTTAATTATTTTATGGCTCATCTTCAGTTTCATACTGTTAAGCATCCGTTGGTTATATACATTATCTAAACGCCTACAGAATTTCAAATATATATTATTAGTGAAAAACGGTCAAACCAATTCATGTTCCATTTTTATCAAAGCATTGAAGGTATTCTTAGCAGCGGGCGTTGATCCAATATTTTATAATATAAATTATGACCTCGAGAAAATTTTTCAATCACGTTTCGCGACTTATATACTAGAAGTTACATCTGCCCATCGTTATTTGTTTCATAGAACCATCGAACGTGATAGTATGTTATAAAAAGCAATGGGAATAATTAAAGGTAAGATATATAAGTGATAGGTTTACTTTTATTTAAAGGATGAGATTTTAAATCAGCTATAATAAAATGTTTATGAGCAATACATGCTGTTCATAAACATTTTATTATAGCTGATTTAAAATCTCAAATGCATGTAGTATTAACCCTTTTAACTGATTGTTGACCAAACAAATAATTCAAAACAGTGCTTGTAATAAAGCCTGGGTTTCCGTTTCTGGAATATCTGAATAATGGTACCAGAGCTGGTTGTGCTGGTATAGTTGAGAAGCTACAGTTGAACCTAAAAATCGTAAATTTGCGTGATGAGTTACAAAAAATGGCTAACAGTAGTATTACACATTATTGTAAATTTGAGAATTATTATAGATGGATCTTGTTTAAACAATAAAAGATTTAACGATGTTTTATATCTATTCCTAAGAGTTTGAAAAGTGTATTAGATTGTTTAGACCTCAATCATCTGCAGCAGAAACAAATCTATACGTTTTTTTGCTACTGTTAGCATGATTTATCTTAAAAGGCATAATCAATCTGAAAAGAGTATTGAAAAAATACTAATAAAGATATAACTAATCTGATAAGAATTAAGAGTATGAACAAAATATAATTCTCATCATATAAAGAGGACGGATCCTGTTAGTACTAATTTTCACTATACCGAGAATTTTTGGTCGCAGTTTCATACCTTGAGTATGAACCTATACTCAGAAAAATTATTATATTATGATCAAAGTCTTAGTAATACAATTTGGTTACTTTAACACCAGTTTTTTGGTTATATTCCACAATTCTCTACTTTAATTTAAAAAATAAAAATTTTGCTACTTGGTTAAAGCAATAATTGATCAAAATTTAGCTAACCAAAATATTGGTTCGTGAATTTGGTTAAATTATCTAAAAAAATTAGTTAAACCACCAAAGAATATATTTAAAATAACAAAGTTAATTTTTTTTCATTAATTAGTTGTTTTGACCAAACAATTTAGCAGTGTAAACTAAGTTTTTAGTAACATTGACCAAACAATAATTATTTTTAAGAAACTTTAATCACATTTTGAAAATTTTGTTCAATTGTAGTTAGACAGAAATAATTTATTAAAGCGAACTGGGACCACCAGTTCATAATGGGCAGAATCAAATGCAAACCATCTGGTCCGAATACCTTATCAACAAATTCACCACTCAAAGCTTCAGCATCGTTTGTTGTAAGTTACCACCATAAAACAGTTAAAAACAATTCCAGTATTAATTTACGATTTAATTTTAGAAACAAAACTATACACTCAAATTTACTAAACCTGTCATATGAAAACGCCGTTTCGGCGGTTGTATTAAGCCCCAACGGTGAATGGTTGGTTAGCTCGTCAGCGGATAGATAAAAAAATGTGGGAAGCACACAAATTGGGCAAAAGCGATGTTGTATGGTCAAGTTACAGTCGGCAACTTGTATCGGCGAGCGATAACAATCCACTAAAACATGGGAATTAAGCTCTGGCAAATGGCTTAAGACATTAGAGAGGCACAGTAACTATTATTATTTTGTTGTAATTTTAAATGTTACGGGCAGTTTCGACGAGTCGGTACGAATTTGGAATGTACGAACGGGTAGATGTTTAAAAACACTTCCGACCCATTCAGAACCTGTTTTGGCGGTGCATTTCAATAGTGAAAACTTCCATCAAACAATTTTTTCGTCTAGTTACGATGGTTTATGTCAAATGTGGGATACAGCAAGTGGACAGTGCTTAAAAACACTGATTGATGATGATAAGTGTCCAGGTTCGTTTGTTAAATTTTCTCCAAATGGGAAGTATATATTGGCTGCACACTTGACAATACACTGAAGCTGTAGGATTACTAACATTATGTGTTGTTTAATCTTATGTTGAATTTACCCTAGCCAATTGTTGAAATATACGAAATTTTTGATAAATTAAAACAAGTAATCAATCTACAACCAAAATATTGACTTAATTTGGGATTATATATCAAATAATAAAACTTGTTAAAACTAACTAAGTAATATGTGAAATCATTTTTTTTAATTAAACTTTTTTATTTGGTTATTAAAAACATTTATTTTTTTTATTACCAAATACTTTTGATTAGAGTAACTAAATGTTATATGTTAACAACCAAAGTTTGGTTATGTAAAATTAAAAATTATTTCAACCAAGATTTTAGTTATTTATTTTACTAAGGCATTTGGATAGTTGAAAACTACTAAGATTTTGGTTAAATTGGCCTAGTTTTTTGGTGTTTTTGACCCAAGTTTTTTTCTGAGTGTATATTACATCAGTCGGTCAGATTTCTGCCAGCCCTAGCATAAAAGTGACCAATATGAGATTCAGTCGCACTCCGGTATAAAGATAACAGAACCCATTATCCAAATTATAGTAAACCAAATTATACACAGACTATTGACAGATTTCCTCATTTCCACATTATCAACTGCTTGGAGGTCCAACGCAGCCTTTAGAACTCCAAAAACACTGAGCTCATCTCTACTCTGTTGCAATATATATCCACGTTTCGATTTTTAATCTACTCGATATGCCAAGCTACTTGTTATGTTGGCAGTATCCGATATGTTTTTGTTTTTTTCACATTTTAAACACTCGAATCTTTTACGGATATTATTCCCAAGATCTGGTTACTGTGGTAGTATTTTATGACTCTTATATGTTTCGTTCGAAATATTTACGTAACATGAATGTGGTGAGAAGACAGAGCTCTTAAATCTTTACATGTATATATTTCAGAGCTTTTTCAACACTAGTGGACGAGAGAGAAAGAGAGAGAGAGAAACAGAGAGAGAGAGAGAGAGAGAGAAAGAAAAGAGGATTCACCTGGATAAAGAATATAGTTCAGAAATTAAAATAAGATGTAATTAAAACTGTAAACATTAGAGCTTTCGATTAGAGCTTTCCATCACACCACTTTCTTTAAATCAAGACAAGAACAACATTGTATATCCACCATATCTTTTCTGATTCTCTGATTTACTGGTAAAAACATATAATCTAGTTTCGATTGTTTTTAGCATCCAACCAGATAAAGTCAGAGATTCAACCACATTTAGTCACCGATCTAATCAAATTTAGTCACCTCCTACGACAAGATCTGGTTACTTTGGTAGTATTCTATCAGTTTCATGTTTTGTTTGAAATGTTTACGAATCACAGTGGAAACACAGTGCTCGAAAATCTTTAAATTCTGAAATGTATACCTATCAGAGCTTTTAAGAGCTTCTCAAATACAAATGGACGAGAGAGAGAGAGAAAGATTAATCTTGATTAGGAATAAAGTTCAGATATTAAAATTAGATGTAATTTAAACTGTCAACTTTAGAGTTTTCGACAGTCATGGCGTCTCTTCAAGGCAGGAACAACATTATAGATCTACCATATATTTTCTACTCCTTTGGTTAGCTGGTAAAGACATATTTTCTGGTTTCGATTGTTATAAGCATATTCTACAAAAGCCAAAACAATTTATGTGTATGTAGTTACTTATTATTAATTTTAATTTCATTCTTCTCTAAAGCAATAAACAAACTTTGAAAATTATTTTACCAAAGTTAAAAATTATAAAAATCCGTACAAAGTATTTTCCTCTTTCTAATTTGTTTTTTTTTCTTCTTGTATTACAAAGTTAGTTGATTAAATTTAAATATTTTCTTGTTGCTTAACTTTTGCACTTCTTGAATGCTTTGGTAAAAAAGGAAGGAAAAAAACGAAAGTGAACTAATGAATTATTCATTTATTGTTAAGTCGAAGACACAAAAAACAATTTTTATAAATTGGTTTAAAGTTGTCAATTCATTTTATTAGTAGTGAATTTTTTTGTTATTTATTTTATTTGTAAATCAGTGTTTCATTATTATTATTTTGTTTGTGTAGGTACGACAATTAAGTCACAAATTTTACAATTTTTTTTTGATAAATAGGATTTAATTTAGACAATATTGTGTATTTTGTATAGCATAGATAAATTTGCTGGATGTGGTAGATAGAATGGATCACTTTATTTGTGTCTATTATTTATTTAAATTTCCGGTTGAATTAAACGACTCAAAGCACTATTGTTTATATAGTTTGATCATTCAAATTGTTTATAAAGTGAACACAGGAACTGACCGGCAATGTCTTGATATTGATGTGAGGAACAGCAAAAAATTATAAACAGAATGAACAGATACGTAAAAACAACAAAAAATTAACGATCTTTGCAGAGAAGTACACCAAAAACAACAAAACTAAAACGAAGAAGATAAATTATTATTGAAATAAAAAAATAACCTTAAAGAAATAATAATAATAAAGAATGGTCGAACGTAACATGTGATTATCTTCAAATTATCGAGTTTTCAGTTTTTTCTTCTTACCTTAAGAATATTCAATGAATGTGGTTATTTAAAATTTTTTTTTGTATATAGGTTCTTCAGGATTTTCGTCTCATCCAATTATTGAGTATGTATGTTCACGATATTCTTTTTAAAGAGGTTTACAAATTTCATCAGTCTTGTAAGACAATAACATACAAGACTGATGAAAAAAAAAATTACCTAACAACAACAAAAATTATGTATACACAGATACGAGTATTTCAGACTCGATGGTTTACTTTAAGGAAAAAAAATTAATGATCTTAAAATGTCAAATGTTGGTAATTTTTTGTGTTAAATTTTGTATATATATAAACAATTTCACTTAACTTTGTAACAATGTTGCACACAATAAAGTTGTTAGGAAATAAATGTAAAATATTCATTTGCCAGCAGGATAAACATGTATATCATTTAAACATCACAAATAAGACAGCAAACTTAGTTAATAAATAAATTCCAAACGGGTTTTGGAGAGTGGGTTGTTTTGGGACTACAACAACACAATTATTAATGAAACAAATAAAAACACAAATTTTATTTTGCCAACATTTTGATAAGAAAATTATGAATATGTATATCCACATGTATATATGTATAAGTCAGACCAAGAGGCACAACGTTCTGACATGATAACCGTCTATTTCGTCTTAGTTTTGTTGTTTGTTTATTTTTTTTTTGCTGTATACGCTACACAGAGTACTAAATTTTACTGGTTGCTGTAAATGTTAAGATAAGAAATTTGTTTGTAGAAAATACATTTTAAAATTTATACGAAGCACAAAAATACAGTCAAAGCTTAAAAGATTTTTCACGAAAAAATGAAAATTTTCTTGGAAAATTATATTATGAAAAGAGTTAAAAATTGTTGTGCCGTACTTATTTATATATTTCGTCAATGTTTGGGTGTAATAGATTAGTATTTTTAATTGAATCTAAAAGAATTTTTAAGTCAGCTCATGTGTTAATCGTAATACTTAAGTTAAAAAAAACAAGGTATGCTAGGCGTTGTTTACACTTAATCAACGAAGAAGAATGGTTTTTAAAGCTAAGAACAATAATTAGATATCAAATCTTATAAAGGGTGTTTTTTCAGAGGTTCATTTCACTGTGGATATTGGATAGACTTACATCAGAGCAACGCATACAAATTGCCTCAAGCACAAATGGATGTTGATGTTCTATTTCCATTCAAATTTTTGTTCTTGAATTTTTGGTTGAATGGGAATTTTTGGATAGTGGCAGGATTGTCGCATTTGGAATGAGGATACCATTTATTTCTTCAAAAATGATGTTATGGTTAGAATGTTACTGTCAATAGTGAGTGGTATAGGAACACGATAAGAAATGTTTGCGTACCTCGATTAGCTGGCAATTATCTTACTTGCATGTGATTCCAACAGTACGGAGCTATAATTGTTCGCGCTACAATTGATTTACTTAAAGTGACTTTTGATGAGAGAATAATTTTGCGTAATGGTCAAGATTGTTTGATTTATACCCCTATTATGAATGTCACCTCACCTCACTCGTCACCGTGACGTGTATTGTCACTCGAGTCATATTTTGGTATTATGATTGTCGCTTTATTTTGAGTGAGTGACGAACGCATCATGATGCGTTATTTTCTATATTTTGTTGTTTATAAGTTGGCAACTATTATTGTTAAAATAATAAATTTCAAGTAATAAAAAATAAATTAATTTAAAGTTTTGTAGTTCAGTTTATTTTAATCATTAAAATTTTTTTAAATTTTGAATATGTACTGGACAAAGTCTGGATTTTATTTCTATTTCTTTAAAAAAATTTGGATACTGACTGCCGTTTGTAATTTTCCAAACTGACTACTGTTTATTTCCATTTAATAAAGAAACTAATATTTAAAAATCGAAAATTATTATTTTAATAAATCTTAAAAAACAAAATTATTATTTTAATTTAAATAAAACCAAAAAAAAAAAACTCTTTTTAATTAGTCAAAAAAAAATTCTCACTTGCTGTCACCGACAAATTGTAAGTGAGGCTAAGTGACAAAATCCTCGCTCACCGTGACATTCATAATACCAAAATTTGATTTCAGTGACGTCGCGTCACTCGGTGACGCGTAAGTGACATTCATAATAGGGGTATTAACCCCATTCGATTATTTCCTTTGGGGTTATGTAAAGTCACTTATCTAAATCGATAAATCAGAGACAATTGAATACCTGGAAATGTTATCTCACTAGGCATTTTAATTTTTTTTGATAGAATTACATGCATATGTTAGTTATAAATGAGATTCAAATACAAGATTGAAACATTAGATTGAAAAGCACCTATCTAACTACTGTACTGGTTATATAGAAGCAGTATAGAAGAAGAGTTCTGGTTCCTCATATGTATGATAAATGAAGTATCGTTTATCAGTGTTTAACATGTTTTAGATGCATGTTATATTTTCCTCTATATAGTCATTATGAAGCTTAGTCTGTTTCGTAAGCCCACTAGAAAGTATGAGTTTATATCTTCTACAGATAATGGTAGTGCACTTATCAGTGAAATTAAGTCCTTTAAGATAAGCCACGTTATCAACCTAAGATACCATGCTTTACATTCAGTTAATGTTTACGTTCAAATTCTCAGAAATAACTCCTGACATTGTATAGATGATTTTTGTTCTAAGAAGAGATGTGTCATTTAACTGTTCTCTTACATTAATTAGTTCCAATTACTTTTCATAGGGCATCTCTCTTTTGCACTTGAGCTGGTGTTCAAAACAAAAATATTCCTTCTGAAGCAAAATGTGAATTGGATATTTTACTCGGCCAAATAAAGTTAACATACCAGGAAACCTTAAAATAGTGAGGTAGAGCTTTAACAGCATAACAGATTGTAATGATAGCAACCTAACCTACATATATCAACCGTTGGTTACAACTGAACGATATTTTTTTTGTCTAAACACTGAAATACGGCAATTTTGGCATAAAAATGATTTAAATGAAATTTGGCAAAAAAATGTACACTTCGTGATGGCAACCCTCTACTTAATCCTCGAAGTATTTAAAATTATGTATATTCCAAGTTCCTCACATTCCAATATTGTTTGAATTCGCGTACATCACACAATACAAATAATTTTGGTTTGGTTAAAAAAAAAATTGTTGCTGTTAAATTTGAATTTAAATTGAATTTCTTCAGTGTTCTTCATTGTACTTCTTATGTATTTCATAGATTTTAAATATTTTTTTATTTTTTAAATAATTATAGACATGAATATTATTTATTAGATTTTTTTTTATTTTTTATATACATATTCTTCATCGTTACTTCATGACGTGAATTTTTAATATATTCTTTCAATCTTATGCTTGGATATTGTTTTTGTTGTTTTGTGAAGAGAACAGCATAATGTTTATATGATTTGATTAATAAGGAACTTGTTAGTTTTATTATTATGTGAAATTATTATGATTTTGTTTGGTTTAAATTTGTTTTAAAATAAGACTTACGGTAATAACAAAATCATGATTTAAAGTAACGAATTGAACTACAACAACAATAAATAAGTAAAACAATATTATATTATTTTAACATGATTTTTTTCAAACTATATACATAATCTACGGCTTTGTATATAACAACTAATTGGTCGACAACGATATATATTCGTTTTGCTTTAATATTTAGTTGGAAACATAAGAAATTTATAATATTGCTCAAAATATTCAAATGCGATCTTTGTGGGGTACTTATTTTTCGTTACTTTGTTGTGAAATGCACAGTGAAGGTAAAATAGTAGTTTACAGCGGTTTATGTCATGTCAAAATAATTTATGTTTACTCAATTTTGTAGAATGATAAATACCTTATAATTTATAAATATAGTTACAACTATGCATAAATCTTGATCTTACGTTTTAACCATGAAAAAGGAATTCTCAATAAATAGTGGCGGCCTAACTTATCAACAAAATCCATAACGCGTATGTGGATATTAATTTTTATCATGTACATTATTACACCTTATATAGTATACTGACATACAAGATATAGATTAACCCATGTAAATTCTATACTTCAGTAGGGGCAAAGATAGATTTATTTACATCACCGATCATAGTCAAACTATTTTCTGAATATTGAAGCCTTCACGATTTACAATTTATAAGATGGCTGCCAAAATTGGTTTTTAACTTTTCAAAATATTCAAAAGATGAAAGCTCTAAAAACTGTCAATCGCTTCTTCAGACGGTAAAAATTGTTTTGCACTCATCTAATCTTTGATTGTTGAGAATAGGAAAAAGCTTGATGTGATGTGTGAGAGCTTGCATTATTGTTTTCTCTCAATTTGTTGGAAACCTCGGGCAAATAAGAGGTCGTAGTTCAAAATTCACTGACTTTTGATTTTGAAGAGCCACAGTATCCACATGACTGGTCTTCGTGAAGAAATACGATACCATTTGCTTCCCAACGCTCTTAGCTCGCACAACTTTTATTGGTTGTTTTTCGAATTGGAAAATCCAAACAATCGATTGTCTTTTTTTGTCCGGTACATAAGCCCATATTCGCATTACTTGTCAACAGTCACGATCTTGTGAACGTTTTTGGAAGTACCTCTAACGAATTTTTGAAGCATTTAGCAGCCCAAATCGACACGAACCATTTGTTGTGCTTCTGTGAACAAACGTGGAATCCACTCGATTTCACGATAAGTCAAATGATTCTCTTTAATCAATTCTCTCACGTGTTAGATTTTCGTTGACGAAAAATTAACATGCAACCGGATGACATAAAAAGAGATTGTTTGTAAAAACATTTTTTAGGTAGATCACCTAAAATGTGACCAATACGTAAGATCTCAGTTGAGACACGGTCTAACCGTTTCTGGCCTTAAACCATTGAAAAAACCTATAAAAACGACCTGACATCCATTGAGATTTGTTTAGAAAAACACAATTATAACCATTTTCTAAAAACGTTTACGGCAGCCCGCGAATATCGATTTAGTTTGTACAGGGTGTTCCAGTAAGAAGTTCAGTTTTAAAAATTTAATAAAACAAAATTGGCCTAATATATTTCCAAATTATTATTCTCCTGGTTGTTTTATGGAAAATGAAGTACACCAGCATTGTCACGCTCCATGCGTGGCATAACAGACCATCTTGTCAAACGTCAAAGAACATTTCCCACTTCTGTTGAAGCGTTAAGCGACTCATTTCGTCAACTAGAAATAATATACTAAATCCCTTTTACAAAAAAAAATGACATTAGTGTTGCTAGAGCCAAACTAACCGATATATAAAATCTCAAACTAAAGACTCTCACTAGGAAAAATGGGAATGCTAAATTTATATTCAAAATCCAGTTGTTCAATATAGTTAAAAGCTCTCAATACTAGAATGGTTCTTATACCCCCTAATTAAGAATCTCGTGTACATCTAATACATTAACATCTACTGAGACTGCGAACTTCTTCAAATTATTATTACTGTCAATTTTTTATGTTACTGTTTTTGAAGTCAATACCCTCCAAAACGAAACGAACTTAACCTGTCGAAAAACTATTTTTTACTCTATATTTAATTATATGCCTACAACATTTGATCTAGGTCTTCAACTCTTAACTATATCAAGAACATTAAAATATATATCTCAATTTCCTAAACTAGTTTTCTCTTCATATTTATCTCAACGCCATTTAGTAATATTCCCAAAAAAAATAATTCTTTTAATGTCTTATAATAAATTTGAAGAATATACAAATTCGTTTTGTTTTCTATTTTAAATATCATTAAAACCATTAAGATGACATGATGATGATTGAGCTAAATTATATTATTAATAAATTTGAAAACAGAATAATAAAATAATCTAAAATTAATATTCGAGTTTTTATTTGGAAATATTACAAAATAATTTAATTTTGTATATAACTTTCGTCTTATAAATTATTCCGTTTACTACTTGTTGTTTGTATCAGAACGTCTTGTGACATGCGAGATCATTATGTTCGTAGATTATGTATCCTATACCTAATTACTCTCATTAAAATAGAATTAATATTTAATTAATTATTTTAGATATACAGATATATAATTAGAATATATTTATATTAATGAGATATATGTATCATATATAAACAAATAATGGCTTTCTTACGGTTCGATTTATAATATAGCATTGGCATTCAATTAAGCACGATGAATGAACAACAAGACTTTCTTTATAATAATAATATTTTGCGCGCTAATACCATAAATCATGACTCTTGAGTTCGTGTATCGTTATTAAATTATATTGTGTGTGTACCACAACAAATAAGAAATTGAGAACTTCTTAATTTGGGTTTTTTTTTTCTAATATCATCATCAAAATATAGCCCATTTATTACTATTATTTATTAATAACAATAGTATTTATTCCGTTCACGATTCACCGCATAGTTAAAAATTTATTTAAATATGTATGCCATACCACCGATCGACCGAAAGAATCGTAAAGTAACAATAGTTCTCTCTAATTTGTTAGAAATAAAATTTAAAATTCTTCGTTGAGCTTGAGTTTAAACATTTTTTCTAACATTATCGACCAGTAATTGAATTTAGGTTTCAAAAATATTATTGTTTATGAAATTAGTTATAATAGTGCTTTTTGATGACCGCAATTTACTGTTATGGTTTAATGGGTTATTTGAACAATTAGTTTCATTTTATATGAAGATCAAATTTAGGTTGGATTCTAATTTCTTATATTCTCCCACAACATACCATTCAGTAACAATATATAGCTTGAAGATCGATTTCATTAGTTGCATGTTTTATAAAACGACACAAAAATGCTTTGAGTAATTCTGTGTGGTTGGTTTTACTGCAGTCTAATAACACAGTCCAATCAGCACTATTGATTTTTTGGCGGGAAAAACAAAATTGTCTTCAACAATATAGTTTCCACCCCACCTAGATGAACTTTCATTTCCTATGAAAAGTCAATAATACTAACAAATCAGTATAGAACATGTTATCAATTATTTTTGCAGATGACTTGTGAAATAATTTCTGATATCTAGAAAATATAAGTATTTTGTAAAAGTGGGTATACTATATAGTATACGCTCCGGGTGGCGGGTAAGACATATCAGAGTTAACAGCAAAGCACTACAAATCATAATCTACCATATCAGTATATACTATAATGTCCCTAATTATAGCAAGACAATTTATTTGCAAAACACTTCTCAAAATGGTGTATTAACCTGAAGGCATTAAAGGTAGAGGGCAATTTTGCAGGTTGGCATTCAAAAATAATGTTTTGCAGATAAAGCAGCGCAGTTTTATATTCAAAAATTAAATTACAGACGCAGCCAATCGCCATTATTGCAGTCTATTAATAACCACTGCGATATTGCAAGCTGTCAAATATGAGTCCACAGGCGTGCAAAGTTATTAATTCTTTTGAATTAATAACTTTGTAAAAATGCAAAGTCGTCGTGATGCAGAGTTTTAGCAATACTTCGAACAGTTTGACTGCGTTTATGGAGTTCGGTAAAATATTACACCACCAGAAGGATTAACATGTGGCACGAGCGAGGAAGCCCCAATTACATCAAATCACAAATCATCAACTAACAGATCTCAATGTGAAATGGCATTTCGACTCCAAAGAAAACGGAATAGGCAGAGGGATATTTGTGAGTTATAAGAATATTGGGAAGAATAAGACAAAAAGGAAAAGGACCAATTTGAAAAAATACTATTAGTGGAAATAAAAAATATAACTTAGAAAAATAAAAGGTAGAATGTTTGAAATTCATCTTAGAAGTCATTTCGAAGAAAGATTAAGTTGTTGTGATAAAGAAATGATGAATTGTGGTATTTTAGTTGTGAATATGTCCTATTGCGTGCTCTTTTACAAATTCTTTAGCGTTATTTTCAAATCCTATTAGAAAATTGTGAATACTATCGATGTTATTGCAAAATATTTCGCATTTTAGAGGTTTGTAACAGGCAAAAATTTAAGCCTTCTAACTATCCCAAAAGCTTTTTAAATTATCGTTCTTGTAGAACTAAGCTTCGTGTTTAACTTTATTTGCTGGCTATTAAGGAAACCATTATTCTTATAAGGAACCATAAGAAAACTGATCAACGGGTATGTTGAATCTCCTAATAAATGACAATTCATTGGATAACGCCTTGAACTATACACATCATGGCTTCGACCTGGCCAACGAAAAAAAACATCTTGATATTTATATTCACTATCGCAAATGTCCTGAAAAAAGAAGTTTTAAATTATAATAATCAGTATATTTTGGTAATATCTTTATAAATTCACTAACTTGCAAAATTAGAGAATGAAACCTCTTTCTGTTGTAATAGCAAAAAGCATTAACTGTTGGAGTTGGTTTTAGAATATGCATTCCATTAAAATTCAAAACAACCTATAGCATTTAAAAAACTATTCGTCCCACGTAACTTATTAAATGTTTAAATTCTCAGTAGGTCATCACAATTGGGCCATTTAATACATTTTTTGACTTATTTTATCAAAATTTGACAATAGAACAGAACAATGGCTGATACATCATTGTGATCCGTCAAAGCGATCGGAACGATCACGATAACTGGTTGAATTGCTAAGATTCATTCAATTCTCGGACGTCTTTGGTCTGGTATTATCAATTGGTTCAGCTCATCAATCATTAATTTTTAAAATTTAATTAATTCTTTTGTATATTACAAATAGGGCTTTTATTATCAGTAAATGCTAAATCGAATTACCAACTTGCTTTACCGAATTACCGTTAAAAAATCAAATATTTACCGATAAAGTTAAGTATAACAATTTTGAAACAACTGATGATTCACTGCCGGCTTTTATTTCAAGAATAGTAGCCAAAGGTAGTAGTATATCATTAATATATTTTGTAAATATAATATATATGTAAATATAAATATAATATATTTACATAATAAATTTTGTACCTCTTATGATTTAAGAATGTTACTAATGGCCAATAACAATATTGTATGGCTTATGATGGTGAAAAAATTCGTGATGAAATTCGTAAACCAATTGCAAGTTAGATACAAAATGATGACTGTTTTAGCGTCACACTCGAAGATGGGAGATCAATCGAAAACCGCCGAAACATGAACATCAATATTCATAGTCAAACAAAATTTTGGAATATAGGACTCGCACGGCTGCATGAAAATTCACCTACAAACAAGTGCATCGAAGTTCTAGAAAAAAAATTGCAAGAATTTGAAATCAATTTTAGAAACGTTTTTGCAATAAAACAGCACGTACAGCAGTGATGAAAAAGATGGTATCATGTTTAAATACTCATCATCAGCTATGGTTAAGGTATGGTATCCAACTGGCGGTAACTACAGTTTTGTACAAGAAAAATGATGTGTTATTTAGATTAGAAAGTGAATCTACTTATTCTAAATCTGAAGTCTGAAGAAGACGAGAGGAATCATGATTTCTCTGAGGGTTTAAATGAAATAATAATAGATAATTCGCAGATTCCATACAATATATCCCATGACGACTTATATCCGGTTATCAATAAAACACGACGAGTAGTATAAATATTTGGCGTTCACCCATTTCTGGATAGCAAAACCCGTTGGAACAGCTTATTGGCAATGCTGAAACGATTCTTCAAATTAAAATTTGCTGTTTGAAAAAGTTCGATAGACTTAAATATCGAGATCAGCTTTTCCAACATGAATTAAATCTAATTAATGAAATTATAAAGGCATTGGAATCTGCAAAATTGGCAGTAGAAGCGTTAAACTTATCAGATTTGATATGCTAGATGAATTATTTGCACAGAACTCACTACTATGTAAGTAAGAAATTGAAGCGTGAATTAATAATTAAAATAAAATAGTGAAGAACCAATTATTCAGATGTATTACAGTTTCTATAAAATCCGATGGATCATGGCATAACAAGTGATAGTAAAAATTATGGTTCATTCAATTTACTAAGTAAAACTGCAATAGTTTAAAGTATTGTGAGCATTATTTATTATTTAAGCAAAGAGAATAAATATAAAGAGGAACATCTTATATAAACCTCGATTGCATATAAACTAAAAATATTACTGAGTTTTTTTGTGATGGCAAACGAAAAAGGATAAACATATATTTTTTATTTCGTTTCCTCTTTCGAACGAGAACAAAAAAATTGTTTGACTATTTCAAAACTTCGCTTACTATTTCATATTATAATTAGATTATAAAATGGAATAGATATATTTTCAAATAATAATCTATTCCATTTTACAATTGAATTATAATATGAAATAGTAAGCGATGTTTTGAAATAGTCAAATATTTTTTTGCTGATATTCAAAAGAGAAAACGAAATAAAAAATATATGTAATATATTATATATAATAATAATCCTAATATATATAATAATCCTATTTCGTTTGCCATCACCAAAAATTTTGAAATTTTTTGATTTTTTTTAGTTTATATGCAACCGCGGTTCATATAAGATGTTTCTCTTTATATTTATTCTCTTTGGTTTAAGTATGAAAATTGCAGATTGTAATATTTCTGACAATAACACTGATTCACTGAACCGGTCACGATGAAGAAAAGATTATAACTCGCTATTCAAAAGAAACACGAATTGAATTTTAGCTATAGGAGCGACCCAATTAATATCAAAATGTCTTTGGAGATAATAATAAAAAAGGAAATTTAAAAGCTATTTATTTTCCGGTAGATCGGTAAACGGGCGAACTTTTACTATTTACCGGTAAATAAAAAATTCGGTAAATTTGCAACCCCTAACTAATAACAAATCATTTATTTACTTACAAAAACTAAATACCGCAACACAACTCTCCTAGATATTCTGAAGTGCGATTTGCAAGTATCGGGGCCGTACAGTTGCACTATTTCATTGTTATTACTTATTTTAATAATTTGTCTTAGTTTTTAAGGTTATTATTTGCAATAATTATAATTTTTTGACTATTTTTATTTTAAAATAGCGAATCAAATAATTATTTGTTTAGTTATTTCCTATAGTTTCAGCACAATCATCAAAACATAAATTTTTAGTGATATTTTCCATTCAAGTTTTTATAGGTGTGATTAAAACGTAAAAACTAAATTGAGTTTTTCTTGCAGTTGATCTAGAATTGCAGTTGGGAGAAGCAGCTCAAACTGCTGCTGAATTTTTGAATATCATAATTGTTTGGCTGTTCATAACTTGAAGAATTGTTAGCCTGTAAAATTGAAAAATCTTGACGTTAATAAAAAATCGTCTCCTGACATGTTTCATAGTGCAAAGAAATCTGGTAATAAAACATCGTAGAGCACAATAATAGTCGATGATCATTTCAAATACTAATGAAACTCAAGAATATGGCTTTAAACTTGTATGACATTTTATTAATTCAATTAATTTAAATACTTACAATTTCTATTAATATTTGTTTAAGTACCTTTCATCAAGTTTTAACAGAACCCTATATAGATATATCTAATAAAACGGTGATACCATTAGCAAATTTCACGAAACCCCACACAATACCCTGGGTGTTGTACAGTTGCCAGCGAAACATAAATTTTATAGCTTTTAAAATTGTCTGACCCTTCCCGCAATTCACTGTTCTAATGTATATACGTATAAATTTTGATTTATGATCATTTTCATCCATTAACAGTGTACCAGTCCAAATCTGTCACCAATTTTTATGATCCATAAAACAATTTAACCCCAATCAACCTTTTGCTACCGTTTCGTTTCGTAAAATAAATAAAAATTAAATTTTATTTTAGTATTCCATAATTTTTTTAATTAGTTAATTTCAATTTTATTCAAAAAAAAAATAATTTTTTTTGGTACCCATATAAAAATTATAATTAAAAAAAACAAAAATTAAGAAGACGTCAACGCGCTATAATAAAGAAGAGGTGAAATGTATTATATTATAATGTACAAGTATATAAACATATATAGAGGTAATATATAAAGGCAGAGCGCGACTGAATACAATTTAAATCCTGTCAGCTTCAATAAACATCTTAAAAGGTTTTGTTTTAATTTCAAAGTGGTGTTGCCGTTTTATTCTTTAATTTAAATGGTTTTGAATGTATGACATTTTGACATTTTTTTTTATGAAATTTTTAATTTTAATTTAAGTTTTTTTGAATAAATTTTCGTATATCTTTCATTTTGTTGTTATTGTTGGTGTGTTGATTAAACCGGAAGTTTTATATTTAGACAGAATTTTTGTCTCACGATGATTTTTTAGTTTTGTTTTGGTTGTTTCAACTTTGCGCTCGAAGAAATAATTTTTTTTGTCTACTATACCAAGAGACTTCTTAACAGTATGTTTATATAGAAAACATAATTACACAATGATTAGGATGATGATTATGATGATGATCATGTTCATTATGAAACAAATATTTTCAATTTTTTCGTTAATTTCTATGTTAGATATATATAGTTCTGTTGTATTGTATGTTTTTAAGGGATTAATCCATCAACAATGTCAATTAGAGAAAAATACAATTTAAATATAATTTTTATGATTGATGATGGTTTTAGTCAAATATTTAAAAAGAAATTTTTATATGTACGTTTTCGAATGTTTTATATAAATGTGTGTATTGTTGACATTTTTGATACATTAATTCTGTAATAGTCTTAATAAGGGTTCATTAATACTCTACCACATGTCTGGCCGAAAAGATTTTTCTCATCACAAAAAACCGCTTAATGTCATGTGTGACATTAATATGTTGGTGGTATGTGAATAACGTTTTGTTGTTTGAACAGGTGATCTTATTTGCATTGAGATAGTTGCATACTCTTTGAACTTAAAAGTGAGAACTAATAAATCCAGATGATTGTATCGATAAGGAAATTTTTTAATTGATACCGCACAGCAAAATATTTATCCCTCAGTTTGTACAATCTTTAACACTAATTTCGAAAGCTCATTATTTACGAACTCTCGTGAGATACATGAAATGGAATTAAAGCTCCTTTTAATAACAATCAAAGTTTAGACAATAAAATTGTTATTGTAATTGAAGTCAGCTCTCAAGTTGTACTAAATATCACAGCTAATCGTATAAATTTCACTATACAATATCAGATGTATTACATAGTTTTTTACATGTAAAAATCGTGTAATTTACATAAGGTGATTTTTTACATTTTTTATGTAAAAAGTGATTTAATGTAAAAAAAGGACCGTTTTGTTGTGTAACAGACTATTATCAAATCTAATTGTTTCAAAAGCACCATCTGTTAAATAAATTTCGTACTAGTTTACGAATATAAATTGAAAAATAATTAACTGTGTAAATTTTTTCGACCATAAACCAAATTTCAAAGTTAATTTTTGAAAACATTTACTGATTCCAGATAACATTCAAAAAAACTCAAACGATCCAGCAGATGGTGCTGCAAATGGTTTTGCCTTATCACATAGTTTACATTAAATATGTAATAACGTTTATTACTACAAGTAAACATTAATTGATTGCCTTCAATTGTACGAACTTCAATGAAATGTGCCTAAAGTCTGGTTTTTACGGTCGGATATAATCCTAAGATTAAAATCCTACAAATAAATTTTAGTCTTTGAAGTTATTTACATCTCAATTTGGGTGTGGCGACCTACTTCGAGTAATCTTAAAGTACTCGGGTACCCCTCAAACACTTAATCTAGTACAATTTTTGGAACTAATGTATTTTAAAAAAAATGGTGACCCCAACGTAATATTTTTCTTCTTAACAATTTTAAGTATTTTCGGCTGTTTGGTCGCCTGTTCATAGAAATCGGCTGATCCGATTTTTGTCCACCGAACCGAAAAATCATGGCCAGCCCAATTTCCGACAACTCGATATGCGGTGTCTTAACCACACTCTTCTTAAGAAGTATTTTATACGAACGCATCTAAATTTAAAATCATCGGTTATTGTAAACGAAAGAACGTGTTCGATACCTTGCAAAGGGATGCATCGATGAAGAGCGATTTGAGTCGACGTAATTCTTCGGTTTGTTTCCACTTCGGGCCGTTGAATACCAATCCGTTAGCGATTTATAGTTATTGATTCCGAGTTCGACCATATCGATTAGTTCCGATTCGTATGAACGAATGATAATTAGATCGTTTGGACGTTTTTTGGTCGAACAGCCGAACATGAACAGGGAAAAATCGTTTTTCTGGGAAAGGTGTTCAAGGTGTGTTAGATCTTTGAATGGCTGAATGGCACTATGTCATTATTATGAGTTAATACTTTACACAACGGTTTTTTGAGCTTATATAAATCTTTGAGAGCTGTTTTAACGTCACTGTTTTAACGTAGAGCATTTGCGTCCTTGAAGTATAAAAAGCGTATTTTTGGCATTTTCGATGGTCTTGAGCTCGCGATCTACCAGAATTTTCTTTCCTTTTCGTGTTGTTGGATTTTTAATTCTTCATAGAGACATATTATTTATATATATATATATATATATATATATATATATATATATATATATATATATATATATATATATATATATATATATATATATATATATATTTTATATAATTTTCTTAAATAATTTTAACGACAACGCACACGACAAACACGCGGTCTGTAAATTTTTTTTTTATAATACCTTAGTACTAAAATGGTACTAGATAACGTGTTTGTGGACTACTAGAGTACTCTAAGATTACTCGGAGTAGGTCGCTACAAGGACTCAAAATATGGTCCATTTTGTGTGGCATGTTAACTTTCAAGTTTTATTTTGCTATTTCGATTTGTGCTTGGCTGTGGTTGAACCAATTTTAAAATTGTTGATTTATTATAAAATTATTAGTTTTGTTTTGATAACTTTGTCTTTGACATTGATCCATCCAACACAACTTAATTAATTTCCGGATTAAGTTGTATTACTTCATTGCATTCTGCGGCCGTAACTCCGAGATTTCCACTCATTTAACCCCAATTTTTTGTTTTTAAATTTGACCATATATACTGGACGTCACTCAATTCATACAGTTTTTCCCTTCCAGATTTTCTCATTTCTTCTATAATTTTTATGTTCAAATCTCGATTTATTTCTTAACATTACTTATATTTATATAAAGATACTCCCTATACTTACCTAAATATGTGTAAAAATAAAAACACAAATATTCAAATATTACGTACATATTTTTACAAAAGTTAAAGTCACAACATAAAAAAATCAAATTCGATACGAAACAAAAAACAAAATTAAGGAAAAGCGAGCAAAAAATTTCCTAGAATATTTTGTTTTTGAGAGTTGGTCAACCTACAAATAATTTGTTCAAAGTGAAATACTTTTCAACCCAAATAGGCGTGGTCTATCATCATTTTGTGTAATTTTATATGAGAAATCCCACATCAAGATTGTAAATCCTACGATTAAATCCGACCCGATAAAGCAGAGTTTAAAAAGAAAAAATGATAATTGAAAGATTCAAGGTCGTTTGAACTTAATTTTGTTAGAATTTAGAAAAAATTTCATCGAAGAACCAGCACCTATTAAAATTTAATCTTTCTTTATTTACTCTTTCACAGTTCCTTTATTTAAAGAGATATTTTGATATTAACAGTTATAAAATAACTTCAAAATCTGTACTAAAGATTAAAATTAAAACTCTTATTAATTGGTTCCAGTTAGA
This sequence comes from Tipula lateralis, assembly GCA_963932295.1. Taxonomy (NCBI): domain Eukaryota; kingdom Metazoa; phylum Arthropoda; class Insecta; order Diptera; family Tipulidae; genus Tipula; species Tipula lateralis. The sequence continues at coordinate 13,304,967 of OZ010737.1, forward strand.
ACTCAGTTCAAGTATTTTCATTTTTCTATAACTTAACTGTAGTCAAAATATCCTTGAAGGTTTCAGTCAAAAACGAAGTGCCACGATTAAATTATAAGATAACTCCCAATTACATAAATAGATTAATTGTCTACGAGAGAATCTATAAATTTAAAATCATCTTAAAAGCTAACCAATTAAATCTGAAATCGGCGAAATATGTAGTATGTATAATGCCACGTTGCGAATCATGCTTGCATCATAAATAAAATGCTACTGTATTTTATGTACATATTTTAATGTTCGTAATTTTTAATTTAAGTAAGACGCACTTAAAATTTACAAATAAATAAGATTTTAAATTTTAATTTATGTATTTTGTATCATTTTTACTTTTATGTTTCTTGCATCTTTCAACGTGCTTGTATAGTATTGTGATTGGATTTCTTGTACGAGTATGTACAAATTTTGTGTTTGGCTATGTTTTTGTTTAATGCAAAAACTTTGTTTAATTTGTTTCAAAGTCGTATCGCTGTTATTTCTTTATTTTTTATTTTATGATGACCACACAAGTCGCGTTTATTTATTTGTCTTGTGTTCATACATAAGACGAAAATCAAAATAATTTTTGTTTTTGTTGTTATTTTAATATTCTTCTCTCTGTATAATTTTATTTTATCTTTTATGTCGTTATTTTTGTTCAATAATTTTTTTTTTGCTGTTATTTTTGCAAGACAAAAATCTTAATGAAACATTGTAATCGCATATAATAACAATTTCTGTTTCTTTTATTTACTGTGACGTTGCATGAATAATATTTATAATTTTTATTATAAAAATGCCTTAAGAAATGTGAACGACACAAATTTGTCATTTTTATGTAAAACTGTGTTACGATGACATGTGAGCTCGCACAAGTATTATTTTTTTTTAATGTTCACACTTAATTACTTTTTTTGCGGCGTATAATTTAAGTCACCTGTTTAAACCTTATTTTTACGTTCTTATTTGATGTGTAACAAGAGTAGTCTTGTTAGCGTTAATTTGGTGTAAATCGCCTGCCTAGCCAACAGCTGTGAAAAGTGCCATCATGTTAAATTTTATATCTTCGTGTTTTGGTTGCGGATGGATGTTGGCGACGATGGTTTATGGTATTATAACGTACTGGAGGTTGTGAGGTAACATATTGGGTCATATAAAACCGATGGTTTCAAATGATACAAGGTTATATTGAGTGTTGAGTGGGATTGAAGAGTATTAACTGTCCATCAGGTTTTAGATAATAATGGTTAATAGATTGATTAAAATTTAAATAAAGAAAATTTGATCAAAAATTAACCTAAAAACCGTTGTGACTTTCTTATATTTCTCTATCTTTCTGATAGATGTGCTGTAGTTTTTGGAGACATGTTTTGATTTCCATTATTGTTTGAACTAAAAAGGTAATGAATTTGCCACTGTAAGAAAACCGAACGTTTTATGAATATCCATGAATATTATAGTGGTTGATAATCCTAATCTTGGCTACAATTTCATACTTCGAGTTCTTATCACAATTTATATAATCACATCCAGAGAATGTTATGGCAACAATCTTGAGAATAACTAAATTTCAAATAGAAACCAACCCAGATTGTTGTTAACTGTGCGGTAATTTACTTTTTTCGATACGACATACGAGTAACCATTCGTTCAACTAATAAATCCCAACTTGTCACCACGCAGTTGCGTTTTTACGTATGTCTCATATGTTATTATTAAAAAACACATTTTTTTGATTGTAAAAAAACAAAGTCCATACAAAATATTAGGGATGCCTCCGATCCATGTAATTTTTTTATTATTTGTTGTGATATCAAATTAAATATATTATGATTTATGTAATAATGTATGTGCCCAAGTTAAGCATAACAAAAATTTCTAATATATGTAGATAGTATATAACCTAACCCAAAATTATTTGACTTAATCAAAATGGTTCGGTTTCTAATATTTTTATTTTTTTTATTTTAGGTCAACATATGGTTTCTATGGACTCGTATCATTTTTTGTTGTTGTTTTAAACTCATCTTCGCATCCCTTTATAATTTCATGTAACATCCATTCATATACAGATATGTGTATACATATACTATATTTTATTTAGATCATATTTCGTTTAATGTGATGTAATAAAGACTCGACAAAAAAAATTAATAAAGTGGTTCCCTCCCAGATTGAAATCGTTGTCTTATTATTTAAAAAAAAAAAAAAATAACTATCAGACGGGTATGAGTGAATTAACCCATACACAAAAATCATGCTGTTGAACAGCCATTACCATCATGTTACATAGCGTGCGATCTAATGGGTTAAGCAACTAGACGAATCGACAACAACAATCAAATGTATTAATTACATCACATTAATGGAAGTTGTTAAATATGAATTGACTTTTTCTATTCTCAAACCATATATAAGATATGTACAAATATATTAAAATAGACGAATATGAGCAATATACAATATGTTAAGTAATAAAATCATCTGTCTCAAGATATTTATATGAGGAAGGTTCATATAGTATTATAACGATGTGACATTTCATCATATCGTTTTATACTAGTTTCTTGAAAAAAAAAGAGTTATATGTTAGTTTATAATGTTATATGTTAAACCGTATATAGGTATATAATACAAAGTTATATACGAACAAGTTTATCAATATCATTTCAAAATTTACAAACAAAAAATATTACAAACTTTACCTTTGCTTCATTACAGGAAGAAAACTTTTTTAAAAGTTTGTGAAAGTTTTGCATTTTATCACACATTTTTGTGCTACTCGTTGTCTTCACCATTTTGGAAGTTTATTAATGGTCGCGATTTAATACTATAACCTTCTTTATTTCTGACAGAGAAAATTGTGTAATAATGTTATCTAGCTTAGTATGCGCATCTTATAAACAGTAGCGTAATTTTTAATGGTTCGAGGCTTCCTTTTGTCTATTGCCTTGAACAATTGAGTGAAAATAGCTAAATCGCATCAAGACTGTCAATGTTACATTAATATTTAAAAGTATCGAACAAAAACTAAAGTGGCATCATATGACAGGCGCAAAAAAACCGCCTAAACGATTTCTGTCGTTTCATATGGCATTTAAACGTAGCTACTACCATAGTGCTAGAGCTAGACCTCGCAAAATTTAATTTGAGTTTTTATCACTTCATTTCACTCAGAATACATACCAACAATGGCACAGTTGAGGTACAGAAAATATGGGTACTAAGATTTAACTATATTGCTCTAGACAATTTAACTAGTTCTGTGGACGAGATATAAATTAAGCCGATATAATATAATAACGCTTATAGAATAGTTACCAGGACGGTGTTATATAAGTGTGTCATTAATTTCTATTTGATAAGGTTGTCAAGATAACCTGAGGACCAAAGCTTTTTAAGCCAACTCAAAAACGAGCAAGAGGTATTTTGTAGATTGTAACCAAGAAATAATATGGTTATGTCTTAAGTCACTGATCAAATTGGTCATAGTTGAAATTTCACATGTAAACACAGTTTTTTACATATTTTATGTAAAGCATGACAAATAAAAGTGTAAATTACATAAAAGGTAAATTACATGTAAAAACGAAGGCAACGCCATTGGCAATTTTATAATGTCAAAAATCTACCGACGTTCGGTACAGTCGAAAAATATTGTACAGAGCTAATTACTTTACAAATTACATTCGTAAAATAATAACATTTTTTTTATGGTGCTTTATTTACAAAAAGATTGGATAAGAGACGGCGCTCAGTTACAAAAAAAGTTTTTTTTGTAATAGAATGTAAATAACCTTATAAGAATGTAAAAAATAACTTAATAACCTTATCACATGTTAAACTAGTGTAAATTACATCGAGTAATTTATACGCCCCAAATGTTGGAAACGGGAATGTTGGAAACGGGTACATCTTTAACTTCGAGTAACAAAAATTTAGTATAAAGGGGAGAAAGACTACGATTGGCGATGAAGTCCTTAATTATCACTATGTTAACGATTTGTAACTTTAATTTTATAATCTATATATATATGCTAAAAACGACCTTCGATTCGGGATCAATAAATTGATATGATGTAGGAGGGTTTTATGTAAAAAAAATTTTATCCAATCAATAACGTCCCGAAAACATTTATACACTCGTAGAAATATAAATTCGAATATTTAAATTTATTTAAATCATTTTAATTAAAAAAAAATCTTGTTATTTTTAAATTGCCCTTATTTTGGAATTATAAAAAAATAACAGTAATAAAATAAAATTGAGTATACATAATAAAAAAAATTTATAATATGGAAAACGTGATTGTGGTCATATTATATTGGATAAAAATTTATTTTTATTTAAAAAAAAATATTTTTTGTTATTATAACCAAACTATTTAATTTTTATAGTTTGAATTTCGTTTTTTTTGTTTCTGTAGGCGATATACAATTTAATGAACACAACAAATACAAAAATAGGTATATATTTGTTGATTATTTCGAGATATTTTTATAATTTTCGAAATTATTTTGATTTTTCTCGATTTGTTATTTTTATTTATTTTAATTTTTTTTTGAGTTAAATCTTGTTTTGATTTAACCATATAGTCTACACAAATTTTATGTGGTCTATCTCTTATTTACGTTTGGTATTTTAATTGTATACTTTTGATGATTATTCAATAATACCGAAAAAATATTGAAAATATATTCAAGTGTTATATATATATATATATATATATATATATATATATATATATATATATATATATATATATATATATATATATATATATATATATATATATATATATATATATATATATATATATATATATATATATATATATATATATATATATATATATATATATATATATATATATATATATATATGAACATAAATTAGTTAGAAATTTTTAAAATTTTTGAAATTCCTCTAATTTTTAATTATACCTTTATAACAAAAACAAAATTATTTAATAATTATTGATTTAAATTCCAATCATAGTTTAGATATAGTACTATTTGAAATTATTCTTACCTTTGGTGCCAGAACTATATAATTTGAAATATTTACACTTACAGTACGTCATATACATTTGTTTTACATATCCAAACTTACCTTACTAATTTTAAATAGACCTGTGGTTAGGTGGTAACACTTACCTATTTGGTTAAAATTACCAATTTACGTAACATTATAGTTTTTTAGAGTTTAAAATAAATCTTAAAATAATTTTTTTGTTTATAGCAGTGATTTGTAAAAACTGAATTTATCATCAAAAATTGCAATATGCAGTAATTCCCCGATATAAGTCGTTATGAGTTCGAAAATTAACCAACGGAAACCGGTTGGTTTGTTCCAACTACTATTCGATCGACTGCTGCCTTAAATTTAGTTTTTGTGCATACAAACCCTCATTTTAGAAACTCATACCACTATAGATTAAATATGTTATCGATCCAAATTATCGGAGTCACCACTTTCAATACCCTTTCTGGCGGTTTTTTATTTGGTTTATCAACTGTATATTTCGAAAATTCCTTGTCGGTGATTGGAACTCCAAGAGCGTTAATTCCAAGTTTTAATCGTAATTATAGGACGATAATAGACAAGCAATTTATAATATTCATTATATACAATTTGAGTCTTCGCTTAGGCAATGGGTTGTTCGGTATCATTTATGTTCTCAAAAGTTAGGTATCGCTCAGATCATAGTTTGGTCAATTTTGCGAAATGATTGCTTCCACTCTTATAAGATCAAATTAACACAAGAACTTAAACCCCGATATCACAAGAACTTAAGCCACTATATCATTTACTGTATTTCTTACAAATTCTGTATACTCTGACAATGCAAAATACCTTAGCGTGACAGTAGACACTAAGCTCAGGAAAGCTCATGTTAAAAAAAGGCAATAATTGAATTTTAAATTCAGAAAAAATGCACTGGCTTATTACAAGAAACTTTGAGCTGACAACGCAAAATAAACTACTGTTATATAAACAACTCTTGAAGATCGTTACACAGACATGTTTCAACGCTATTTCTTTGGTCAACTGCATGATCTAGACATTAATGATATGTGGTTTCAACAAGACGGTGTGACATTCCGCACAACGGGTGCAACAATCGAGGGTCCTCTCGACTGGCCTTCTATTTCGTTTGATTTAACACCTCTAGACTTTTTTTATAAAGTTACTATAAATCATTAGTCTACGCCAGTAAGTCAGCATACCTGCAAAAGTGCCTATGGTGGATATATGAACATAATTGTTTTGATTGTATCAAGCCAATCATAAAATTTTCAAGATAGCTCAAAATATTTTGCGTTTTATTTAATAAAACATGTTGTCTAGTCCGTTTTTGAAACTTTAACTCTAAAATTAGTGTAAGTCTCAACCAATTTACCAATGAATCGATGGTAAAAATATGACATAATGTTCACGAATCGCTTAATATGGGCCGAATTCTTGCTTCACAATATGAATTAACTATCGTTTTAACTACTTTATAACCGGTTCGCAAAAACACGTTGTTTGTTTCTCAACCCAGTATATTAATACATTTTTTATAGTTACGTCGAAAGTACTTTGGTGTACCCTAATCCATTAGTTTTGTCTAAAGTCTTTTTCCTTCATTCGGAAAACGTTCTTGAGGCTTTACGTTTCCAAAGGTATGTTTCAATTTTGACAATTTTCAGTTAAATATTTTTGATGTTTCAGATACCTCCAGATTCTGTTTGCATTTTACAATATTGAACTGCATTCTCTTTTAAGCCTTTGAATAACCCGGAATTTTAGCGAAACCATTACTAAACTACCGATGTAACGTTTATTTCTATTTTTTCGGGCTTAATTATAGCATTTGTAAACAGTCGAAATGTTCTTTGTTAACTAAAGTATAACACCATTATGCAGCTTAACAATTAAGCTATCTTGAAGTTCAGTTTTGATTCAAATACTCTAGATATTTGGTTAGAAATCAAAATATTTGCTCGGAAACAATTACCCAAAGTTATGTTGCGTGCTTGCTCTGTCGTTCGGGGGTCTCGGGTTCGATTCTCGGTGCAAACCTAGACTTATGATTGGGTGTTTTTTTTAATGTGTATGTGGGTTGAACCGTGAGCCCTAGTAATAGTTGGCATTGAGTTGAAATTTAAGATGTAAACAGCACGAGCAAAAGCATTTTTTTTCAATGGGATTTCCAATCTCGTTGAACATTTATACTATAGATATGAGTGGAAACATAGAAAATCCTAAACTACTACGGATAGGTCATCTAATATTAAACGGACGAAACAATTTAAAAATAGAAACTTAATTTGCATTTTCCCATAATACCAATGCCTGTCCCATCAATCTTAATTTCATTTCGTATAAATGTATGTATATAGGAAGACACAATCATATAGCACGAGAAAATGTCTAACCTAATAAAAATTAAAACTAAAATTAATTTCAACATATTTTAACGAATTCGTATAAATAGGTTTATATACCATCATCATGCACAAACTATTTTCCTTTTACTCGACTCGACATTCGACAATTATAAATCATGAAAAATGCTTGTTGTTGTATAGATACATACGTACGGAACAAAAATGCCATTTCATTAAAATGAATAATTCTGATGTTATAGTTTTTATAAATATTAGTGAAATTTATATTGTTGAGTTGTTGTTGTTCACTATTTCAAGCATCACGTTTAACCTAAAATTACTATTATTATGATTATTATAGTTGTTTTTGTTTCTGTTATGTTATATAAAATTATGTTCATAAAAACAAATAAACCAAACCAAAAATACCATCTGACAAAAAATGTCTAATTCGATCAATCAACATAAAAATAGTTTTTATCTTTTGTTTGTTAACTATAATTACCCAACAATTGGATAAAGAACAAAACTGAACGATTTTAAATTGTATCATCCTGGGATATAGTAGGATCAAATTTATATGCTATACAGATGTGAGATACTTTCACCTTATTACACACCTAATCAATTTTTACCTAAATACATAAATTTATTTACGAAATTGAATCAATACCTCTAATTAATTGGGAAAACAACATCAACATAATAACCTGCCTAGCATACAGATAAACAACCAAATATCATCTCTTCATTATATTGGGGTCCGACTATTTGTTTTCGAAATTTAATTATAGGTTTGATTGCATTTTGAAATATTAACTCTCATGTTGCGGAATGCTTTAATATTTCGACGGTCTATACAAAATTTCACATGTTAAATAAACAAAAAAATGATGAATGGTATATGGGATGGGCTTGTTGGTCTAGTTAACAATTGGCGCCACTTTCATTTCTTGCTTTATACACACAAAAAAATAAGGCGGTGTAAATATGTTTCAATCCAGAAAAAGTTCCCTATTTTTATCCTTTTGTATAAAATTAACACCACAGTTTTCGGTTCAAAATTTAAACTATCCGGAAAGATAAACTAATATTTTGTTCGCACAATTCGGTGTGAAAATAAAAATTTTCGCAAAAATATTAAAATATGTTCGGGGATTTTTTTAAAAGGTACATCCCACAGCAAATTTTAAACCTTATGGAGTGTTAAATTAACACAACCCGGAGTTTTGCTAGGCGAAGATTTATCGGGTCAATTTTTTTGCTTTTCGGATTTGAATTTCATTCCATAATCCATACATGCAGATCCGAATAATTTTAGTTTCGTGTTAGTATTCTAAGTGATCGTTTGTGTTTTATAAAAAAATGTTCGTTATTTATTATATAAGTGAATTTTAATATCATTAAAATTATAATTAATAAATAGATTATATCTGTGAATTTAATAATTTGTGTGTATTGTTTAAATAAGTGAATTTAAGTCTATATCGTGTCTCATGTTGAGGATTTTTAATTGGGAATTTTTACTCGTTCAACTAAGTCCAACATGAAGGTAAGAATAAAAATAAATACAATTTAAATTAATAAAATTAATATTTGTGGAATTATTTAAAATTATAATAAAAATTTAAATAAGTCTGAAATTAATATTAAAGCTTTAATGTGAAATATTGCTGTTTTTTTTTATTTTCAGAATCATACTTTCAAAACCTACGAGTAGAAACCTTTACTTGAGTATTAAATATTTAAATTATTTAACCATACAGTACATACTAATATAATTACTTCTTTCAGATATGCTCATGAACAGAGGGGAAGATTTTAACAACGAAACCTGATTCAGCTCATTTTAGTTTGGCGTGAACCAGTCCAAAAAGAGGACCACTTGCATCAAACTACATATGGTGGAGCTAACAAATTTATTTATTAACACAAAACTCTATATATTTTATAATTATGTATAAATATTTTAAATAAATTTAATTAAACATGTTAACAAATCATATCGAGTAAATTGAATTAATCCGAAAAATCAATCCTGTTCACTTCTTTGGTATCGTTTCCATAACTCCGAATGGTCTAAATAAAAACGTTTTTGGATGTGCTTAAACACCATATGAATAATTTGGTTTCATCAAATCTGCGCAAATACATTAATCCGAAAATATAAAAAAAAACACTAAACGGATAAAATAAATTTGTCCGTCTGATGTATAAGGATCTATTCTTAAAAAGTAATTTTCATTAGTAAGGAGTGAATAATCCAATCCAAAAAGAAAGAAGGCTGATCAAATAAAATACTCCGATCGGATTAATTAAATTTCTATCCGATCGGTGGGATACTATGTGACACCGAATCGGAGTCAGGAGAACTCCACTTTTTTTTGTGTGTACGAACGTCAGAACTATTAATTATATGGAAATTAATTTTATTAATACAAATATTTGATTTCTATAATTTGGTACAGCGAAGCAGGAGATGTTCGATATCCTCAGATACACTGCAAACTTCACACAAATCATTTTCTATCAATTTACTTTTTAACAAGCTTTCCTTCCAGTTACCACGATTCATTCTTCTTCTCTTAATCATTTTTATCCTTCTGGTGTCCCCTACAACTCCTTATAAAAAGGAGTTTTCCAGGGTTCACTGCATAACTCATCATAGTCCTATCCCTTTAATCTACTCAAATTCTCATATTCGTTTGTCCATTTGTTTCATCCATTCATCTGAAACATTCTCAGTATATCTCTTGCATCCCTCTTTTCATATACATTTTCAATCACTTGTTATATTCTAATGAACAGGTATCGATTAAAGAGTAACCTCCCCGCACTCTGCCTCTGCTGCTTAAATGATAATATTCCACTATGGAATTCGGAAATATAATACTTTTCCGCTTCCTCTTTCATACTCTAAAATATTCAAATTAATTCAGCATTTATGATACAGATGCGATCATCAATACTTCCGATACTTCTGAACCTAATTAAAAATTACTTCAATCTAGTCAGAATGTTTGGTTATCTCACGATACATCTATTGAATTTATTGTAATTTTTCGGCGATTATCCCACTTTGATTAGACTGAAAATTGATTAGTTGGTTTAAGGTTACCATAATTTTGAAAGTAAATTTTCTTGACATGCTTCAGATTAAATTGTTAATGCACTTCCATTTAATTGTAATTTCAAATTGGATGTCGATTAGCAACGCATTACAACATGAGGTTCCTTTCAATGATATATGTGTTTTGGAAACGTGTCTGTTTCTTGCCATATGTTTGTTATCAGTACCATACCCTCACCTGTTTCTTGCAAGCTTTCAAGTTGTAAATTTTCAAGTTGTAAACCTGGTTCTATTTTTTATTAAAGATGCGTTACTTCAAAATTATCGTTGGCATGGAATGAGACCAAATAGTTTTTAGTCCCAAAGAGCAACATGAAAGCTTTTATATATTATGTAGGTGCAAATTCGGACTGATTCGTCACGTGACGAATTTTCAAACCAAATTTTGATTTTGAATTTCGATAAATGTGTCCGTGTCAAAATTAATGAAATAAGCAAAGTTGTGTACTGTCTCAACATAAGCCAAATATTTCCGTAAGTTCAATCTTCATACGAATCCGACTCAGGTAAAAAATCACCCTAATTGGATTTTAAATTGAACGCTCCATCGAATGGGCTTAAAATACATATTGATGATTAAAATCAATTTGATTGTTGAATTGTTTAGAGCAATTCAACGTACTCGTACAGAGTACGGCGAGTATATCATTCCCATTCGAACAAACATTTGGATTTTTTTTTGATTGGTGTACAAATGCAAGGAATATCGTTTGGGCACACAACATATACATTCTATCATAAACAAATAGATACAGGTCAAATGTTAGTTGGTATTATAAACAAACTATAAACAACCGTAGAAAATCGATCCATGTTAGTTAGTTTGATGTTAAATGTATCCCCATATCTCAATCTCGTTCAAATACAAAATTCATTTCAAATTAGATTTTATATTTTAAATATTACATGAACATTGAGGTAACATTATGTGTCCGCTTAAAAGTTTTATTTCAAAAACAAGCTATTCATTGAATATATCGAACAAAAAATCAGAAAGATTATCGCACAGTGCAAGAGTATATGGTATGTACATGAGATAAACATGGGTTCATTACTAATAAGAGAACATGAAATGAGATGACTAATCAGAATCTATATATGTATGTAAATATTATTTCGATCGATATATATTATATACTCGTATAATACAGTCGACCAAAGTCAAGCGTGTATACCTAGGCTAGATAATATGTATATTACATTCTAAGCAACAGTTGACCTTTTAATCCGAATTCTCCAATATTCTCAACCAAGCCAAACAATGACAACAACAACATCGAAACATTTCGGTTCATTTCTAGTTTTGTTCTTACACTGTGGTTAACTTGATTGATGGACCACCATAATGTTTCCGAATTTGCTTTTTGTTTTGTTATATTTTTGGTATAGTTATTAGAAAAAAAATAAAAATTTGTTCTTCATTTCTAATGGTATATTAGTTGTGGCTGAATATTTATTTGTTGCTATATATTGTTGTTGTTATTTTAATTAAATGGTTATACAAGATAATTGATTGGAATTGTCTAACTTTAGAACGATGAAAAATTAAAAAAAAAAAGGTTATGATGAGAGGTTAGAACGTAATTATTTGTTTTCTATTTATATTATGATCTTTAATTTAAATAAAACAACAACTTTTGTTTTTGTTCGTTCTGGTAGGTTCTGTATATAGCTCTGGATACTTCTTAGAAGAAATTAGAAAATTAGAGATATATAAATTATCTACTATACCGTATAATTATGCATATCAAAATTATTAATTGGTTTTGGGGCGAATTCTTGTTTATACAACACACAAAAAAAAAGATGATTTATAGGATGCTGTTTCGTTGGCAAAAATTCGACTTCAAAGTGATTTACCTTTCTTGTTACGTTTGAAATAAAAGTTGGGTTAAAATTTCAGTAACTTCGTTTTTTATAAGAAATATATAGAGGAAATGGCAGTTTAGTTGTAAATTATTAATTGATTCAAAATTTATTATTATTTATCGCGGTCCATGGTTTCATATCTAAACTGAAACGAGAATAGTTTTTCAGCTGAAGGACGATTTCGGTTAACTCAGTTTGGTTGATTTATTTTAACCGGATATTTTAACTTCCATTAGTGTGAATCATCTAACTTTTGCAGATATTCTGTGCTAACGTTTTATTTACAGTAGCCACAAAGTTGCTTATTCATACCTCCGCACTTTGCAAGATGAACATGTCAACTACGTTTCTTTACATAATCACCTTTTTCGGTCCCACTGAACTTCCGCGGTGTACCCCAAAAGGACTTGTTGTACTACTACCCCTTTTGTGATTTTTGAGACCCTTGAACAACTCCTCTCCAGCACATTAGGTACTGCCAAATTCTGTACCACTTACTTATACTACCATTCATAACATCAATAAAATTAAAAGGTTGTACTTTTGGCCATCGGTTTGTTTTTTTAAAAAAGTGAGACTGAAAAAAAGTTACACATGTTGTCTAAAATATCTACAACCATCCTTTGATATATCTGTTGATATATACTATTGGTTTTATTGAATGCATTGTTGAAAGCAAAATTATAACCCGATTTCAATTTGGTTAGAACTCAACAGGAAGAAAAAAATTGTCAAAAGTGATCCTCCTTTCCCAAATATGGTTTCATATCTGAACTGAAACGAGAATTGTTTTCCAGCAGAAGGACTGAAAAACATAAATTTCGGTAAACTAAGTTTGGCGGATGGAATGATTGGATTATTCAAATCTTCATCAGCATGGGTAATTTAATTTACGCTAACGTGTTTATTGCAAACTATATAACTTTTTAAGGGTGTTCAATGCATTCGTTTTTTGTATAGCAGCCACAAAGCTGCCGATTCATTCTGCCACGCTGTTGAGGACAAATATGATTTATACGTTTCCTCACATAATCAACGTTTGGCTCCGACAGTAATTCCGAGGTCTACCCTGAAAGCACTTGTTGTACCATAAATTTCGTGATTTTGAGAGGCATGTACAACTTTGCCCTAGGACTACCACATGTTACGCCAGTTTGATGTGTCGAACATCTGAATTCATATATGCTCACTGATGTAGGAGGTTTCGTATCACTCTATGAGCTTTCTACCCATTACGATTCACTATTTATCCATAGATGGTGGTACGAATTAGCGAATAGGAAACGAAGCCTGAGGAGAAATGAACGCAACACTAGAGTAACATGAGGAACAACAACAAAAGATACAATATTAATAAATTTTTCGAGGATGGGAAAAAAAGAAGATGTTGGTGAGGTCAGTCCAGTTTGGAAATTCTTGTTGATGAATTATAAAAAAAATAAAAATTGGAATAAAATTGGAAAAAAAAACAAAATGAACAATGAAGATCCCAAAAGTTTGTGATTATACATAGTTCTGATAATAAAAAAATAATAAATGAAAAAAATTGAATTAAATTTATATCATATTATATAATAATAAATGTTAAATATAACTAATTAATAATAAGAAATAATTATAATAAATAATACAAAAAAAAATCAAATCTATTAAGTTTGGTGGCGTTTGTTTTCTTAAAATTTCGGACTAGGTTTGTTTTACTTTCTTTTCAGCTTTCGTCTTCTTGCGATCTCTGCCTTGGGTTCATTTGAATTCGAAATTCGTTCTTGGATTATATTTTTTTTGGTATATCTTGTTAATTATAAGTGAGTGAGAAGAAACCAAAACTTGTGTTATCAAAGCGGGAATTAGGGTGTTGTTGGGTATAGCGACGTGAAATAACTTGTCCCTGGATTGGCGTTCCTTGATAACTCTGTGTTCCTTTTCTTTGTCCTTTTGTGTTCCTTAAGCAGTTGTTCAAGCTCCAAATATGCTTTGGTAAATCCCCACACCCAACCCTGAGTCTAGCCAGCTATAAACTGCTTCCAAGGTCTCTGTTTGCAGATTCTGGGAACAACATCTGTTCTCAGCATTTCGTTAGACACATTCTGCATATATTCTTCCAAAAAACTTCGCCTATTATATGGTTTTGATTTGTTCTATTCTTGATACAATACTTTTGCTTCCACACCCATATCAATTAAATTAAAAATTTGTACCTTTGGCATTCGTTTTGTTTTCATTTTGCTATAAAAGAGTGAAACATCTGGTCTTGAAAATGGAATGATTTTTTTTGGAACGTAACTTACTCAACTCATTGACTTTCTTAATCCAAATACAATTGATTCAGCATTTATTTAAAATTGTCATCCTCTGCAAAATATGGAGTACCTTTTAACTAGCTAGATGGATCTATCGCAAATCCATCAGATTTCCATTCCACATTTGTCTGATTTTGACGGGATACATTGATGAAATGCAACTCTTCCAAAATATTGCATTGCAAATTTGTCACAAATTGTTCGGCTGAATCGGATTGCATGATCTTCAAAGCGAATATATATATATATATATATATTTATATATATATATATATATATATATATATATATATATATATATATATATATATATATATATATATATATATATAAAGAAATGTGTATCTACTTGCTTCGATAAACATATTGCCAAAAAAGGGTATGCCAAAATGTTAGCAAATCTCACAACCCTTGCTTATTCAAAGGAGTGTTGATTAGAAAGCCGATGAAGCAGCAAACGTCTACATAATCTGTGGGTTTTGAATATTAACCGCCCAATTTTCTCCTGATGGGAGTTTACTTTAAATAGTAACTCTAACAATATTACGAGCAGGTGCAAATTAAGTTTTCCTTCATTAAGTACCGATGCTTAATGTAGTCATTTGAAAAACAAATGAAAAATCAAGTTCAGACTCTAACATCACTTAAATGTTAGGCTTTCTAAATTTTTGATAAGTTAGTTTGTAATTAGTGTATGATATATTTAATATTTTATAAGTTCCTTAAAGTTCATAATAGCTAAAAGCTCATCAATAAATGTATTTAAAAAGTTATTACAATTATTTTGATTTCTTCACACAATTAAATAAAACTTTAATCGGAATAAATTTGTTTACAGAAAATATTGCCATAATAATTTCTATAGCTGCAATGAATCATAATAACACAACAGTTTACCAACAGAACATAAAATTAATCACTTCAAAGCTGCTATATAGTAACGACGAGCCGCACACAAGAAACCAGCATAATAAAAAACATTTTTTTGTACTCCCAAACAATAATTTGTCTTTCTCAGCTGAAGCAAAAAAAATTAAATTGAAATAAAGAAACTGAAATGTTGAAAATCAGCTACAAAGTAGTTTCGGCAAATATCTTAAAAAGACAAGAAAATAATAATAATAATCTAACAAATATGTAATAATAATAATAATAATAAAACAAAAAAATCTAAGACCAAAATATAATTCTAATCCATAAATTTTTCATCAAGTAATAGAATCATTTGTTTTTCTTACCATATTCTTCTCGTCTTATATATACGTATATGAAATCTTGTATTTTACTCCAACAATGACAACATTATATAGATGGAGGCAAAGCAAGTCAGAAAAAAAATGCTATTTGTCTCGCACATGTCTTATTATAGATCTCAACTATTTTGCCTTCTATGTGTTCATAACATAACATTTTGCTCTACATTACATTTTCTCGATTTGTATGTGATTTGATTTTGGGGTCAAAACTGTCACATAAAGAAAATACGTAATGAAAAACATTCTGATAGTACACAGCAGTAGTTTTTGGATTAAACTTTTGGTTTTTTTTGCTCTCTCGTTTAGATATGGATATGTGTGTAATGCACGTCTAATTTATATATATATATATATATATATATATATATATATATATATATATATATATATATATATATATATATATATATATAAACGATATGGTTGTTGGGGATAGTCATATTCTTATAATTTGGGGGGTAAAAATCACTTAACAAAAAACTAAAGATATACCGTGTGCCCGTATGTGTTTCTATATACCGAAATGAAAATATTTACAAACAAAGATATATATTTGTATTAAGGCAAAGAGGATTATAATGCATTATCCCAATATTTTATTGGCTTATTTTATTTCTTTATATGGTTTTAGGGGGTGTATAGAAGGACACTTTGATTTTTACTGTGGTAATACACAAATAACGTGTGTTTTGGGATTTAACTTATTTGTGTACGGTTGAGATTTAATTATAATTAATCGTTACAGGATTAGGCGTTGATGATGAATGACGTGTTGTGTTTGTTCAAATCTTCCTGTAAACTTTTATTACATCTAACAAGTTTTACTTCTTGAAAAGTGAAAATTCTCACTTTACTGTTTTATAACTGACAATGTTTAGTTCAAATCGTCGTTTAAGATAGTATCCATGATAATATGCATGTCTAAAGTATTGCTAGTACTTAAGATCGTTAATGGATTGAATAAAGATTTTTTAATCATATATTAATTACCGAAGATAAGAAATTTAAAAAGAAAAACAGAAAAAATTACATTGCGTCCAGAAACACAAACTGAACAACACTCAAGGCCATAAAGTCTCAAACTTAGTTTGGAAGCAACATTATTTATAAAAACCTGTGGCGTTCACAACAAAGTACAAATAAAAATAAACAGAAACGTCACAAAAAATTAACAAAAATCGAAAACATTTTGGTTCAACTATAAGTAATTCGCTGGAACTGTTGCAACACAACTTACAACGTATATACGCACACAATGCAATGTACATCTAGTCCAGTATCATATGCATGATGAAATAGATTTGGTTTATTTGATTCAGCAGTTATTCGACATGCAGTTTTAGCCAATATGGTTCAACTTTATTGTGCATATGACCGTCATCCTATGAGGTGTATAATTCATCATCCATCATCTGTTTCACACATGTATCTGGTCCAGAATAAAAATATATGGGACTTGGAAGGAAAACGACTCCCCGTGTTTGTTATGTTGTGTGAAAGATTATCCGAGGCCTACATATTTTATATAAGTGCCGTCGTCACTGAACCGAATCGATAATTCGATTCTATCACATATTTATATATTTAATTGTGCCCGAAAAATGAAGTGCCCAAAACGACAATTTTCACTACCACCATCACTCCATTTTCGGTATGTATTTGAAAGTGCTCTTTGTTTTGGAATGAAATGCAACAGTTTCAATTCAACGCATCATGAATACTGTGGCGAAAAACTCCGAGTAATTACGTATTATTCCAGTACACTCCAGAAACCAAATAGGCTAAAAATAATAAAAACATGTGGATGGGGTCGTCAACCTAAAATAATCTATTTGAACAATGAATGAGTCAGTGAGTGTTTTCTATCTTCTGAATCAGTTAATTAGGTACAAGATTGTAATTTAATTATCATTTCAGAGATCTTTTACAACCAGGTGTAGATAAATTGAATACCTAAATATATTGCAGTTTCAATGCCATTTTTTGACACTTTGTTCTCAATATTTTCGTTTAAAAATGGTTATAAAGAAACAGTACATTAAAACTTGAAAGGTTCATTAAAAACTGAAATCGCGATCCATCATCATTCGACAGCTATAATATCTCCTTCCTTCTGTTATAATGGTACAATTGAAATCGACTATGTAACCGAAGTTGATATTTAGCGGCTAGGGACGAAAATATAAAATATATTTATCGAACCAAATCCAACAATAATAACTGCATCTCTATTATGGGCAGAAAGGCGAGTGACTTAAAAATTCATGGGAGAACCATACAGTGACATCAAACTCGCCTTACCCACCGGTAAATAGCGTAGAAAAATGGAAAAAGGTAAACCATTCATTTGTAATTAATTTGACCTGTCTATAATACTAACATACACATATATAAAAGTATGGAAAGATTGGAAGTATAGACTAAAACGCCAGCTAATAAATTGGTCATAACTGAAACTAGAGGAGAGCCTAGTAATGAGTACTTGTTTACTGATTTATAGGAGAGAATCATTCAACTGATAAATATGCCTGCCACATAGCACAAATTTTTCGGGCACAAATTCTCGGCGAAGTATCAAATTCTCAGCAGGTACAAAGTCCAATCCATCAACTACAATTGATGTTGTATAACACTTGATCGATTTCAAGAGTACCAATTATTAATGCTCGTTCAGAACGAGACGATTTTAAACGAAGGCATCGACAGTAATGGCTAATAAACGTGACTGCTACATTCCATATCAAAAACAATATTATGGTATGTTTGACTTATAACAGAACTATTAAAAGCTATAGAGAATTATTGCACCCAAATCAAAGGTATAAATGTTAATTGTAGCAAATAAATAAAATATGGTGAGGTACATGTACGTGAGTATGAACATATTAAAATGTATACGGTTCGCTTCATTTTAGTACGCCTACGATTCGCCTACATCTTCAAACTCAAAATGTTTATAATTTAAATATCGTCGAAATTTTGCCTTAAGCTAAAAAACTGCTTATTCGTAAATTATTAAACTTTTAATTTGGTTTTCAAATAATTAAAAACTATATACATAAAGCTTTTTTGAACCATTCAATTAAAAAAAACAAAATAATTCTAAAAAAATGTTCATCCATCTTCTTCATTATATCCTTTAATTTAAACAATAAGATTATGTTTTTGCTATACAGATATAACTTCATTATCATCCTCTCCACTCCAATGTATAATAGGTAAGGATGATGAACTATTCTAAATATTTCCAAAATACTATATAGCAAAAACAATCTTATTGTTCATCTTGTGACTACCCTCACTGTAATCATAATATCATAAAGCAGTAATGCTAACATCCAGAGATGTTCATATATACAACAAAAAGGAAATTAGTTTCTTAAACATATTATGTAATTTTTAAACATTAATGAGCATTGTATACAATCATAATTGAAAAACTACAGTTGAGGGACGGTAATTAACTTGATTATAAACAAATATGGGATTTGAGATGCTCAAAATGTTGTCCTCATAATTCATGACACATGCTTCTTAATTACAATGACTTTGATATACTTAAGCGTTTTAAACCTATATACACATTCGTATATAGTTCGACTGTACGGGTGGGCACGCACCCCGATTATATGGAGATGGAATAATCTTCAAATAGAATTTATTTGCTATATACAGGAATGATACATAAAACTTTAATTCTTGTACATATTTATAATAAAATACATTTTTGTCTATTAAAATGGATTAACAAAAGTTTATTCTTTAATTTTTTTTTGTTCAATGTACGTTCTATATAAACAAACTATAAATGTCGAAAAGGAATTAATATGAAACAAAACACGTGGCAGTCACGTGCAATGACTTGAACTTATCTCCTTTTTTTTCTGTTGATTTACTTTGATATAATTTTTCCTTGCCATGTTAAAAGTAGATTAAAATATGATACAGCGAAAGTTAAATAAAAAGAAAAATTCAACAGTGGCATGAAAGATGGAAAATATATTTTCTCGTCTTTCAGATAATTTTCTTGTTTTGTGTTCCTTTAATTTAGTGTGCAAACAAAACCGGAAGAAAACAGCAAATTTATATGATTTTAATTTTGGGGGTGGATTTTTCATTTTGGGTTTTTTGTTTTGGATTTGGTACAACTATACATATACATATATACAACACAAAAATATAAAATTTATGAAAAGGAAAACCCAAAGTGTTTTTCATTTATAATGCCCATGTAATTATATTAAATAACTACAATTTTTATTGCTGTATTATAAATAGTTTATATAAGGGTGTATAAGAAACAATGAATACAAATTCCCCATGATCTAAGAAGTTGATTCATAAATTTTGTCGTATATTTGCAATAACGATTGAAGAGAAAGTTTTCATCATTCGTAAATCATAATGTCTAAAATACCATCGATGGGCTGATCGATCATTGTAAGCCAAAGGTATTTTAATCACAAAAATAAACGCTCCTTTAAGCTTAGTATTTTTCGAGCAAATTATTTCTCTATAAATGAGATTTTAACCACAAGATATGAGTATAGTTAGCTTAGCAGGACACATTAAATTGCTTATTTTATTCAGATATAGGAAGAAGATCGTCTACGTTCTTCAAGCTAACACTTTAATTTTGTTTCTGCCTTAAACTCTTGAATCTAAAAATGTATAAAATATCATTATATCAAATATAAAAATGCAGGCATCGGAAGTGATAAAAGATACATAAGCAAATAACTTGTGATACGAGCATGTTAGGACAATTCAGTAAATAAGTGAATAACTCGAAGTTTCCATGTCTTCGATTGGATACACGGTTGGATAGAAGTAGGGCCAAAAACAGCCGAAGTTCTAATATATCAATCAAACGGTAAACGCGTTCAACTATGTAACGTAAAACGTGGTACTTCCTTTTATCAAGATCTCCTGACAACGTGGTTCATCACTGGTTCTCGTTTCCCTTTTATTTATTTGCACTGTTCCATTTACGATCCCTTGGTTTGATCGTATTTCTGGCTACAACTAGACTTAGAATTGAGGTTATTGTTTTCTGTGAATGTAAGTTTCAAAACATCTCATATGTTATGTGTGTTCGGCCGACTAATGGCTTGCCAAATTTCGTTCCTCTTTGACAGGTTAGTGCCTAAGGAAAAGACGGGATTGGATACATGGACCGAAGTATCCCCGACCAATCGAACTACAGGTATGTAGCTTTTGTTTTACCTATTTATGTTTTATTTTAATATTTCCATTTTTATTTCAGACCCCGTTTCAACTGTAAACTTTTTCAGGTTGATGATAGTTATTGCAGATAGAAGGATTTTTTTTAAAGAGTTACAGAAGTTTAAATCATAATAAAACAAAGAAATAGAGTTTTAGTATCAATGAAACGGGATTTATCGAATATAAAATTTTATGACATTTATGTTTAAGTGCGTATGAGCCGCAATCTGGTACAACTTTTCGAAGCATTTTTCAAGGCCGTATTTCGCCAACAACTCTTCGAATGTTGATTTTCAGGTGTTCAAATGTTCCTGTTTTATCGATGTAGACAAATTACTTTACATAGCCCCTAATAAAATAATTCAATGGGGTTAAATCACACGATCTTGGTGACCAATTAATTAGACCATTATGCAGAGTTATTCTTTCATCAAAAGTTTCTTTGAGTAAATCAATTAATTAAGTCGAGGTAGTCGAGGTACGAAAAAATGTCTAATCATGTCCCTATATACCGCTCACCATTGACAGTAACAGTCGACAGTAACAGTTACTCCGCCAGCCCATAAAGCGAACCAAACAGTAATTTTATGTGGGCTCATCAAAAACGGGCATCATTGGAGAAAACAATTTTGAATGGAAATTCAGAATCAATATCACTTTGTGCTTCAACCCATTCGCCGAATTGGTGGCACCAATCGTTTGTCTTTAATTCCTGCACAAGTTAAATCTTGAAAGCTTTTAAGTCAAAATCCCTTCGTTAAATCTTCCATGAAGTAGAAGGACGCGATCTCAGTTGCCGAGAACGGCGACGAATTGATTGATTTGGCTCTTTTTCAATGCTTTCTCGCACAGCGGCTACAGCTTTGTCGAGAAGTTTGACGAACAGAACCATTATTTTAATAAAAAATCAACTTTTTGCAAGCGTTACTCGGATGTAGTTTATCCATAATAAAATGGGTTCTCAAATAAAGTAATGTTGCCAACTCAAAGTTGTGAACCTCTAAGAAAACACCTTCATAGTATTTGGTAAAAACCGCATTCAATTTAGGATGAATAGTTCCTGCCAGTAATTAAAAGTAACTGCCAAACAGAACCGTTGATGTTTTTCGTCTTTATCAGTAGTGCAGCAAAAATAAATTTAATTTTCCACGCATGTCTCCAACCATTCGTGTTGCACAATTATACTTATGCTTTTGTTCACCTAATTACGCCAAACATATTAAAATGGTGGTACTATTTTTCAAATATTTTAAAAGTGGTCACAATGTTGTAACTCATATACGCGATATATGCTTCAAAATAATATTCCAAAACACACGATTTTTAGTGTTGGCAACACTAGAATATATAATGAAGATTATCATGATACATATGTAATAATAACAATCAATGGCTTAGAGGCCGTTACCGCTTCTCAACTGAGACCTTACGAACCATTTTAACGTTTTGGTGTACAATGTAAGTGGTCAGCCTAGCGAATGGGTTTTCACACAATCACTTTTAATGTCATCCGATGCATGTTAATTTTCGGTCAACGGCGAAAATGGAACTCGAGATTCATTGTAATCGTATAATCCTTTGCACTGGTGACGTTTGAGATGAAGTGAACATTTTCCGAGTAGCTATATTATGAGTCATTATGGCCACGAGACTCCCAATGTAATCGTTGGGCCGACATATGGCTCATGTGCGATTGTTGAATTTTTTGAAAAATTACTTGAAATGAAGATGCGAGTTTGTCAAATTGCAAATATGTACTCGTATATTCGATCTGATACAACGCTTTTACCTAAGGATATATATATATATATATATATATATATATATATATATATATATATATATATATATATATATATCGCAAAAAAGCCACGCTTCGGCGGAAAAAATGTCCATAACCAAAATTTAATCATCATGCGGGGGAAATACATTAGTGAAAAAAACTATTCCGCCACCCCTCCTGCAATAAAAAATATGGCTTCCTATCTTAGTTTAAAAGTTACCACCGCCCCACCTACAAAGCGGGGGGTGGGGGACAATTGGATATGAAAATTGGAATTTAAAGCTTAATTGGTTAGCTACTGTCATCCTGGATAGAACAGGAGATATTATGGGTTGATAGTTTCTGTCATGACAGTTTTGATGATGCCATTGCGTTTCCTTGGGATAAAAACTAGACTTACTTTATATACCATGTGATTAATTGAATCTTCTTTCACTATCCTACTGACATATTTTTTCCTATTCGAGGAATTTTTCGACTTTATCTGGATGGTTTCCAGCTATAGCAGCTATAACACCAGAAATTCATTTTCATAACTAAGTAAATTTCATACTTTCGAGAGGGTTTAGTTATTTGACACATCAATCGTTATAATAGGCAAATCGAGACCTGTTCCATATGTGATGGAATTTGCTCATATCACATGATTATATTTGTTTCTCTATCACTATAGATATTCTCACGACGGATCGTTTACATTGAACAATTTCCTTAAATGATAATACTCACTTGAGGTGTAGACGTATTGCAGCCACATTATTATAAAACGATGATATGTAAAGAGACGTATTGGTACAGTAAAGGAAATTCTAAGATTCAATTTTTGACCATCGACTCAAGCTCTACACATTTTTATGAAATCAAAAGCAAAGTCCGGCACAAAGTGATTATAAGAATATAAAACCAATTTCGTATAAACAATTACTGAAATTGAAAAACATTTAAGAACGAAACGATTCAACGTAACTCCGATTGAACTGCAATTATCATTTATCCAACCAATTTTCTTATCCAAAACCACAAAAATCAATCAAAACCATAAATCTTTCTCGTGTAAGTAATGTAGTCGCGGTATCAAACCGATAAAAACTTAAACTCAATCACCATTTATAGAAATAAGATCATCGTATTTTCAATTAAATTTTTAAATTGTCTAAAAGGTACAGAGTGTATATTTAGCAGCATCGTCAAAAAGCAAGAATCTTATACGAGTACAAATCCAACAGTTTGTAATAAACATAATATTGATACAAAAAATAAGATTACAACGATTTTACATTAAGACAGTTTTCTTTAACGTCTACATAATATAACCATTTACATTAATTTTATTGTCTTTTTGGAAATACATACATAAGTACGAATACATAAATGAAAAAAATGTCATCGTCGTGGAAAAAAAATTGCACAGCATCACAAAATGGAATAGATACGAAGAGTATTGCCAATTTGTTTAACTTTACGTAATGAAGTGGTTCAAAATCTGTATATATGTGTGTACATAAAAAAGCATATCTTACATATATATAATATGTACATGTACACGGAGTAATAACCATAAGGAATCATTTTCATATGTCATATGCATAAATTTGAAATAATTGGGACTGTTCATTTTTGGTATTATTGTTTCTTATTTAGGGATAAAATTTGAATTTGTTTGTTGTTATGTACGCTTACATTAGCATAATGTACATACAAAATATATATTATATATTATGTACCGAGCGTGGGTATATATATATGATCTAGAAAAATTTGTGCACATCACTTAACATTATAAACATTTGTATGTACCTATATAGCGCGCGGAGAACCATTATAATAAATATTGTGAACAATGATTTGGTGATGTGGGATTCGATTATGTACGTTTCTGTGTAAATTGTCAACCATTAACAATGTCTTGTTATACATATATACATATTACATATCGAACATAACTGATAATCATCATAATAATGATCTGCGAGATGTTATTCCATTATGTATAATAGAAGCGGACCACTTTAGAGATGTATTCAGCTTCGACATACTACTCGCGACTATAGTTATAACATGGCGAGGCGTAATTTAGATTCCATTTGTCGTATTTAATTTCAAATAATTTATCATTTTAAAAATTATACGATACTAATCTTGATCTTTGATACATAATATATAATACAACACGTCCAATTAGTCACGATTTTATGAATATCATTAATTTGAAAATGTAAATAAATTTTTTTTTGTTGTTTGTGTATGACTTTCTATAAATTGAGCTTCGCATATATAGGAAAGTCGTTAATCATAGATTCGTTTGTTGTGCTATTTAATTTTCATTTAGATGTAGGAAGTTATAAAGCAGATTATATTGAGATTAATTCGGAAGGTCGTATAAAATATGTGAGCAACAATTGCGAGTAAGCGATATCTTTTGGTATGGCGAATTCTCCTTCGAAGCTCTTATTACTGCTCAACGGATTTGACTTTTTTGTCAATTCGTTGGTTTACTTAGATTATTAGTTTTTTGAATAACGGAAGAGGAATTCTTAGTTCTTAATCCCCTTTCTTAGTCTTTTTAATTTTGTTGCGACATCAAGGATTTTAAAACCTCTTTCACTCAGTTTTCTGTTATTATCCTCTGGGTCGCATGATTGGTGAAAAATGATTGTCACTGTTGCTGCAAACCGTTTAAGTATTCTATTTAATTTTTACAATCAATCTCGGTGTCTACATTTATTTTAAGTTGCTTGCCGTTCATCAATTTGGCTTGAAAATTTATTCTGTTGTCTTGTAATGACTTGTTGTTAATGACAGAGTAATTTGTCACATTGCAAAGTACTACCGAAGGAAGAATTTGCTTAATTTTTTAGAAAGTTTTATGCTTTGCGGTTTTTGTCGAGCTGAGATTTCCTACTCAAGTATCTACTTGATTACCTTTTTCTGATGTTCGCTTCCTTATTTTGGATTTTGGAGGTAGCCATGCTGTTTCGTGTGCCAATATTTCCTCTTTTCGCTCGAATCAGGTATAGTATAATCATTTTTTTTGCTGACAGTGTTCTATAATAACTTTAATTTCGTGCTTTTTTTAATTCAGTTTGTAATGATTGTACTATTTTATCCTTTAGGTCATTCCCAGATTTTTGTTAAGAACTGTGTTAGTCATCTGCCGAGGCTTTTGGCTAAGTTTCCTACGAGATTCTTTGTGTTCTTATAGAATTCACATTATTCTAAATGAATTGTCGCTAGTACTTTTGCTGATAAAATTGTCTGAGCCGGTGTCGTTAAAATTTTTGTTTGGCAATGATTGACCGTCGCCAGAATCCAAGGGTGGATTTTCCTGCAATGCAGGTCTGCCACCTAGGGTATAATTTCCTACTGTGGTTTTCATTGTTAGATTATTTCAAGGGCGTCTTCCCAAAGCCTTTTTAGTCTACGACCAGACTTTTAATACTGGATGAAAAAAAAAATTGTTGTGTTATATGAGTAAGAATAATGACTACACTTTTTATAATTATAAATATTAAAAAAAAATTATAGCTATGAAAAATACGTCTATTCACTTTGACGGTAAAAGGTTCAATTTGTCACGTTGAACATCTTTTAGCAACTTGCGACAAATTCAAAAATTTTACAGCGACAGAACGCCGCCAATGCATCGAATCAGATAATCGATGTTTCAATTATCTTCGAGTTAATCATCCAGTATTCCTATGCATGTCTATAGATCAAGATGTGAAAATTGTGGAAAAAATTGCATGTTACATGGATTCAGGCTTGATGTAAACTCTGGTGAACGAAAAATCACCGTAAGAGAATAAGGATTCGCAGACAAATCAGACTGTGATATTTGGGATAAGTGGATCGGAAACACTATACTCTAACTGAACATTCTGCCAAAATCATTACATATCAACAAATCAAAGTCGAAGCGTTATAATAATAGCGAAACTTTGTTCAAGATTACCTTTCCATTCTTTTGAAATAAACCTGGATAAATATGACATATTTCGGGCTGATCCCAATTTCAACGTTTCCAAAGATATTGATGTAACTTTAATATCTTGGAGGGAAGAATTAAACATCAAAACAACATCGTTGCTAAAGAGACCATATTTGTATGGGATGTTGGTGGCCAGTTAGACCTAGACAATACACACATTGTTTTGAGCAGCAGCACAAATAGAAACAGAATAAACAAGGGTTGATCAGATTTTAAAATTATTTTGAGAGATTGAAACAGTTCCAGACTTAATAATCATGACATCGGAGCAGACAGTTTGTGAAAAATAGTTTGTAGAAACAACTCATAGAACACCAGAAGGGTATTATTCATATAACACCAGAAGGGTCCAGTTGCCTTTGAATAAAAATTCGGCGGAATTTGGATATTCTTTAAACTATAGTTCACTAAGTCTATCATAACAACGACAAGGACTATCATAATTTAAATTTTCTACCACACCATGGCATTTTGAAATCATCGAAATTTCGAGCAGTTTTTGATGCATCTGCAAAACCTTCAACTGGTATATCATTAAGCAAGTTACTTATGGTTGGTCCTTCTGTACAGGCAATGTTATTTCAATACTACTGAGGTTTCGTTTGAAAAAAAATTGCCATTGGTGCCGACGTTGAGAAAGTGTACCGAAAGGTTTTAGTCAAAACTGAAGATTAGTGGTTGCAAGCAATAGTCTGGAGATCAAGCGACACATAGCTCATCAGATACTATAAACTGACCGACATCAACGTATGGTACTGTATCACTTGCGTATCTGGCAGCACAGGTACTTAATGAGTTAGCAGACATCTATAAAGAACAGTTTCCTGCATAATGTGCAACAATTCGCGAATGCACTTATGTCGATGATTTAATGACCTTATCAGATATCTTGTATCAAGTCATACTATTTAAAGATAATCTTATCCAAATAATGGCTGGTGCTGGAATGACACATATGAAATGGGTTTTCAACTCTAACGAGTGTAGATTCAATTAAAAACTTTACACAAAATGATCTTATATACGGTTAAGGTTCTGGGATTACAGTGAAATCTAAAACTAAACTTTTTCTCATATTACGTGAATATCGGAGAACCTATAACGAGAACCTTGAATTGCATTGGTTTTGTGACGCAAGTGAGAGAGCAAACACCACTGTCATATATATGAGGCATAAAATCAATTTTGTGGCGAGATTGGAACCAGCTCATACAACTTGTAAAATAAGTCATGAGCATAACTGACAGTGCACATATCATCAGTTATTTGCTGTACTGATTCGACCATCGTACCCGACTGGTTATCTGATGTTCCTGTGCCTTGGCAAACATTTGAAGGAATCAGAACATCACAAATTCGAGTTTGCTAGCGTTTCGTTCCTATCTATAAGTTAAACCCCGATGTAACGTATGTTAAATATGCTAACATCGTTTATATAAGTCGTTTAAATGTCAAACTCGGAAAAACTGTGCCAATTATTCACAACGGGTAGATCAGATAACTTGAAAGTTTCATGACTAAGATATTCTCTCATTTCACTGCGAGTTCAAAATTTTAAAATATATTCTGAACCTGCGGTTTGTTAACTCAATACGATTACTTTCCGATAATATTACCGATGGTTCCAATGAATGCGAATTTCATAGCTATATCGATATTATTAAGTCTTAATTATTCACATGTATCGAATATCAATATAATGTACATATTCATTATAAGATTCGATGTTAGACAACAAACCAATTTAATCGGCGAGGTGCGTGGGTTGAAAATCCCCAAAATGATTTGATGACTGCGTCTCAACACAAGAGGATTATTTATTTTATTCGCGTATGATTATTTTTATTAATCGGCAGTTTTTTATTTTGATTTATTATACATATCAGATATCCATTCATAACCAGTTATTAACAGAGACAGATATCCAAATTCAGTAGTTGTTTTGTTATAAGTTAATTATGTAAATTCGTTTGATCAACAACGAAACGTGTCTATATCATCCAGGAAATTGGCAAAGAAATACCAAAACCTTGTACTACCACAAATTTCTATTCGTAGAAATTGTAGCCTTAAGAAGGATAATACTGTAGATGGGAGATGTTAACCAGCCTTACGATGTACTTTCAAATACACAGTATATTGCTGTATAGATAAAGATAAGGTTCAAACCATAAACTTGGTTATGTGATTTCTAAGAATCAATTCAAGTTTTATAACATGAAAGTGAGTAAGAAAGATGGCCACAGGATATTACGTATTATGTATAAGGGTGTGCGGATAAGTAAAGAGTTATTACATCATCGGCGATTTTAATTATACAATTTGTTTTACATCATCGTGCAAATTGAAACCTTCTTTAATGATTAACTAATACATGTTACAATGCGCAGCAGCCACGTGAGATCAAGATAATAAATAATAATACACACTAATAGAATAATTATATATGAAGATTTTAGTTTTGTTGAATAATTCATAGCAATTAGAATAGCCATACGTATTTTATATACTGTTGCATAATTAGAAAATTGGTCGCCGAAGATTAAAGTCGGGTGCGTACACCGCATGGTTCATATATATATAAAAGCTTGAGAGGTGCGATAAAATAAATTAATCATTTTTAAATACTTTTAATAAAATAATTACACCACATGCTTACTCTTTTATATATAAGACGATGATACATCTTTGTATTTATGGGTTAAAATTCTAACCGTGAAAGAACATTTTTTAAGAGTAGCTACGTACGTCATACAACCAAACAGGTTTCATTCATAAGAATAAAAATCGATTTAAATTATTGTGGGAATAAACAAACAATAAATAAGGATTTTAACGTTGAATTGGACCAAAAACAAAATATAAATAAGAATCAAAAAGGTGTATACTGTCGATGATGGTGGTAACCTTAACGAATTTACGATATCTTTAAAACGGAGAAAGTATGGGAATCTTTAAATTATAATATTGTTTGTAATCAAGCATAGTGGGACATTTTCACTTTTACTTATCCCAAATACTTAATATAATCCGTCCACCAATGCCCAGTATGAAGTGTATTATATAACTAAAAACTATTAACAGTTTACAAGACAAATCAATGATTAATAATTTTTTTAATGAAAATAAAATAGAACAAACTGTACTACCCATAATTAGATATTAGATTACACTTTCTAGTTTGTATTTAGTTTTCTTAATTTTTCAATCAGGGATGTTAAACTTAATTTATGAAAAGTGAAATTGGGTATATTAATCTGTCACTTCTCTTTTTAAGTCACACCCTACAAAATCACATGTATATGTCCGATTTACAAAAGCCATCTGCACATTGCATATATTGATGTACCACTGTGCTCAAAACTATAGATCGTTTGCCACTATACCTCTTTCCATTATACATCCATTATACATTACGGTCGCTTGTCTTTTACTGATCGGCTGCAGCGAGCTAATTTTGTTCGATGATCTTCTGTAACTGTTTCAGATGGTTTGGTTACATCAATCTGGTCTCACAAAATGCAAATATTGACCTTGGAGTTGTAAACTCGTTTCAACTCGTATGACATTCAATATTCTGGCTTCTGGACCATTCCCAGGTCTCTGATGCGTTATGAAATCGCTTGTTGAGCCACTTTCAAGACTGTGCCAAATCTTGTCGTTGATTCGAGTTACATATTTCAACTAATTGAATCGAGTTTTATATCAGTCAAAATGACTGTGGTCCGTATACATCTTGTTCGACACCTCCGCTGGTTTGGTGTTTTGGCCGATGAATATTATATACATAATCAAATGCAAAATCAAAAATCTACATGAAATCTACGTTTCTATTAATCATCCAAATAAAATGAACATACATACCTCTACCATACATTAACGAATTTAATTAGGGAATGGGATTCAATCAAGTGCTTTCACTTTTTCTTTTATTGATTGGTTTAGTGAGTATCACGAATTTTTTTTACATAACATAAAACAACAATATTAATTGAATCTGTTTCTCTATTGGTATATCTGTGTGAGAAATATAAGATAATTTGCACAAAAAATCAAATCATGTTTCAATTAATATTGGAATCAATCAAGATAGAGTTTGTTGAATGTTATATTCATGTTACATGATACATATTATGATATGAGTGGTGTCTGTGTGGTTTACACTTTATACACCTCTCATTCAGATTTTATGATGAAAGTGTAACAAATTCGTGTTTTGAAAAGTTGTTATTTATGAAGTCAAGACTATATACTTTCGAAATTTGTAAGCTTGGTAAAATTTCGATTGTTCTAGCTAGGTGGTTTGATCGTGATTTGTAAATATGTCGCAAATATAGATTGATTGGTAACTTACACAATTATCCAGTAGTACATCAGGTATCTTAATGGTGACCAAATGTTTACTCTCTCTGAGTAAAAAAAATAATAAAAAGTTTATATGATGTATAAATACTCGTAGTAACAGCAGTGCATTATGTACACTCGTAAAGTTGTAAGTACTCGTAAGATAAACCAAACTACATAAAATTAAAAATATAAAAACTACAACTTAAAATATTCATCCAAATATTGAGATCGCATTGCACATCTCGCTGCATTTAAATATAAGAATTAATTTGATAGTTGCTATAAAAAGTACTATAAAAACGTTTTACCGTAGATAGTAAATTGACAATAAACGAAAAGTAAATAAAAATTGAAATGGAATGGTTTGAATTGAAAAATTCAAAATCAAACCTAGATTTGAACCAGAATTTAAATAAACGTTTCAACTTTATAGCCAAGAACCTATAAATTTTATGACGTCATTTTAGGCTATAAATTGACATTCGTGGTTCTGCTTTTAAATGTCAGTAGTAAACCAACTATTCTTTGCCTGTTATTAATCTTTACGCACAAATATGAACTTTATAATATGTTCAAAAATATCTATAAAAAAAAATTCAAAGTCTATTTCAATACCTATACAGTGGTACAAGAGAGGGTACTTGTACCATGCCAACAAAGTGTATTTCTGTAAAAAGCATACAGCAGGCTTTCGAATTAAATTCTAAAAATAATTCAACAAAAACAATACAATAGCATGCCATGAAATATATCGCTCGGAATTGCATCATACCCATATCGACGCTTAGCCTGAACGGTCGTCTATTAATTACGTCTTCAAACGGAACAAAGAAATGGATACCATACCAAAGGTAGCCGCACAAGTGGTTGCACTAATTTATACGGGGCAACACCAATGTGAAGTAACTTTACAACTAAATTGGAGCCGATTCTACGTTTGTCGAGTGTGGCAGAGATTTCACTAAACTGTTGGCTTCAAATTGCAAAAATGATCTGGCTGACCTCGCGCCCTCGATGACCGCTTTCTTGTAACAGTTAATCTGACTCAAAATAATTAAGAAATTATTCTGACTGCACACAGGCCAGCAAACGGGCCGAAATTGACTGCAGCGCAACAATAAACACGTAGTGAGTTCGCTCTAGGGCATTTCAATTGCACAGAACAAGAAGTGCAGGATGTGAGATATATTACTAGAGGCGAAAACAGATCTTGTATTCTTCACCGATCTAGAGGAATCTTAACGGTAAGTTGAGGAAGACTCCAAGAGTACGTCCTACCTTTCGGCGGGTTTTCCTACCGTTATAGGCTGGCGTAGTATACCAGTACCTTCAAGAGGTGGATGTGCCTGTTATGAAGTTGACAGCTCGAAAACCGAAGCCTCAATCCCATCGGACGTTTATGGGACGAGGTGAACAGAAGGGCTCGAGCCAAAAATGTTGTTTGAATGAGTCTCTAGGAGCTGCAACAGGTGATCGTAGAGGAATACCTCACTATTTTGTGAAAACTTTGGTGAAATCAATGCATCATCGAATCGAGGCTGTCATTCGGGCCAGACGATTGAATACATCTTATTAATAAAACTGTTTTTTTTTCACAAAAACGTGTACCTGAGATGCATGTATAAATACAATGACCTATGTATAAATCCAAAAACAAATTTCCCTGGATAGATATTGAAATAGACTTTGAATCTGCATTAACATATATTGAATTTTTTTTATATATTTGAAGTTTGGTGGAAAATTGAGCAATGTGCGATTTTGTGCACCCAAGTGTAACTTCTAACATAGAATGAGACAGTACTTAAGAATGCTAAGAAAGTGAAGTGGTCGGAAGTTGCAACAATACAAACATTTTTTTTTGAAATATGATGATAATGTCGGTATATATGACAGTCATATACATAGCTGTCTCATTAAATTAATTTTCCAGCATCCCTTCTTAATCGCTTAAATTCCAAACCGCACATAATTAATGGTCGCTATTAAAATTCACCACATATTTATTCTATCTACGAGTGTGCCCATATATTATAAAAAGACGAGTAATTCAAAAAATCAGAACATCAAACAAAATTATAATTATTTTTTGTTTCCTTCTAAAAATATTAAATTTTATTAGAAATTAATTTTAATTTTAAATTTTCCTTTTACAACCAAAATGAAAGCAACACATTGCAATATTCATTACATGTGATGTGAGTGATGCTGGGTTATGACGAATATCATTTGAGATATTTCTGTGTTTTTTTTTTTAAATATTTATATTAATAAAAAACCAACTCAACGAAGACAAATAGTTATATGTGATAAAAATATGAATAAATTATATCTGTGCTGTCTTTTCCATCTACCATAACCGTTTGCTTAACTTGTCGTCTATCTTTTAACTCACATGACTTTTTTTTTCATTAAGAATATTGAAAATTAAAACCACACTATATGGTTAGAAATGTATTTGATCTTTTTTAATATTTGTTGACATTTTCCCAAATACAAAAACAATTAAAATTATAGCTTGAATCTGAATTTGAAGAACTGCATTTTGTTGTTTTCAAATGAAATGAAATTAAAAATCGTGTGCAGCTCATTTTTAGTCTTTTGAAGTGAAATTTCATTTAAATTATAATTTAATTAATTATTTGAATTATTTTAGTGTTAAGTGGTCTACTTCTCTTTTCATTTTTCTTGTAATTTATGATTTCTCATTCAGATCACATCTGGATTAAATAACTCGATATACCATACGTAAAGAAGGAGCATGTAAGCCCTGTGGTTGGGGGCAAACATGTTTCGTAAATATTTCGAACGAAACATGAGATCCATAGAATACCACCACAGTATCCAGAGCTTGTCGTAGGAGGCGACTAAATCTGGTTGGATCGCTGGGCTGACGACCCGCATCCGTAAAAACCAAGTACAGTTAAAAATGTCAACAAAACTAAAAAAATCGGATACCGCCTAAATAACAATGACCCCCCGCTTAAGTACCCGGATACGAGAATGAGGATCAGCACGTGGAACGTGCAGTCACTAAGAAAACCTGGCGCGTTGGACGGCCTCATCACATGCATGAAAGAGTATCGGCTGGAACTCGTAGCGCTCCAAGAAACTCGATGGCCTAAAAGTGGAGTCCATGTGTCCCAAGGCTATACGTTGCTACACAGTGGAGATGACCTCGGAAATCTTGGAGTTGGCTTTCTCATTGGGCCGCAGGTAAAAAAGGCTGTCTTGGACTTCCAGGCAGTCGATAATCGAATGTGTAAGCTTCGCTTGCACATGAAATTAGCCAACCTGTCAATTGTTTGTGTACATGCGCCCACTGAGGTAAGCCAACCCCAAGATAAAGACTCATTTTACAATAATTTGGATAATCTGATGGGCTCTATACCTGAGCACGATATCAGATTGGTGATTGGTGACTTTAATGCTAGAGCTGGCAGAAATCAGACCGACTTATGTAATAACATAGGTCCGTACTCCCGACACGAAACTGCGACCGAAAATGGGGAAAGAATGATGTACTTTGCGATCGCTCATGACCTCAAAGTGGCAAGTACATTCTTTCCCCATAAAAACATCCATTTGGAAACATGGACACATCCACGTAAAACATCCCGAAGCCAAATTGACCATGTGTTGATTTCCAAAGACCGAGCTCGGGTTGTTCAAGACGTGAGATCGTATCGGTCGTCAACAAAATTCGTAGGCAGTGACCATTTTATGGTTGCTGCAAAGCTGCGATGGAAATTTTCGTACAAGTCAAGGAGGACAGGAGAATATAAAACGCGATTCTCCTGTGAAGGTCTGATAAATGAAGAAACGCAACGAAAATACCAAGATCTTGTCAGCAATAGCATCTTACGATCCAATTACCAATCTGATGATGTGAACAGTGTCTGGGAAGTATTGAAAACCTCGGTTGTCGATGCCGCCCAGCACACTCTCGGTATAGTGAAAACTAAGCCCAAAAATGATTGGTTTGATGAGGAGTGTCGTCTTGCTGTTGAGCAACGCAATATAGCCCACAATGAAGCGCAGACTCGGTTTACAATTGCAAGGAAAAACAAGGCAGTTCTTGCTAGGAGGACAGCTAAACGCATTTGTAGACAGAAGAAGCGCGAATGGTGGAAGGCCAAGGTCTTAAGAGTACAACAACTCAGCAATGAGCACAATTCGCGTGGTTTCTTTAAAGGAATCACCGAATTGCACCATACCTTAAGATCTCGGTCAACTGCCATTCGGGACCAGGATGGAAACCTCTGTGTTAACGTCGATGCGGTACTCGATACATGGCGTGAACATTTTTCTGATCTACTTAATGTTCCACATGTATCACAAGCTGTATTTGAATACCCTCAAATACAGACCGCGGAGATGTTCATTGAGGATCCATCCTATGAGGAATTCACAATGGCCATGCAGAGATTAAAGAAAAATCGTTCACCAGGGGTTGATTGCATTAATTCAGAGCTCTTGATATTCGGAGGGCTAACTTTGTGGAACTGTCTTTTCGACCTTATTCGATTGGTATGGCGAAATGAAGTTATGCCTGACGAATGGAAAGTGGCCGCGTTATGCCCAATTTTCAAAAAGGGTGATCGCATGAAATGCGAGAATTATCGCGGTATAGCTCTCCTTTGCACAGCATATAAGTTACTGTCTTACATCATCTTGGGAAGAATTACTCCTCTAGCGGAGGAAATTGTCGGTGACTACCAAGGAGGATTTCGTCCAAATCGGTCAGTCACTGATCAAGTTTTTTCGCTACGGATGATTCTTTCCAAGTACTACGAAACATCTCGCGATGTACACCAGGTGTTCCTAGATTTCAAGCAAGCCTATGACTCGATCAATCGAGAGAGGCTATGGTATGCGCTTGAATATTTAGGAATACCACAAAAATATGTACATCTGTGTAAAATGACAGTAACGCAGTCACAATGCTGTGTCAAAGTTGAGAACAGGCTATCGAGAATTTTTGCAATCAATTCCGGTGTTCGACAAGGAGATGCGCTGTCCCCGATACTTTTTAATCTCATGTTGGAATACATCCTTCGTAAAAGTGCAACACCTCAGGACAATATCTTATTCCGACAATCCAATCAACTTCTTGCGTATGCAGATGATATCTGTGTGATTGGATTAAATGGCAACGGAGTGAAAGAGATACTTGATCCACTGGAACAGTTTTCAGCTTCCGTTGGTCTCAAAATCAATGAGTCCAAAACCAAATATCTGATCTCTGGTTTTCGAGACCAAGACGCAAGTGATTTCAGTAGTGGAAACCACACGTTTGAAGGAGTGATGAGATTCAAGTATCTTGGATCTCTCATTACTCACGATAATAGTGTGGGAGAGGATATCAAGGTTCGGCTTGCCGCTGGCAATCGGGCTTTGTATCCTCTACGTCCACTGCTGAAATCAAAATATCTTGCAAATACGGATAAGCTGAAGCTGTACAGAGTGTTGATCAGACCCGTTGTCATGTATGGATGTGAGAGTTGGACCTTGACGGATGAATACGCAAGATGGCTTCTAACATTCGAGAGAAGAATCATGCGTGTGATATATGGCCCAAAACGCGACGTTGATGGCACATACCGAGTTCTTTTCAATCACGAGATCAGGAATTTAATGCAAATTCCTGATATCGTGCATGAAATCAAAGGACAGCGAATACGCTGGCTCGGTCACGTTCTGCGTGCTGATCCGAAACGAATGATACAGCGATCTTTGAAGGGAGAACCGCCTTTCGGTAGGCGAAGAGGTCGCTGTCGGCGACGATGGCTCCACGGCGTAGAGAGCGATCTGGCATCTTCTGGTTGCTTGCAACAGTATGAAGAGCTGGCTCGTGATCGAAACTGTTGGAGCCAGATTGTTGACACGGTACGGGCCAATAATGGCCTGTAAAAACCGAAAAAAAAAAAAAAAAAAAAAAAAAAAAAAAAAAAAAAAAAAAAAAAAAAAAAAAAAAAAGAAGGAGCATTCTTTATACTTGAAAAGAATGTCCATCATTATGTACCTACGTACTATGCACATTTATATGATTTTTTTTAAATATTTAGCATTTTTACAGCTTCACTCACCCAATACAACCCAGTTAAAAAACTTGTTGATTTGTGACACCAAAATTATCAATTGCCTAACATCTTATTTTAGATAACGCAAATTTTTTATTTAATTTATTCTACCGGTTTTTACAGGCCATTGTTGCCCCGTACCTTGTTACAATCTGACTCCATCGGTTTCGGTCAAGAGCCAGCTTTTCATGCTGTTGCAACTAACCAGAAGATGCCAGATCGCTCTCTACGCTCTTAAGTTATCGTTTCCTATAGCGACCTCTTCGCTTACCCAGATGCATTTCCCTTCAAAGATCACTATATCATTCGGTTCAGATCCACGCGTAGAACGTGACTGAGCCAGCAAACTCGCGATCCTTTTGATTTCCTGCACGATATCAGGAATTTGAATTAAATTCCTAATCTCGTGGTTGAAACGAACTTTGTATGTGCCATCAACGTCGCGTTTTAGGCCATAAATCACACGCAAGATTCTTTTCTCGAATGTTAGAAGCCTCATCCGTCAAGGTTCAACTCTCACATTCATACATGACAACGCGTCTAATCAACACTGTACAGTTTCAGTTTATCCGCATTTTCAAGTTATTTTGATTTCAGCAGTGGACGTAGAGGATACAAAGTCCGATTGCTAGCGGTAAGATGAAACTTGATATCCTCTCCCACACTTATAGTGTTATATGAGAAATCCAAGATACTCGAATCTCATCACTCCTTCAAAGGTGTGGTGACCACTTCTGAAATAAATCGCGTGTTGGTCTCTAAAACCAGAGATCGTATATTTGATTTGGGAATCATTGATTTTAAGACCATCGGAGCGTGAACACTGTTCCATTCGATCTAGTGTTTTTTTTAGTAATTCTTCTCAAGACAATAAATGACAGAAACTTGAATGCTGTAAATAGAGCTATTACGCGATAAGTCTCGCACTTCAAGCGATCACCCTTCTTGAATATTGGACATAACGGGACCATTTTCCATTCGTCAGGCATAACTTCATTAAGCCATACCAATTGCACAAGGTCGAAAAGACATTTACTCAAAGTTAGAACTCCTAATATCAAAAGCTTTGAATTAATGCAATCAACTGCGAGTGAACGATTATTTTAATTTCTGCATGGCCATTGTGATTTCCTCTTGGAATGGATCCTCAATGAACATTTTTAAGGTCTGTATTTGAGGGTATTCAAATACATCTTGTAATACATGTAAAACATTAACTAGGGCAGAGAAATATAAACGTCATGTATCGAGTGCTTATATTGAATGTTTGATGATCGGCGTTAATGATCATTAGTTCAATTTTATTCAAAATGTATTGAAATGATCACCGAACATAGTACACTTTAAATGTAGCAAAAAACCGTGGTCTAGTGGTTGAATTAACGAATTATATTAAAGGCAGAAATATAATTTGAACTTTAGGATGCTCTGAAACTATGTTGTAACACGGGACGTTATCTATCAACAAGAGAGCCCTTTATCTTCAGAATACAATCTAACTTTAGGAAAAAAAGCATGTATTGAACCACTGGTATTTAAACCCAGTTTTTATTACCCACCCAATGAACTGGTAGTGTTTTAAGAATGACATATTTTAGCGATCTTGGTCGGAGTGAAAGATTGACTAGCAAAGGTTTAAGATTGCAATCTAATAAATGAACGTAAAACCTTTAGAAACCTTAAATTCAGTAGCAACTTTTTCAGTTTCAGTAGTACGTCATTTTTTGGAATCTTCTTCCAAAAAGGCCAGTCTCGTCAGCATCAAAAACTAGGTCAGCCGTGTAACCGCCATCCAGTCGTTACTAGCAGCAAATATACTATAGTTGTTTCCATCATTAAATAGTTGGGAAAATGTTGGTATTTGAAATAACTTTAATTTTGAATAAATTGTCAAAGTTTTGTTCTTAATGGTAACCACATCTATATTGGAATGTGACCGTGATCTTCAATCCATACGTGAACAGTGCTTTCTTCATTTATTCTATTGCCGTATTTCTGCTTGTGGTCCACGTTGTGCTATATTTAGTACCAAATGACATAAAACTGAAAGTGCATCTGCTTATACAAAAGCATCTGAATTTCTTTAAGTTTTGGTGGAATAAATGTAGAATCGAACCTGAGAAATAAAAACTTTGGTTGTTGTTTGGTGGAAAAGCTACAGGCAATTTAAAATTAAAACCAATGCTCGTGAATCATATACCGAAACTCCAAAGGCAATGAAAGGAATAGATGAAAACAAATTACCAGTCCTTTGGAGAGTTAATAAAAAACATGGGTAACTACAACGATTTTCGGGGACTGGAGTCTGGAGCACATTTGTCCTGAAGTCAAGCAGTATTGCGTGAAAAATAAATTAGAAATACGAACAATATAACTATTTTTTAGATTTAGATGTGCCTTATCTAGTAAAAACTGTATTTATGACTCCTAATACATAACTGTTACAGCCTAAGACCAGGAAGTCATAGCTAATTTTAAAGCATATTATATATACTCAAAACTTTCAATTAGTAGAGGACCCGAGATAAAACATTAGATTTCCCGAGATAAAACATATATAAAGGATTGGTGGAAGGCGTACAATATTGGAAAAGCTGTTGACAAAATCGGAAATTTATTGGAAAGAGGTTATAAGCAGATTTATGAATGGTGTTTGGCACAAAATATAGCCAGATATAGTGCAGCATGGGGCAGTTGCTATAAATCCAATTGATATAGTGAATTTGACAAAAAAAGCCGGCTTATGAGTTGTAAATTAGAAATTATCAACGAAATTTTAATTTTAGTGTTGAAGATTCAATCGAGATGTTCAAGCAGACAGCTGAAAAAAAACTGCAAGTGAAGATGAAGTTTAGGAAGTTGTTTATGTTCAGTTCATCATAAAACATTTTAAAATAAAGATTAAACTATTCTGCCTGTTATATTTTGTCCTCTCCTCTCATTTGTGATTTTTACTATTTTATTATATTCTGTGTTATATAGTTGGGTTATTAGTATGTAGTTGTGTAACTCTCGATCAGGTCAGTCAATGGCGATTTTTAATTTAATTTGTTAGAACATTAAAACACAAGTTTTAAAATTTTAGGGGAAAACTTGAAACAAAAGGTGGAGCTGATTAACTTCTTAGAAAGTAACAGAGAAACAAAAGCAGCTGAAAAATTCGCGGTAAGAAAAACATCGGTTCACACAGTTAAAAAATGAAAGGTCAAGTACTTGTCAAGGTCAACGACGCAGTATGAAAGTGTAAATGAGGCAGTCCTTCTTTAGATAAAAAAGATGAGAGGTATAAATACTCGAATTCCTGGAAACTTAATTAAAGTTATAGCTGTACAGCATTTAACAAAATATGAACTACCAGATTTTAAGGCGTCAAATGGGTAGTTGCAAAAATGTAGTATTCGTCATAACTTGTCACACAAAAAATTATCGGGAGAATCTAATGAAGTATCTATCGAAGTTAACCTGTTGCTACAGATGTTTTCAACGCAGATGTATGACGACTTTTTTTTTAAAGCAATGCCCAACAAAAGCTATCTTTTCAAAGATGAAACATGTTAAAGTGGCAAAATGTCAAAAGAGCGGTTGACAGTACTTTATGCACAAGTGTCACGGGTGAAAAACTTAAACCTCTTGTTATAGAAAAATCAAAATCTTCATATGCATTTAAAAATTTAAAGATGGAAGATATCCGGCACATCCTCGAATAGAAAATTTATCAAATATCACACTTAAGTTTCTGGCTGCTACCACAACTTCTGTAAGGCTAGATTACCAAGGGATCAGAAAAAAATTTAAGCATTTTTATAGGTCGTTTTTATTAAAATCAATCGTTGCTGGGACGTCTACAATATGTCGGAACATACTAAAAAAATTAACGTGTTGGATGGGGTTCAATGGATTAATCAATTGGGGTTCAATGGATATGTGTATGCGAGGAACCAGATCCCAACCAAATTTTTCAGTCTGTGTTCGATGAATTAAACAGTTCAACTGTGTCGATATCAATCATTTTTAGCTCAGAAAGTGAAGCAGATGACGAACAAGCTAGAGGGTTGGAAAACTTACCATCACAGCTGGACGTTGCCCAATGTTATATTCATTAAAAAAAAATTCTAAAGAGAAGTACCGAGCCATGTGTTGAATCTATTTGAAAAGCATAAACCATTTTCGAAAATTTTGTAGCTAGAAAGCCAAAAATACAAAAGCTGATAGATAGATACAGAGAGTTGTGCGCTACTCCTTTGAGAACCCTGTTCTATAAGGAACTCAAAGGAGATGTACGAATGGTAAGAACAATCGAGAGAATCAGACTGAACCATGGAAATTGGAAAAGATGCTTGTGGAAACGTCGATTGAGTGAGGAAACAGAATGTGTGTTGTGTGACATGGTGGAGGATGTTGAACATTTGATATTAGTCTGCCCGAAATACAATCGTGTCAGATCATACTTCAGCATCCTCCACAATGCAAATAATTTAACCAGAGTAATGAGTGGGGATGGTTTGGCTTATAAGGAAATGTATGAAAATGAGTTTGTGAAAATGAGTAATATAACAATTTAAGATTGAAAACAATTTAAGATGAAAAATATAACAATTTAAGATGAAAAGAGAAGCCGATAGATGACTATTTTTCGAAAAGCTACAATTGACAGCTTTTCGAAAAATAGTCACCTATCGGCTTTTGTATGTTTTCTTATAATTTTTATTTTTTGTGAGAATTTTAGATTTAAAATATGATTTTATTTTATTATAATTTAGTTAACGTTAAGGAAAATTGATGACGTGCAATATAAACATACATTATGTAAATGCAAATATTGGGCTGTAAACTGAAATATGCATCTTGAAATGAATGTTATTTTTGTACATATGTACAATGTTCTTTTGTAATTACTTATGTATTGTAGCACTGCGTACATTCTTAAGTTTACTTTAAACGTAAAGGTCAACTATTTTGACCACCTCTTAAATGTGGCCAGAATTGGTCGGTCCCTTCAGTGGTTCCTTTTTGGGAGGTTACACTGTATATATATATATATATATATATATATATATATATATATATATATATATATATATATATATATATATATATATATATATATATATATATATATATATATATATATATAATTAGGTACGGTTACAGAAATAGAAAAAATTAAATAAATCCAACAGTATTTAAAGAAAAACATGAAAAATTAAAATAAGTGGTGCTCCAAAAATTAGGGACACTCGTGCTATGCTCAAATAAACTAAATTATATTCATTATTGCCATATAATTCTGATATCATAACAATAAAAACATTAGTATTTGATAGTCTAACCCTTATTTTTAATCACTGCCTGACATCTCCGTGGCATAGAATCTATTAAATTTCGACATTGTTGAATGGGTATAGACTTCCATGCATTTTTAACTGCCAACCATAGTTGTTGCTTATTTTTGTAATTTGTGCATCCCACAGCAGTTTTTAGATCCTTCCAAATATTCTCAATAGGATTAAGATCGAGGGATTGCGCTGGCCTACTTAAAAGTTTGTTACTTTTGTCTCTGAAAAACTGCTTTGCTTTTCTTGAGGTATGTTTGGGGTCACTGTCTTGCATGAAGACCCATCTAAGGGGCATATTTTCATCAGCATACGGGTACATAACATTCCGGAGGATATCATCCACATAGATGTGCTGGTCCATAGTTTCCTTTATCCAATAGAATGGACCAACGTCATAGTAAGAAAGCATCCCCTTATACTTTAATATTTCCTTCACCATGTTTTACGGTTATTTTTGTGTATTTTGGATGAAATTCCATTTTTGCCTACGTACATATTGCTTTCCACCGGAACCAATTAAATTAATTTTAGTTTCGTCGCTCCATAAAATATTTCTCCATTTTTGTAAGCCCTGTTCACCACTCCAATTTTCAAGTTCTTTGGCAAACCGAATTCTATTCTTGATGTTCTTTTTGGACAGCAATGGTACTTTTCGAGCTGATCTGCCATGAATTCAAATATTCAAATTTAATTCATTTTTAACATCAACAGAAG
Organism: Tipula lateralis; assembly: GCA_963932295.1. Classification (NCBI taxonomy): domain Eukaryota; kingdom Metazoa; phylum Arthropoda; class Insecta; order Diptera; family Tipulidae; genus Tipula; species Tipula lateralis. Next base: position 13,348,397 of record OZ010737.1, read on the forward strand.
TAAAAAATGCTGTTTCTTGACCACTGCAGATGTACGCCGATCCATTTGAGGAATGGTTTTTCGTTTAACACCTCGTTTTTTTTAGATTTGTTTCCTTTCATGGCATATGCGACCATATGCGACCATGTTCTTCGAAAAATTCTTAATGGCGGTGATCTCGCGATAAGATTTTACTTGATTTCTTAAATTTAAAATTATCCGTCGCTCGTCCGACGAACAATCGACATTTCGAAATATCGATTATATATATATATGTATATATATATATATATATATATATATATATATATATATATATATATATATATATATATATATATATATATACACTGAAAGAAAAAGTATGTTGATTTTAACAAAAAAGAAAAGACAACTTTAAAAAAAAATAAGTTCAAACACAGCCAACTTAACGCTTTGTAAATTAATACAATTTTCCAATGTAAATGTCACTTATTCCAAAGTTAATAAAGTTCCATTTATGAGTAGTCAATATACCCGCATTTTCTGTAACTTTATCTATGCGCTTTGGTAATTTAATTAAATTTAAGTGTTAATTTAACAAAGCAAACTTGTCTCTGGTTAAAACATAGCATAGTTAAACTGACTTTGTTTTTCTTTTAATTATGAAAGCAATAAGTTAATAAAATGAAGCACCACTGTTAAGAATAACATTGCACATCTGTAAATTTTAAATTAAATAGTTGCTTTTTTATCTTAGCCCAAAACATATTTTAACCTGATACTAACGTCATATTAACTAACAAAACCAAGTTAATATATATATATATATATATATATATATATATATATATATATATATATATATATATATATATATATATATATATATATATATATATATATATATATATATATATATATATATATATATATCCTTCATGAAAGTACTTCTACAAAATAATAACACAAGATATAAGATATACTTAATATTTAATAACTTTATTTTGCAATAAGAAACTATTTAGAATAGTAATGCCATTTAAAAACTTAAAGATTATAACGGATGATTTTTTAAGAGCTTGAGAACTTTTTTTTAAAAAAAAACGCATAAAATTACGCAAAATCTCATCGGTTCTTTATTTGAAACGTTAGATTGGTCCATGACATTTACTTTTTGAAGATAATTTCATTTAAATGTTGACCGTGGCTGCGTCTTAGGTGGTCCATTCGGAAAGTCCAATTTATTATAGCATCGCTATCGTTCGATGCTAACAAACTTTTTGTTGCCAAAAATGGAAGAACTGAACTTAGTTGACATGTGGTTTCAACAAGATGGCGCTACATGCCACACAGCTCGCGATTCTATGGCCATTTTGAGGGAAAACTTCGGAGAACAATTCATCTCAAGAAATGGCCCGGTAAGTTGGCCACCAAGATCATGCGATTTGACGCCTTTAGACTATTTTTTGTGGGGCTACGTCAAGTCTAAAGTCTACAGAAATAAGCCAGCAACTACTCCAGTTTTGGAAGACAACATTTCCGAAGAAATACGGGCTATTCCGGCCGAAATGCTCGAAAAAGTTGCCCAAAATTGGACTTTCCGAATGGACCACCTAAGACGCAGCCACGGTCAACATTTAAATGAAATTATCTTCAAAAAGTAAATGTCATGGACCAATCTAACGTTTCAAATAAAGAACCGATGAGATTTTGCAAATTTTATGCGTTTTTTTTTAAAAAAAAGTTCTCAAGCTCTTAAAAAATCACCCGTTATATAAAAAATTTAAAAAAAAATTGTATATTTTTTAAATCAGTTATCATTCATGGTCCTGGTAGTTCACGTTGTTTTAAGGTTATTAAAATACTTTTAGATGAGTTTGCTATCCAAAAATTCCATGTTGGTAGGTAAATATTCCAATTTTAAATTAAATGTCCAAAAAAAACTACCGGTTGTGTTTCATAGAGCTTGACAATGTTCATCGCGGCCATATTTAAGTGCCTTTTGGCTTTTCCGCTTTAAGGAGTTCTATATTGTAGAAATCTAAACAAAAATTCAAATATTTATTAATTAAATAAAAATAAAATTAAAAAGCCAATTAAATAAAATAAAATTTAAATTAGAGCTTTGTATAATCAATGCTTATCTGCAATATTTATCATTTGTTCATTGGTTTCTAAAATACCGTTCGAACACGTACTGGTTTAACTTATGGACTTGTCACAAAAAAATTTCTTTCTATTCTTATATAGCTAAGTTTAATATGCAGATAGCTTGAGTTGATTGACTGAAAATATTGAAATACAAATATTGAGATTAATAAAAAATTTCAACTATATACATAGTTTAACCTACCAAATTTACTCCCAGGAAACATTGAATTATTTCAATTTTTATTATTGGTTGTTTGACAGATACTACTGAATACTATTACTGTTTTAAAAGTATTTAGAAAAAAATTGTCATTTTAGTATTAAATGAAACATTTCATTTTACAATTTATTTATTAGAACTTACCTTGAGTTAAATTAAAGGTCTTTAACTAAAACAATTTACTTTTATTTATTTAAAATCAGAAGTAGCTTGCACAAACTCTGTCGGAGCTAGACTAAGAAAAGAATAATTTTCTGTATTTCATTTCTCGCATTTCGTCATTTTATAGCGGTTAATTCAATATTTTTTGTTAAGTTAACAAAATTTTTACTTAAAATTTACATATAGAATGTTGAATTAACTTCACCTAAGTAGCCCTAGGTTGGCTCTGAGTAAAAAAATTTTATGGATATGCTATAATTTCATAAGCATATGACCAATTTACATAAATGCTAAGGCAATTTTCAAGGATAACTTTTATAAGTAGTAAGTTTGGTTGCAAATGCATTTTTACGATATACAGTAGAAGCATGATTCACGAAACTCAATTAAAACCAGACCAATTGCTACTATCGACCATGCCGCATGTACCGAACACTTAATTTGTTACTTGACTTCAGAGTATCTTTTATTCATCAGTATAAATTAACAATACAATGATAAAAAAATTTGAAATTTTGGTTTGTTTTCAGCAAATATTTCGTCGCAAAACTGCATCTTCTCCTACTATTTAAAGTATCATTAATTCGCCTATTTGGTTTCGCCCACTCCTTGCCTTTAGTTAAACTTTAAATAACATCTTCAAGTTTTAGTGATTTCAAGTAAGGTGTTGCTACATAGTCACTGTCACTACTTTCTTCATTTGATACAGTAAAATTAGAAACTAAATTTACTTCACCTATCCAATTGACAACATCTTGTGACGAAAGCAGATCTGCCGATAGAAATTGTCCTAATATCGTTGTTATAAACTGAATACAATTCTGTGTATGTCATTGCACAACTCACTCAGTGGTATTTCGTCCTCAGAATCCCAATCAACAGATTTGGCTTGCAATAATGGCTTCCAGCAACTTTTATGTATATATATATATATATATATATATATATTTATATATATATATATATATATATATATATATATATATATATATATATATATATATATATATATATATATATATATATATATATATATATATATATATATATATATATATGTATATATATATATATATATATATATATATATTTTTATATATATATATATATATATATATATATATATATATATATATATATATATATATATATACGTATATGTGTATTTAGCTGAGTTTAATGATTTGCTAAGCACATTCAAATATCTGTTATCGCTGTAATCTAGTGATGTCAGTTATTAAATATTGCGTACATTTTTATCATATTTTTATATCTACTTGTATACATAAAAAGGTAAATATAACATAATTGTGCTGAACTTTTTTATCGAGGCTTCTTACGTGAATATCAGTTTTTAAGCATCAGTTTTTAATGCATATAAATTGTAAAGTTTGCCTAGCAGCTTATTAATGTTTTAATACATAAAGGAATTTTTATAAGATTATATTTTACATGTCAATTTTTGAACTAATAACCTTGGAATAGCCAACTTTACTTAAAAAAATCACGCTTTGCATATGAAGCTTTTACAAAAACATGGTTTTATTTACATTTTTTACTTTACATGTCAATTTTGCAATAAAATCATTGCATTTTTTTTTCAGTGTATATATATATATATATATATATATATATATATATATATATATATATATATATAAACTTTCTATTTGTTTCCTTTTCCGATAAATGTGTACCATTTACATGTATCAGGACCAAAACTCTCTCAATTCGTAGACATTTCACTAGTAATGTCATATCGTACGATTCTTATTGGAAATACTTAAAATTACATGTCTGCCGGCATACGTGAACAAAACCATCAAAATATTTGGACGTTGAATATGGAAATAACACCGCATTAATTTAAGATGAAAAATTTACATAAAGCATGAATACAAACACTTCAGACGGTATAAATAAATCGATTAATTCTTTTCATATATGCAAATTGTATTGCAACGACCAAAATATATAAATGTGTATGTCCTCATACATGATATATATATACGCACAAGAAAAAACTGAAACATCTTCAAGATGTCTCAAAAATAATTTATGATTTAATTATGTAAATTATTATAATGTACAACAATAATACTAATAAGATAACGAAAATAATAAATATGTAGATTTATTTGTTATTATTTTTACCAAAAAAAATATTATTATTGTTGTTGTTCTTGTTAATATAAATTATGAATGGTGTTCGTTTGTGTGTATTTGATTGAAGTTGACGTGTTATAATTTTTTTTTCGTTCCATTGCGAATTGTTAAATTAATTTATGAAGAACACAAAAAAAAATATTTTTGTTTAAATTAAATATAAAGTGAGACCAATCAAAATGATATTAATTTATTGTTATATAATGATATACAAATTATTTATTTTAATTAAATTTAATTCCACTGCGAGATGGCATGCATAATGTTAATGTGGAAAGATCATTGTCAACATCATGATGATGTATACATGATAGTATGGTGAGAAAATAGTTGTACGCATACATTAATTGTAATACAACTTACAATATAACAAGAAGAGGATGTGTTAAGAAATGGGAGTGCCGATAACGTTCTGTATCGCTTCATTCATATATACTGTATATATATGTAGAATGATTTCAAACGACATTTGTTACAAGGATGGAAGGGTAATCAGTGGAAAAAGCACAGTGTTGTCACAAGCTATCTTTGCTTAAATTAAAACCGAATAAATGATTTATCTGGTTAAAACTCTTACACATCATGTTAATAGTATTGGTATTGGTCAAATAGTACTGGTAATACTGGTCAATGTGACGGACAGTTGCCGACAAACGAACCTTTTAAAAGCTTTCGTCTGTTTTCCAGAATTACAAAGTTGTAGGTTTTCATGGTACGGTAGTTCTTGATAATACTTCCAACCACCTTTGCAAGTTAAGTGACGGATAAACATAAACCAACTGGCTTATAGATGTTTGTATCATAAAACACCAAACAGTAACAACATATTTAAATGTGATTATCTCATGATTATTCTCCAGGTCAAAATTTCGACTTACTTCAGATCAAAAGCTATACTGCCCATCGTTTAATAAATTGATGAATGTAGTGTTATTTCAATGATTGTGTCGATGAACCTTGAGGAAACCCCGATGTAGCTTGAATTGACTTTGGATGTGGTTGCTTAAGTAAGTTGCTAACGCTATCTAAAGTTATTTGAGAATCCGAATGAGTTAGAACGTTCTATTGTTTTACATTGGCTAACGTAGTCAAACACCTTAGCAAAGTTGGTGTACTCCACGTCAACTTTCTCGTGACTTTCTTTAATTTTGATTACGCTGGTGAATTCTATAAGGTTTGCTTATGTTGATCGCTTTAATTCTGTGAATCTCATTAACATGTCGAGGCACCACTTCTTTGTAGAAACTGCATATTACAAGTCATGATACTTCACTACTATCCCCATTTTTAATAATCGGGTTATTTTGGTTGACTTCTAATTTTTAGAAACCCTTCTACTGTAGAAACTTTTCTATTTAGCGTAGTGGGGATTTTCATACCTTAAATATTCGTTGGAATGCCATTTGACAAAAATGTGTAAATAATTCAGAAATAACGTCTATAAATAGGATCGAGGTCCATAGTGCAATAATTTCATTGACTCAAACAGTTGGCGTTGGGGGATTTAATAATTTATCCATTGCTGATATAGACGAACTAACTATCGATAGACTTCTAACCGACGTTATTAGTAATCGTACAGGAGGCAGTTGACATAAAACTAAGCATCGATGAGGATGACTCGTTACCTTTAACAAATAGTTCAATTCTTGTAGGACTTCAATTAGCAAATGAACAAAGAAACCATTATTTGTTGAAATTTGAAATGATAGAACGAGCTAATAAATTACGACTGACATTATACTGAAAACGATACAGAAAATCAATTTCCGTTGAACAAAGAATCTAGTCGTGTACAAAGCTTTTCGATGATGAAAGTGACGTCATCAATCTAAATTTTTATTAAATAGATTGAACATGCTTGGCGAAATACAAATGGGCTTAAATAATATGTGAATAATGCTGCTGAGAGCTGTAATCCTTGACAGCTAGAGCGCTGAATCAACCAGCCGTTTGCCTTTCGAAATGTATGGTATCTTATTTATGTGTGATCTGTAATGTTCGTTCGCTATACCTGTTTCGATCTGATGACGCCATTGATTTGTTGCGTGATCGAAAAAGATCAAATCCATCTCATCATGATGTAGTTGCATTCTGTTTGTATATACTCGTATATTGGGAGGCTTTGCTGCAACAGTGCTAGCGAATTACGCAGAATTTGAATGGAAATCGTTTTTGAGTCGAAATATTTTCGACTATTACTGATAAGAGCTTTATAAAAAACGTCATTTTTCAATATGTATAGGTGCCGGAATAAGCTCTTTGTTATTAGATACCTAAAGACATTTTGATTCCATTAAAAAGCTTATAAGTTTTATAGCCGAAGCAATTATACTAAGCTTGCACATAGATTAAAACTTTTCAACAACGCAAAATTGCTATTGATGAAAATTAAAACTTAGTTTGAAACAGTTCATATGTTTAATAAATAATCATTCAGTTGTAAAAACTTTCGTCTCCCTCATATAGTTGCACACGCTATTAAAAAAGCACAATAGGGATTCGGATTGTCATAATGTATTTGTCTGTTTAAAGCGCAGTTAAAACTAAACAGACAAAATTACACGAAAGTAAATTAAAAACTAAATGAAAAATAGTATTTTAAAATGTAGTATATACGAGTAGCTTCTGTAAAATAATAATTGTTCCATATATCCAGTATATCTCGTCTAGTTATTGTATCTGTCAGTACATAGCAGAAATATTTATTATATAGTTTCGTATTGTCATTGCAGAATATTTCTATATATAGTTTCGAAGAATACAAAAATTATGTCATTCATAATTATTTAATGTATGATTATAATTACAAACTAGCTGTACCATTCATGCAATTTATATAATTGTATGCAATTTGTACTTTACTCATCATAAAAATATAATTTTTTTTTAATTCTTCAAAAGATCTAATGTGTTATTTGATATACACTTGAGAACGTCGCGCGACGTTGATAAAATATAATAACTATGTTAAAACAAACAAGTAATTGTAATGCTTTCTTACAAATATACCAATTATGTTGATGCTCATTAAAACACTTTGTACATAGATAATAATTATATAGTGGAAATTGATAGTGAATAGTTGAACTGAGGAGTGGGTGAAGTACGAAATTTTTTACAACGCACACAACCACTTGTTTTAAAAACGATTGAGGGAAAGAATTAATTTTGAAATGAAAATTAATTCCAATTTTCCTCGTCGATATTGTATACCAAAGTGTATATATTATTATATTTTGTTTCGATATATACAATAAATTTACTTTTCTTACAAAACCAAAACACGTTTTATATGATTCTTAATGTGAAAAATAGCCAATTCATCGTTTTATATCCATTTAATTTTATATTTATTTAATAGTCAATTTGCTAAATGGTATCATAATGAAAAAAGGATATAACGTATTATGAAAAATAATAACAACAACAAGAATGCCAGCAAAAAAATATCCATGGAGCAACCAACCACCACAACATATATAAAAACTAAGAAATGAGGAAAATTTCGAAGCTTACCAAACGATTTATATATAAGAAAATAGTTTACCATTTTGCTATCCGTTGAATAAAACAACAGGATATTGATGAAGACTGCTTTTATGTACGATGTTACAACACTTTATAGAAACCATGGAATGATGATATTTTTATTTGATTTTAAAATAATTTGGTTGGTTGTGTGTGTGTGTGTTGGTAGTGCTAATATTTGCTCCCCAGGATATATTTATTAGGGTTAACATTTTTTGTAGGTGTTGTTTTGGGGCCGAACAATTTATCTTATATCTAAACATTTATTTATCGAGAAATCATATAAATTATATTACAAGGTTAAAGTCTCTATAAAGCTCAATCAGTCTATATGTTAAAGTGGATTTAGAATATTGGATATAATCTACGTAAACAGTTATGGAAATGGACGGTAGTATTCATCTTTTTACTAAACCATCTTTTTACTATATTTTCTAACAACTTTGAATAAAAGAATATTTTAAATTACCTCAACAAGCAAGCTAAGATAAATTTTTGATTGTGCTTAGATATTAAGTTCTGGGTGCGGGATAAAAAAGAATGTCATTAGCCTGTGGCGTTCTTGAGCAACTCCAACAAATACAATTAAATTATCTCACGCCACAATTAATTAATAAAAATATTTCGAGTTAAGTTCTTGTAATTCACTAGTACTGTCGCGACTCAACTAAATATAAATAAACGAATCGCACAGTATGAACATCAAGTCCGGTAGCATACGCCTGATAGTGATGAGATGGATTTGATCTTTTCCATCACACGGTCATTCAATGACGTCATCATCGTCAGATTGAATGGATCCTAATGGATTACAAGATACAAGAAACAACTCAGAAATTTACAATTACTTGATACATTAAAAGCGACACGCTTTCTTCATTGGTGACTCCGACGGCCCTGTTTAGGGCATTGCACGTCCAGATCTTCTGACACAAAAAAAAACACCCGATAATTTTCATCCTACCTCCTGCCTAACCTAACACGGCAAAAGGTTTAACTTCCCACAATGGAATTTCCCGGCCTTCTCTTTCAATACGTGGTAGTTCCGTTTCACGCTTCAAGGCATAGATATTTCCAGGAAGTTCGTTTCATGCTGCAACAAAGCCAAATTCCATAAGGTGGGCAAACGTGGGCACCCACAAATACAGCATGCAGTCAGGTTCGTTTCATGTCGCAACACAAGCCTATACTTACTAAGCGGGCGAATTTAAGGCACCCCAACCATTTACGACACAGATATTCACAATCATCTTTCGGAGGGGGAAATTCACTTTCGGGGGAGTTATGTGGCGTTCTTGAGCAACTCCAACAAATACAATTAAATTATCTCACGCCACAATTAATTAATAAAAATATTTCGAGTTAAGTTCTTGTAATTCACTAGTACTGTCGCGACACAACTAATATATATACGAATCGCACAGTATGAACATCAAGTCCGGTAGCATATGCCTGATGAGATGGATTTGATATTTTCGATCACACGGTCATTCAATGACGTCATCATCATCAGATTGAAACCGGCCTAGTGGATTACAAGATACAAAGGAACAACTCAGATTTACAATACATTTACAGCAAGCTACTTAAAGCAATACGCTTTCTTCAAGCCTCTATACAAATAATGTTATAGTACTACATACTTTCCGCTCAGCAAACGCAGTGGAGAAAATATTACAATGGCAAACACTATGCAATAGTACTCAGGTTAAGTTGTAGAAATCGAGCTTCTACTATTTTAAGGAAAGCCACTTATGGTTGAGACAGTGGTTGGCACGAAGTTATTTTACTCTTCAAAAAAGTTCTACTTCGATAATTCTGTCAGATGTTAGTATCGATGGGATTGCTATCATTGAGCTATGTGGAACAATATAAAACACTACACAGAACATTAATTGTCTGATGTACAAACTCAAAGGATGTACAAGACAAATAAAAATAAACATTATAATCTCTATTGGGATTTTTACCTAGTTCTTTCTCTTCGTTAGCACCATTCTCTTCCAGATTATTCTTGGCCGACTTTTATCTTTCCTTGCGGATTCCATTTCAATGATATTGTTATGTCATTCAGGATCCATCTAAACCTGTACTTTTTAATTTTTCTTACGTTGTCTGTGTGATTTGTTTGCCGCAGAACCTCTGCAATTATGATCTTATATCTGGCCGAAAGAATTTTATCATTCTTCTCACGGATTTGTTTACAAATACCTATGGTTTAAGTGTTATCTTGAAACCAATTCAGCAGAACTGAATTCACACATACGCATTGAAAAATCTTAGCTTTGTTTTTTCGATCGGGGATAATAGATTTTAGTCTCAAGATTTTGGTTGATCCCCTTTGAAATTCATTTGAAAATATGGTATCGAGTTTGGGAATGTGGTGTCTCAGTATTTTTTATTGCATCAATTTATGGAGATGTTGAGAAGTGAGCTACGTCTCAAGTTGGTGCATATACTATTAAGTCAAATTCTATAGGACCGTTCTGGTCGAACCTTCTTTTGAATTCTGCTGAATTCTCCCAGTATTCTACTTCAAATAATAGTAGTGTAAGAGTTTCTGCAGCTTTAGGTGCATCGCCGTTGAATTATTCAGCTGGTATATTATTTTTACCAATGGCTTTATTATTTTGAGTGTCTGGAGGACAATTTTAACTTTCTCTTATGTTGTTGGGTAGATCTTGATAGTTTCTATATAGTTGCATTCTGGAAATTCGTTACACCATCTAACCTAATTTAATAAAAAATATTTATGGTATTAAATATTTTCACATTACAACTTACTTACTCGATATACTTCACCTATATTTTTTTTTTTTTTTTTTTTTTTTTTTTTCGGTTTTTACAGGCCATTATTGGCCCGTACCGTGTCAACAATCTGGCTCCAACAGTTTCGATCACGAGCCAGCTCTTCATACTGTTGCAAGCAAGCAGAAGATGCCAGATCGCTCTCTACGCCGTGGAGCCATCGTCGCCGACAGCGACCTCTTCGCCTACCGAAAGGCGGTTCTCCCTTCAAAGATCGCTGTATCATTCGTTTCGGATCAGCACGCAGAACGTGACCGAGCCAGCGTATTCGCTGTCCTTTGATTTCATGCACGATATCAGGAATTTGCATTAAATTCCCGATCTCGTGATTGAAAAGAACTCGGTATGTGCCATCAACGTCGCGTTTTGGGCCATATATCACACGCATGATTCTTCTCTCGAATGTTAGAAGCCATCTTTCGTATTCATCCGTCAAGGTCCAACTCTCACATCCATACATGACAACGGGTCTGATCAACACTCTGTACAGCTTCAGCTTATCCGTATTTGCAAGATATTTTGATTTCAGCAGTGGACGTAGAGGATACAAAGCCCGATTGCCAGCGGCAAGCCGAACCTTGATATCCTCTCCCACACTATTATCGTGAGTAATGAGAGATCCAAGATACTTGAATCTCATCACTCCTTCAAACGTGTGGTTTCCACTACTGAAATCACTTGCGTCTTGGTCTCGAAAACCAGAGATCAGATATTTGGTTTTGGACTCATTGATTTTGAGACCAACGGAAGCTGAAAACTGTTCCAGTGGATCAAGTATCTCTTTCACTCCGTTGCCATTTAATCCAATCACACAGATATCATCTGCATACGCAAGAAGTTGATTGGATTGTCGGAATAAGATATTGTCCTGAGGTGTTGCACTTTTACGAAGGATGTATTCCAACATGAGATTAAAAAGTATCGGGGACAGCGCATCTCCTTGTCGAACACCGGAATTGATTGCAAAAATTCTCGATAGCCTGTTCTCAACTTTAACACAACATTGTGACTGCGTTACTGTCATTTTACACAGATGTACATATTTTTTTGGTATTCCTAAATATTCAAGCGCATACCATAGCCTCTCTCGATTGATCGAGTCATAGGCTTGCTTGAAATCTAGGAACACCTGGTGTACATCGCGAGATGTTTCGTAGTACTTGGAAAGAATCATCCGTAGCGAAAAAACTTGATCAGTGACTGACCGATTTGGACGAAATCCTCCTTGGTAGTCACCGACAATTTCCTCCGCTAGAGGAGTAATTCTTCCCAAGATGATGTAAGACAGTAACTTATATGCTGTGCAAAGGAGAGCTATACCGCGATAATTCTCGCATTTCATGCGATCACCCTTTTTGAAAATTGGGCATAACGCGGCCACTTTCCATTCGTCAGGCATAACTTCATTTCGCCATACCAATCGAATAAGGTCGAAAAGACAGTTCCACAAAGTTAGCCCTCCGAATATCAAGAGCTCTGAATTAATGCAATCAACCCCTGGTGAACGATTTTTCTTTAATCTCTGCATGGCCATTGTGAATTCCTCATAGGATGGATCCTCAATGAACATCTCCGCGGTCTGTATTTGAGGGTATTCAAATACAGCTTGTGATACATGTGGAACATTAAGTAGATCAGAAAAATGTTCACGCCATGTATCGAGTACCGCATCGACGTTAACACAGAGGTTTCCATCCTGGTCCCGAATGGCAGTTGACCGAGATCTTAAGGTATGGTGCAATTCGGTGATTCCTTTAAAGAAACCACGCGAATTGTGCTCATTGCTGAGTTGTTGTACTCTTAAGACCTTGGCCTTCCACCATTCGCGCTTCTTCTGTCTACAAATGCGTTTAGCTGTCCTCCTAGCAAGAACTGCCTTGTTTTTCCTTGCAATTGTAAACCGAGTCTGCGCTTCATCTTCATTCTGCACTTCACCTATATATTTAGATTAAATCGGAGAAGTTAACTGTACTGTACCAAAAAGGCATGCCATCGCAGATATTATGATCCATACCGACGTAAAACAAAGATCCAAGCTCTCAACTATTGACTGCAACGACCACCTCTAATACTACGATGATATAAGCATATTCGTTACAATACAAAGCCAACAACTCCATCGAATGTGGATCCTTTCACTTTTGGGATTCGACGAAAAAGTTAAATTAAATCATATCAGTGAAACGTCAACGGGGCAAATATCACCAAAAAGTTGGTTTGTATACACAAAGGTGATGGACTGTATGCAGTTTGGGAAAGACGTTACTCTCAAATTAACTTTCCAAGTTGTAAAGACTAAATTATCCCTGAAAAGTAGATGAGTTGAAATTAATCATAAAAATATAAACCTATTTAGACCTTTTTAGAATTTAGAACCTTTAGACTAAGGCTGAAAACGAACAAATGAGTCTTAAATGATCAAAAAAGCTAATGGTTGCCGTCACTTTACTTAATATAACTCGCACAAGAGGTAAATTTTGTAAGATAAACCATATGTTGCACCATTTCATAAACTTTCTTGATATTATAATAGTATTGCAGAAAGACAGTCTTATGTACAAAATTAGTCACACTGCTATAAAAGTTTAAATGATAATCGTGTCGTTCTAAAACATCCTTTTAAATAATGGACAGCTATTTAGTCTATGAAGATCAATTATATATTTAACAGTGCATGAAGTTTTATTACATATTAAGTTAATTCGGAATGATACTCCAGTTTATTCAACTTACATTTTTTGGGATGGCTACACTTAAGCGAAGAAATCCACCAAAATAGTTTCGGGTTCGGACTAAGTCGCTGAAGATTTTATTATTAATAGCTTCAAATATAATTTTTTTGTAAAATTCAAAATTACAGAATTATAATTTTGAAATCCTCATCTATCCACAATCCACCGAATTATTTATGAATGTATACTTTAAAGAAACCAATCGCTATAAAACCTCACGAATAGCCTGTAGTTTTGATTTTACCAAACCAAAAATTATCTTTAAATTTTAATTTTCCAGTAACAGCTATAACAAATAATCCAAGATCAAAACAAAATGATGAAAATTATTATTATACGAAACAAAGAAAATAATCACATAATCTAGCAATTATCTAGACTTTCAACATGAATATCCTTAAACAAAAGGGGTTAATAATATCAAAACAAATTATCACATTTTAATAATTCTAGTCTTCACAACCAACCAAAATAATACAACAAAAAAAAACAACAAAATGCTTTCGTTTATAGAAAGCTTTCTTCCCCATCATCGCCATCGTCGTTCCTTCTCTATATCTTCACATACAAATTGACTTAAATAAGATTTTCAAATTTATATTTTCATGCCCCATGATTCTCTTTCAATATAATTTTGTAATTTGTTAATGTTCTGCTGTTGCCTTGTTGTTATTATATTACTGTTGTTGCTGCTTTTATATTTGTTATATCCTTACTACCAAAATAAAAAACAACTTTGAATTTTTTTTTGTGTTGTGTTGTCGGAAAAAGATAAAAACAAATAAAAATAAATTTTCATTGCAAATCCATGGATTTACACTTTATTCAGCATAGCACTGCGAGAGAGAGGAAACATCGCAGTAACAACAAAAAAAATGGAAATTTTCGGAAAAGCAATACAAAATTATAATTTTTTTTTGTTCACCAAATATCCTTATTATACGATATATACAGCACAGTGTTTTTTTTACACTGTCGTAAGGATTTTCATATTTTTATTTGTATTTTAGAGTTGATAAACTTGTTAAAGTAGTAATTTTCACGAAAAGCTTAACATACCAAACACTATACCAACCCGAGACAAGTATAAAAAAGGATGCAAAAATGAATCAATATTATTTGTTCGACTTAAAAGCTTTTTTATATTATATTTGTGTGCTCGTTATTTCGTGGGTATTATCCCGTATTGAATACGAATATAACAAAAATATAATATAAATTTGGAAATCCTTTAATAATGACATGAAAGGGTTTTCATCTCTCAATCCATTTAAATAATATTATGGATCCAAACGAACGAACGAAGAAATAAGATGGAAAACCAACAAAAAGGTTAATAATGACGCTTAATTAATTTTTAAGATTTTGCTTTTTGATGCGTAAAATAGCTTTAACACATCCTTTTTAATTTGGATAATTAGCTAATAAAAGAATCTATTTAATTAGTCAAGTTTTTATTTATTTATTTTTATGTTCAAAATGTGTTCCACAACCACATATACAAAAAAGGGGAAGTACATGGGAATTTTTATTTAATTTTTAAGAAATTCGATATGGTTTTGGGTTACAAAATGGTCGATTAAAATTTTTATCAAAAATCGGCATGTTTTAGGGTTTTGTGTGTACGTAGTTGCTACAAGATCCTTTATTCATATAGTATTATATATCAATTATATAATATGATACTTGCACGACGAAGCAGACTAGAATCCTTGAAAATTCATCAGTTTTTCAATGCTTATTAAAGGGAATAACTGGTATAAAAACTGGAATAAACTAAAGTACATTGGTACATATACATTTGTCGCCGGATGTAGCTTAATGGTTAAGAGAGATTCTCATCACGCCGCGGTCTCGAGTTCTGTTTCCCGCCGTTGACCAAATTAACATGCAACCGGATGACATAAGAACGCGTTTGTGTGTAAAAAACATTCGTTGGGCTGTCCACCTACAGTGTGCACCATTCGTTAACACTGGTTCGTAAGGTCTCAGTTGAGACGCGGTATGGGCCGTTTACGGCCTTCAGTTCTACGTGACGACCTTATATAACAAAACTCTTATTTGCTGGATTTTGGTTTTGTACTTTCGAATGCCCAACTATGATAATTTTAGATTGACACTGTTTATTTGCAGGTAGGTTACGTAACTATTTACCTTACATATCGCTATATAAATATTTTTCATATTGTTACGTTTTCCCCTAGAAGGAATTCAAACCAACCCTCGGTTCGATCACTGGATTGTGAATAATTAAAACCACTTGCTTGTTTTCCACTATAACTTTTATTAATAGTCACTTCAATTTACTATTACAATATCGCGTCCGAAACACTTCCCTTCGCCCAAACCTGTTCGCCCCGAACAGCATCCAATTCCCTTCCTCTATAGAGAGCCAACCTTTTCAAATGTACAACCTTTGATTTTCCTCGGATGCCTTTTGAAATTCGGTAGATTACATCATTGACTTTCGTAATTACCTTATATGGTCCGTCCCAGCCAGGTTGCAGTTTTGGTGATAAGCCTCTCTTCCGTTGAAGGTTGTGAAGCCAGACTGACTGCTCTTTCTAAGATTTTACGCTTCGGATTTCATATCGAGGTTTCACCTTATTTTTGGTAGTCTTATCCTTTCTACTGGCTGCTCTTCTTTATTGAGTTTCACATCTCCGAACGTGTCTTTAGTAATCTTATCTTCTATTTCACCGCGAATTTCTGTTGAATGTCTCACTATAATTCTTCGAACGATTGACTCACCGTTATTTAACTGCAGTTGTAGCTTAAAATCTCCACAGTTTAATGAAGCGCGCCCTATGTCCAACACGAATTTGTTCTTCTTCATGAAGTCCACTCCCAAAATCAACTCATTGACAATATCAGCCAACAAAACTTCATGATAGAAGTCATTGTTATCAATTCGTATGGCCACTTCCTTCTTTCCCTTGATTTCTGCACTTTCGTCGGTTGCTGTTTGCAGTTTGAATCCTCCAATTGGTTGAAGTTCATTTTCTATTAAATCAGCTCACACAATCGTTCGCATTGCTCCTGTATCTAGTGTTATCATACAGACTCTTCCTTTGATTTCTCCATCTAATGTTTAGCCATCACCACCTCTTGTCAGCCGTGGAACGGGGATGGTTGTCATGTCGGCTTTTGTTGTAAAAGTTAGGTTTCTTTCTTTATCGACCTTCTCATTTAATGTTTGCAATATTACAGGACGCTCCTTTCCTTCTGATCCCTTGCAACCTTCCATTTTCTTCCAATACAATGATGATGGTATCGTTGACCGCTTACGTTTTATTTCCCAACAATCCGTTGAAATATGACCAGGTTTGTCATATATCCAACATCTAATTCTACCTTTTCCAGACCGAAATTTTATTGGTAGCCAATCATTTCCTGGGTGGTCATTTTGTGGTGCTTTATCACATTTAGTGATAAAAACTATGATATAATGAAATTGTCGTAGCTTACTGCCGGTTAATCATGAATGAACAACTTCACGTCGTATATTGAAATGAGTAAAAAAGACAACAATATCTTCTATTTCGCTTTATCAGTTAACATTTTATACTGTTTGTCATATTTCTTGTTAAAATTGTTTGCAATCTCATTAATTAAGTTGTATTGATATACTTACCACATTATAAAATTTTTATCACTACCTATTTAACCACTTCATATAAAAAATGATATAATTACTTTTGGGGTTATGTAGAAACGTCAATTTATCACTCTAAAATATTAATTTCTCCTTAAAATTCATTATTTCCCCTTTTAGATTCATTGCACAGGGTTGTGTTTGTAGACTTATTTAATATTTTTTATATCACGAAAAAAGTCTACAACCGTGATATACAAGTATGATAAAGCACCACAAAATGACCACCCTGATTTGTTATAATTCCTCGAGTTATAATTTCCTGATTCTAGTCCAACTCGTCGTATTTTTACATCTGGTATTATCATCTTATTAACAGTCTCAATCGTTAATGCACAAGCAATGGTCTCCTCAAATGTTGTTTTCGATTCTAACACAACCGCTCGTCTTGTTTCGAATACCATCGCGAATACCATGACGAATACGTCACGAATACCATCAGTAAACGCATCAGTTTTAATTCTTTCTGTGTATTCGGGAGGCATATTAAAGTATGTTACATGCACCAATCGTTCGATGTCTGCAGCAAACTCTTAAAATGTTTCTCCGATT
Source organism: Tipula lateralis (assembly GCA_963932295.1). Lineage (NCBI taxonomy): Eukaryota > Metazoa > Arthropoda > Insecta > Diptera > Tipulidae > Tipula > Tipula lateralis. The sequence goes on from OZ010737.1 coordinate 13,366,335, forward strand.
CTTTCATAAAGACCTTTGAGCTCCATTTTGTATAGCTCTCGCTTATGATCTGCACCATATTTTCGTTCCAATGCAAGCATGATTCTATCATATTTCCCGCGTTTGGATTCTGGAACGATCTGCAGCATATCTGCCGCACCGCCTTTTAACGCCACTATGAGACTGCGACCTGGGTGGTCATTTTGTGGTGCTTTGTCATACTTTTATATCACGGTTGTAGACTTTTTTCGTGATATAAAAAATATTAAATAAGTCTACAAACACAACCCTGTGCAATGAATCTAAAAGGGGAAATAATGAATTTTAAGGAGAAGTTAATATTTTAGAGTGATAAATTGACGTTTCTACATAACCCCAAAAGTAATTATATCATTTTTTGTATGAAGTGGTTAAATAGGTAGTGATAAAAATTTTATAATGTTTTTAGTATATCAATACAACTTAATTAATGAGATTGCAAACAATTTTAACAAGAAATATGACAAACAGTATAAAATGTTAACTGATAAATCGAAATGGAAGATATTGTTGTCTTTTTTACCCATTTTAATATACGACGTGAAGTTGTTCATTCATGATTCACCGGCAGTAAGCTACGACAATTTCGTTTTATCATACTTTTTATCACTAAATGTGATAAAGCACCACAAAATGACCACCCAGGTCTTCCTTACACCAATTATTTCTTAATGCTGCCGTTTCAAATTGTAATTTAAAAATGTTGATCGACGTTGTTCCGTCGAATGTCGAAGGCTTTAATTTAATTTCATTGACGTGTTTTAGAATATTTGTAGCACCGCCATTATTATTAATGTTTATGATTTATTTTTCCAGTTTCAAAAACTTTTCATCAGCTGCTTCAAATCGTTGCTCCATTTGACATTTTACTGAATTAAATGCTGTTGAATTTAATTAAAGACTTCGACATTCGACGGAACAACTTAATTTATAATACGGCAGTATAATGGGAAATTATTAATGTAGGGAAGACCAGGTAGCAGCTCTAACAGTTGTGCTAAAGATATGGTATATAGTTTCTGTGCAGTAAATATGGTATATAGTTTGTTCCAGAGTTCTGTTGATTGTCCGAGAAGATTGTGATAAAATTAAGCTAGCATTAGAACGAAAATAAGATGCAAATTACAAGCGAAAACTATATAGGATGGTGGTTAAAGGCCAATCTCAAAAAATTAGAGAAATACAACAGGAGTTTGCCGAAGACATATTGCCAGTGGTATTCGTGATGGAGAAACAAGACCTGAGGTAGTGTTAACTTCCAAAACGTTGAGACCATCACTTGTGCATTTACGATCGGGACTACCTATAGAAGATGATCAAACCAGCGATTTGAAAGTAGATTTGAACCAGAAAGTTATAATTCAAAACTAATGACAAAATTCTAAATAATTCGCTACCAACAAAGTTTCGGGCTGGCACAGACAGCAAAATGTGACAAACAACCTAATAGTTATGGCATTTATTCGCGTTCCACGATTGGCGAGGTGGTGATGGCTTAACGTTAACTGAAGAAATCAACGGAAAAGCAAGTGTGATAGCACTAGATACAGGAGCAATGCAGATGATTGTGAGAAAATATTTAATAAACGATGAAATTTATCTTCGAGAAATAGTATGGGATGCTCATCGGGGAAATATAATTCTCTACAGAAGAGTAGAATTGGATTATAAAAATACCGTCCAAACTTGAGGAACTCAAATCAATTTGGACGGTATTTTTATTTACAAATCAGTGATCAACTCTTAGTTTGGTGGAACTCGTATGTATATATATATATATATATATATATATATATATATATATATATATATATATATATATATATATATATTAAACGAGTCCTACTATATCATCTACAAAGTATAGCTTCTTCTGGATAACATTATATTAACTTTCGTGTAAAGAAAACGTAGAATGATTTTAACGCGACATAAGCTCAAAGCTTATAACACGCGGGTCGCACTATCATTATAACCTTATTTTGCTAACAGAAGGATAAGTTAAACGTTTAGATAAATTTCAACTGATTAAGCCTTGAAATAAAAAACACCATAATTTGCATACACAAAACATCAATTAACGAAACGCTTACCGAATCCGATAAAATCTACCTGTATATTCGTGTAATCTACCTGTATAATCGAACTGTATATTAAATTTCAAACGTGTTCTATAATTAAAAGAAATTAAAACGAGCCAGTTAGGTATATATAATGATACCCTGCTCAGAAAACATCAGAAGTAAACAAGATCTCATGCACTATCGTCCATTTGATCTAAATTTTATAATACAAACGATCCAATTAATTATAAAATATTTCGTCGATTTTTATTTTATTGTTGGTATTTTATTTATCGCAGATAAATCAATTTATTGTTCGACAATAATGTCATAAAACCACTTTTAGTTTTTTTTATATAGTTTTGAAACAAAGATCAAAACCGGGTGTTGATAACTGTCGAAAATAAATGATATAAAATGTGCAACAAACCAATAAAATTCGGTTTTGTTGTTTTATCGGGAATCGTTTATAAATTTTGAGACTCTCAAAACTCTAATCAGAGCGACGAACCACAAAACTAGTGTAAATAAATAATTGGTTTGAATTTATTTCGGTTCGATACTCTGGCAGTTATACCTAATCGTATATATTAACAACGGCCATCCCCAAATTAGAACAAATATATCCAATAAATGTCATCCGAATTTAAACCTTTTTTTATTGTTTGGGTCGAAATTTTTAATTTTCTAATAATTTAAAAAAAAAATAAACAAAAATTGTTATAATTATATCACTTTTGTTAATTTAAAGACTCGACGAGATATAAACAACACAAACAGTGAAATTAAACCGAGAGAGACACAATTAAGAAGAAAACACCTGCTGAATAATTTATTTATGGGATTCATTAAAATTGAATTTCTTAATATGTTTTGATATTCTCTAGGTACTATTTTGTGTGTGTGTATGTACACTAGAGTATACACTATCTGGTGTGTATATGATCTTTAAACATGGAATGAATTATTTGAATATAAATTGAAAAATTTTAAATTTATTTCATTGTCATTGTAAATCTTGCTCTCCAAAACTGCTATCGCACATATAAATTAAGGTTTCGTTTGTGTTTTTAAATGTTAAATTAAATGTTCTGTTGTTTTTTTTATCAATCAAGATAAAATAAAAATTATTACGAGAAAAAAATTAATGTACCTTAAAGAAATGCTACTGATTTCAAATTAATGTAATGTATACTCGTGAGAACACTGTGTGTGTGGCTGTGTGTATAAAGATAATTGGTTTGGATTCTAGCAAATACACCGTTCTTATATAAACAATTTTAAAATGTCTACCAATAAAGTTCTTAGAATTTATACCCATATATGTAAATGTTGAAAACATATTTTTTTTTAACCATGATGATAAAATATATCAAAATTTAGAATTTCTGAGAAAGGTTTTCTAGCTCCTTATCAATGTTAAATTAATTGAAAACATGAAATAACAATAGTCATAAGAGGTGTAATGGTTCAAAATGATGGTGGACTTTTATTCAATAGACTCTTTTTGAGCAGTAACCGTAATTTTATTCATACACTCGATTTATTCCAGTTTACGTCAACCTAACATTTAAAGAGGAAAATGCCAGAGAAATACCCTTCCTTGTGCTATGTATTTATGACAATGTACTTTAACGCAGGCTTTTAGAAAAAAGAAAGATTTAAATAAAATTTTCGTTACAATGTCCTTAAGTTCGAAAAGAATTTCATCTTACTAACTTCTGCAGTCATAATTTTAGGAATGTCATAATGGCTATTAATTTTTTTATTTTGAACGTACGCATTTGTTTGTATCACAGCCATTGGAACGGAGATACATGACATAATAAATGAACGTCGCACATTACTGACGACCTAGCTATCATATCACCATCGCATCATCAGAAACACAAAGATCAATTATCCAGAAAAGCGATATACTGAAAATGTGAAAGATCCGCAACGAACTTTGATACTTGATCATTACTATGATGTTCTTTACAATGACATAATTGACTTATAAAAAATGCCTAACTGATTTATAAAAAATGCCTTTCTTAAAAAACACAACTTTGGAGGCACTTTTGTATCAGGAATTATGCATTTGTGCTGAGACTCTGTATGATCGTAATTTCTAATATATAATCCCTTATATAATTTTTATGCTAATAAATTAATAAATTTTATTAAAATAGAAGTTTTAAGAAGTAACGATACATCTTATGTCAGATGCCTATTAACATCAAGGTCATCCGACTTTTCAGTTTTTTTGATACAAAAACTTAGACAAGAGCTTCGTGATACAGTACCTCAATTATCAGTAATTGGATAGTGACAGACACAATACATTTATGGTTTCATTGATCTTGAAATTATTAACGGAAAATAAATGAATCACATCACCATCGAACTATTCGTACTGGTTGAGCTTTTCGACGATTTTTCTTGTATTTTTCTCGGACCAAGTAACAAGAGTAAGCTTTAAGTGACGACCTGCGTTTTCAGTTAATTTGTTTGAATAAAATACTTTTATATGATATGGTTTAACCCCTGAATATAATGCATAACTTGAAAAACCCCAACTAATTATAGCTTCAAAGAAGCCGATTTGTATATTATAACCAAATCCTTTTTAATTAACTTGCCTCTATATGCTACACATGTTTATATGTACACTAATCAGTTTTATAATTAAACAACATTAGCCACACAATCTTGTTATAGAATAATTAAAAATGTAAACCACATGATGATAAAATACCATACCAAATTTACTTTGACAACACAAAAATTCGTAGCAGGAAATCTGTCATTTATGTTATAAGCAAAATGATAAATTTCTAGCAGTCACAACTCATACACTTGGTTCTAATTAAATATCGTGAACAATTCTCTTCTTCCTTATTTATCGTTGACGACAACAACAACATCAAAATTAAAACACATCCATACATGCTATATAACGTACCACTAACCTAATTTTTCCCTCTTGTCTGTAATATCCATACGGATGGGTACTCTCGTATATAACATGTATAGAAAATACAACAAAAAAAAAAGTAAAATAATCTTAAATTACAGACACAAAAATGATCGTCTCATTTAATTTCCTTAATTTTATCTCGTTATATATACAATCGGTCGTAACGACAAAATATAATTTTGTCTGTGTCTCCATGTGTGTACACATATATGTATAATGATTTATTTATAATTTAGAACTAATGTTGCAACTCCCATGTTCGAACCTAAGCTTCCTTAAACTCATCTTTATCGACGGGAACATAATTAATGTCTAACAGATTTTACTTGCATAACGAATATCCTTTACAATAAATTAAGGTTGAACTGTATAGGCAAACTGGATGTTAAGGACCGGTGTTGAATTTCTTATCTAATATTCACATTAAACTTTATTTTTAGCGCCAATCTAAATGAAATTATATAAGATGATCGTTTTTATAAAGTAACATAGAAACAAGTTGATTACTGATGTAATAAAATCATCATTAAAACCAGAGATTATATATCTATATAACAGTGACCTTCGTATTTCTACCAAATTACGAGTATCCTTTTATATATCAAGATTTGAAATGGGTGGTCGTTAACGGACGGTATCATCCTTTGGTTACGTGTCTATACGTATATATATATATATATATATGTTTGTATGTATATATCGTTCAACACATTTCACATGCCCATAAATTATTCGTTAACAAGCAAAATTCATTAACCAGCCTGAAATATACACAAAACGAAGAAATTTTGACGATCATTAAGTCAATGGCACGATCAACAATTACCGTCATGATTATAAATTTTATATGCAAATTACCTATATATATTGATTCTTGCAGCGAACGAATACGAATAAAAAATCTTTTATTTATTTATTTATTTATTTTTTAACGTTATTTAAATTATTTTATTTTTTATATACACACATGTGATGAGAATATTTTATATCCACTTAAGATAACAAAACAAAAAAAAAAGATGCAAAAATAATAACAAGCAAATCTTTTTCCGATCTATAAAGAGCACATTTTTTTTCGTATTGGTTTTCGCTTTTATTTAACAAAATCAGAACAAGATCTTAAACATAATGCGGTTCCTTTTATTTCTTTGTCTTAAGCGTTTTTTTTCAGTTTTGTGCTGTTTTATCTAAAATTGGATACGTTTGCAAGTTGCGAGATACGAAATACTTGTACATTATACAAAAAAATGGTAATTGTTAAGATAATAATAAATAATTTCGTTGTTTCGTTTATTCAGTGTTTACGTATTGATATAGGCAAATATTTACGAATTAAAATAATCGACGAGTTGCTCTGTACTTAGTTACTTTGTAATTTGACGGTTTGTCTGTAAAATATATACGATTTCATTCAAATTGCCAATAAAAATTTAGCATGCACTGTGTATATTCACGATGATTACCAGGATTAAATATACAGCATTCATGTTTATAAGCCAAGTATATAGATGGAGTTATCAAAAACCTATAATTTGGAAATTTGACCGACACATGATTTTCAGTAAATTCGATTATACATTTAAATCGGTTGAACAAACCTTTTACCCGCATACGCACTTACTGGCTTACAACTGGTCAATCCGCACTTACCGGCTTATAACAATGCTACTATAATCAATATGATGAACTATATTCATGCCGATTATACAACTCGCCGGATTTACTGCGGCGGGAGTTCAATCGATCCACATTCGATTCGCAATTAATTTTTTTTGCATTATAGAAACCGCCGGAAACCTGTACTACCGATCCGCAATGAAACTGCGATTTCACTAGCTGCCAATATTTTTATATATGAATTTTATATTGCACAGTAGAAAAGCGGTGAGAAATGTGCACGGAAATATATTTTAATTGAATTTTTTTTTATTTAACCCAGTAAGAACGGAATGAAAGGATTACTTCATCCACTATAGGGAACACCGTTCAGCTTTCGTTGGTCTCACAATCAACGAGTCCAAAATCAAATATTTGATCTCTGGTTTTAGAGACCAAGACGCAAATGATAACACACAGAAAGTACATTGTGTTTCAATCAACGTATCAGGTGGTCAAGCGACTAATTTCTACGATCACCGTCTCATCATTCATCGATAATAGAAACACTGATCTCAACATTCTAAAGACAGAAGTTAGATACATCCTTCAAACAAGCATACTTAATAGGATAAATTTAGGAGGCTAGTCGAACCAAATTGGTCTTTAAATATTCCGCTCAGTACAAAATCTGTTTGAATGAGCTGTTTTGAGCAGATCAGCTGGACAAGCTACCATCGTTCAAGAAAAGATAATTATTTCATGGTATTGGCTACAGTGTAAATCTACCTTATAAAGTTTTTTAGGTGTCTAGAAATATTCAAGTTAACTCTAAATAAGTTAATTTATAAATATTTTAAGGCTCTAAAAACTGCTTTTGAAAGAGCTGAAAAGCAATTTACCAAAGATAGTAAAATCATCTTCTATTTAACTCGGGAATTGGCAGCTACTTTACGATTAAGGAAGTCGGGTAGATGAATGGTGTTGGTCAAACTTGTTTCAGTAATTATTTAGAAATATTAATAAATACACCCAATACCCACTTTAATAAGTGCCGGTCGAAACATCATCAAGCGCACAATAGACGCTTGGCAAAACGAGTGAAGATATCTTCTTGTTGTAGTCCATCATTTACATAACATGTCAGAAAAAATATATCGGTAAATATGTATATCGAATAAAAAAAAATAAAATTAATCTATTAAATAAATTTAATTTTATTTAATTTATATTTGGGCTTTCAGCAAAAAATCACAAATAAAACTTTCATCGTATGAAATCCGCATTCAATTTAATGCGGATTTCAAATGACATAATTTACATGGATAGCGTTTCACTTGCGAATTCAATAATACCTTTTTTACACACTGCATTACCGTCATTCGTTCACTTTACATCCGTCGTTTTCAATAATACGAAAAACTTCAAAATCGAATTAAACTTCCACCGCAGCAATCCGGCGAGTTGTATAATCGGCATGATTGATTATAGTAGCATTGTATTCCACCTGATAATTTGTACAATAAAGCTCACAAGTCTCTTCCTAACACTATACCAATAAGATCTAGCTGCTATCTATAAAATAATTTTTTGAAGAACGAATATCCTCATTTCTGATAAAATATTTAATATGTTTTATTTTGTTTCATACGTACCTTAATTTAAATTTTCCATGACAGTATCATGAGACATATGTGCAATACGAATAACGCCTAAATGGCTGCTATTTATATAATTTTTACTATCGGACATTTTTCACTTCAATTTTAATACGTGGCGTTGATCAATTTGCTATTCAAACTTAGGTGATGTGATCACTGTGTTTTATATATAATGAAATACTGTGAACTGTTATTGGAAGTGGTTTCAGATTATAAGCATAACTCACAACCCTTTACCGCAAATGTTCGAAACCTTATGCAAATTTACCATTATGCCGCTTAAAAAGTCAGCATGAAACCGACATATGAAGTTCTGTATAAAAATAAACATTTTTATGATAAAACAATGCAATACAAATTTATGAAATAGAGCATACATATGTCTCACTGTGCTTTTCGATCGGTTTTTAAATCATTAATTCGAGCAATCTATATTTAAATATGTAGAAATCCCATTCACAATACGATTGTGGAGAAATAATATTTTGGTACAATCATTGAATAACAAATATTAGTGAAGAAGATTAGATTTAAGATCTGCAGCCGCCATTTTTTCTCTATCTCCGATTGTAGGACTTTATTTTAGGGCTATTGCTTTTAGCCCCAACCATGACTTGCTGACTGGTTTCGCCTTGGTTATAGCACTGTTCTTCTACAGTTCATTGCTGATACAGTTCATTCCTTTCTCCTCGCTTGTGAATCCCCTTCCAATGATATTATTTTTATGTCGCTGGACCTTTTCCTAAGGGTGTGTCCTATCCATCTCCATTTTCGCTTTTTAGTTTCGCACTCTTTCTCAGTTTGTCTCATCTGCTGCAGAAGTTCTTTTGTGATGGCATTCGGCAAGAAGCATTTGATTAGACGTCTGAGGCATATTCACAAATACCTGAAGTCTTCTGGTTACTGATTTCGTGCTTTGTATTTCGTAAGAGGGGAGACTCATTACAGATCTTATCAAGCATGTTCTATGTATTTATTGCTTTGTTGATGCGTTGGTTGATGTCCTCTTCGGTTCGGCCTGTTTTTGCTATATCAGACATATTGCTCGATGCCCCGATTTTGTGTTTTCAATTGTACTGTTAATTTTTGGTCTCTAGTGGGTTGTATTCGAGTGACGTTGTCAATCTTTAACTGTTTTTTTTACTGTCCATTGACTAATAGGTACTTCTCGAACTTGTCTTAGCTCCAGCAGCACATTAATTTGGCAGTGATGATTGGACGATAAATCGACCGACTCTCTTAGATGTACTTCGATACCGGCTGGTATGTGGTGTTCGATTAAAAGTAATATATAGTTTTCTAAACAATTCCGCCTACTGTTGAGAAAAATTATCTCATTTAGCTCATCGGGTACGTAGTTTTTGTAACAAAGCAACAACTTGTGTGGCTTTTTCTGGAGTAGTATCCACGATTTTGAAGAAACAATGAATGAAACTGGTTGAAATTTATTCTGACCAATATTTGACAAGTGACATATTTGTCAAGGGTGGTACTTTCATTGAAACATTGCATTTTACCGTGATTGCTTTAATTTGAAAAATACTGTATTGACTTTAATGATAACGTTGTCTTTGTAAAGGTAAAAGCTATTTTATAAAAATTGGTTGTCAAGAAGTTTTGAGTCGATTTAGTTGTTCGGGAGTGTATTATACTATATATCGAGTTGTATTTTATTCAAAGGTTACATATAGTCAAAAGCTATTTCATCAAAAGACAAATATTTGCTCTGGTTTGGAAATAGCTGCAAAAGTGCAAACAGATACATAAACTTGATCAATTGTCGTTTTATATCTAGTGTTTAGTAAGCATTATCATATTTAATATCTACATTGTCAACATTTTTTTAAATAAATCAAGATTACGATGAAAGTGCTTAAATTTATAGATAGAAATCATTTTCTTCGTCAACAGTACAATGAAAGTACTAATAATGATCATTCTTGAACGAATATCACTAATAGCCAACCAGCATATAAGAAACGAACAAGCTGGCTTTAAACGTGAAAAACAGTACAGATCACATTAACTCATAGTCCGTATAATCGTCGTACAATTAAACAACTTGAGCTGGCCAATATATCTACTTTTCGTTCTGTAGATGAGCAATCTGTAAAGTACTCTACAAAACGAGCATTCCGAAGAAAATAATAGAACTAATTAGGAAAATACACAGGAAAGCCACAATACAACGGCAAGCCGAGTGATAAACATAACACACGAAGAGTTAGACAAGGATGTGTACTCTCTCCACTACATTTCTTAATAGTGCTGGTTAATGTGATGCGCAAATTAAACAGCGCATCCTCAAATGGCATTGAGTGGAATCCAATTAACCAACTCAACTAACTGGATAACGCGGATCATATTTGTCTGCTAACTTATAAATACTCGGATATGCAATAGAAAGCACAGAAATTAACAGATCTGGCTCAACAAGTTGGACTCAAACTTAACCTCAATAAGACAAAGGCTATCAAACTGAACACAAACATCAGTACATCAATTTTTATATTTTTTTTTATATGTAGCTTTATATGGGTGCAGGGCAGACATTTGGACAGTCCTAGCTCCTTGTAACGGTCAGAGCTCCTGCACCCAACGTGCGGTCCTTCAAGTAAAGGTTGATAGCTGCCTTAAACTTGTGCATTTTATACTCAAACGGAAACCCCCATCGGAAATTACCATCAACTAAGTCACCATCGAGGATGTTGATAGGTTTGTCGTAGCCCTAGGTTGTACTGTATATTGATAAGAGGTGATAGAGTTCTACCGTGGTTCAGGAGAACCATTTTTGTACGCTATTTTGCAGTTAGTGACAAATCGCTTAAGGGAAAAACAAATCTTCTATGAGTTGTGATCTGACCAATAAAAGATTTATATCGTAGGACATACTCTTGGATCATGAAGATTTATGGGGTAAAATTTCGTGTTGATACATTACAGTGTCACATTGCTCAAACTCATCGGCAGTTAATGGATGAGGTTCGATTCGAGATGATGAAGTGGTCAGCTCTTCGTCCAGATACTAATCCAATTAAACATTTACTGGCCTATAACTAAACCGCAGGTTATGAGTCAATTATCCGGGAAAATCGTACACAGCAACCTCAAAATTGGATAAGGTTGCATCAATCCATTTGGTTGCGTTTTCATTATGAGTACTCGACCAAAATTCATGAAAATAGTATACATACTGAAAGTTTGAGCCGATTTAGTCCCTATTAACCAGTTTTATGAGTACTAACGCTGGAAAACTATAATTTTATCTCAAAAACATAAGTTACATAAAAACGCTCCACTTTTAGTTATATAACTCGATAATAATATAAAATGATACCACAAAAAAAATATAACTTAAAACGCGATACATGTACCTTACGTACTCGTCTTTATCGTACCTTTGCTGTAGACAAAACATCATACGAGCATAAGCACAATATCAATTCCCTGTGGAACGGAAATACATTTATTTTTTCTAATTATTCCGAACAGCTTAAGCACATTTATGAACAACATCACAAAATATAAAAAGTTTTTTTAAATACATTCGAACATCCCGCAGATATTTGAATTGAAATCGTTTAAATTTTGAAGTCAACACCGACAACACCACACACTCGTATACACATACCTGTTTCTTATTTAACTTTTGTTTGCACGTTCTCAATAATAAAAACTCACATTCAATTAAAAATCAAATGAAAAAATTTCAGAACATCCGAAATACATGCTCGTATACACAAATAAATATTTTGAACATAATTTTTATAGATTTCGTGTGTTCCATCGTCTTTTTGGGAATAGCAATAAAAATCTGTATATGACTGTTTTGTATACATATGTTCATATGAGTTCCTATAATATGTCGAAACTATTAAAACTCTGGCAAATCGCACAGCATGAGCTTCATGAAATACATATCGAAATCTAATTTAAACTTTTTTTATTTTTGTATATATTTGGAATAATTCTTGTGAAACCTATAGTTAGTCATCTAACTCCTTGTGTACATTTTTGAACGAATCCATACAAATATTTACATAAGCTTTTAATTTTTCTACCAACCTATTTTTCAATTTTTCGCGCAGCGTCTTTGTATCCAAACAAGAAATAAATATTTAGATCTTTTGTTGATTAACGACAAGAGTTCTACAAAATGTTCACTTCACAAATCGGGTTTTCGTGGAAATTTCGGATTATTTTCCTGGAAGAGGTAGGCATTTTGTATACATTCGCACGAGAAACTTTACAAATTCGATTATAAATTTGAAAAAAAAAAAATATATATTTCTCCTAAGTAGCTGGAGAGAAATGAGCTAGATATGTTTATGTACTATTTATTCTTGTATTTGAAAAGCTTTTCAAAATTCTTCGAAATATCCTTCTTTAATATAAGCATATCAATAAGTAATTTCATTTAAATTAAAAAAAAAAATAAATTCCATTGCACCCACCACAATGGAATTTATTTTCAATTCCCAAATCTTTTGTTTTTAGAAATACCATCTTAATCATCTTTGTTTCCACACTTCAAGTTACTCGAACCAAAACATAATTTTACCTGAATTTAAATATATTTACGTAGAGGTTTTATCGAAAGCTATTTAAGTTCAGTTGACTGGACTGACACGTCTCAGTAAGTAAATTCTGTAATACTGTACATCGAGAATAGCGAGCTTTTGAAACAACATCGGGCTAAGGGTCCAACTCTCACATCCATACATGACAACGGGTTTGAAATCAACATTCTGTGCAATTTCAGCTTATTCGCATTTGCGAGGTATTTTGATTTGATTTTTTTTTATGTTTAGTTTTAATTGGGTGCAGGGCGGGCTTTTAGACCGACCCAGCTCCTTGGAACTGCCAGAACTCCTGCACCCAACGCGCGATCTTTTAAGTAAAGGTTACTTGTGCATTTTATACTTCAACGGAAACTGAAAACCAGTCAACGAATTCCACTTCTTAGATGTTCGATGAATAAATTCGCGCTTTGCATCTTCAGTTCGAGATTTCGGCAGCTTCACTGTAAACCTATGCGCATTAGCCATTCCTCGTGTTACCCGTCCTGGCGTAACAAATGGTGGTATTTTCTCCTTTAATTCTGCAGAACATTTATTAATCTATAGAACACGCAGAGTTCGGCAACATCTCTGCGGAGTTGTAGACTGTCTAGATCTTTCGTAAGTTTGGGGTTTCGTATTATTCGGATGGCACGCCTCTGAACTTTATCCAGCAACTGGAGAGCAGTGCCATATGCTCCACCCCAAACTTGACAGCAATATTCTATACATGGTCTAATAAAGGTTTTATATATCTGGAGAAACGGTTTTATATATCTGGACGGTTTTTTAAATTGCTGATGCAATTTAAAAAACCGTCTGCATCTATTGAGGACCCCGAGTTTACGTGAAGCTGATTTGGCCAATGCGATAATGTGTTCATTCCATTTTAAATTGTTGGTAATCTGAACACCAAGCAGACGAGTTGAGTCACAATCCACGAGAACGTGGCCTTTTACCTTGTTGCGACTTCTTTTACGCGAGAACGTGCATATTTTTGTTTTTTCTCGTTAAATTTGACCTGATTTTTAACTCCCCTCTCAAATATTGTACTCAAATCGGAATTAAACGAAATGACAACTTCCAGCCGTTAACCGTTTTACTGTGAAAGAGTAGGCTCGACCTCGAATGAAATAGAAGAGTGCTTCGTCATCGGCAAAACTGTGGATAGGGTTTACAGTGCTATCCAACAAGTCATTAATGTATAACAAAAACAAAGTTGGTGACAAAACTGATCCTTGAGGAATTTCGGCATTTGGGGAGTGTGTCGTTGATGATCTCCCATTTAGCACAACGTTGATCTTTCGGTCTTTGAGAAAGATTTTTATCCACTTGATGGTCATCGAATTTAAGCCGTATGCAACAAGTTTACAAATGAGATTCTCATGCCAAACCTTGTCAAAAGCCTTGGATATATCCAAAGCGATTGCAAAGGCTTCTCCATGGTGCTCAAAGGCGAGATTCAATTTGTTTGTAACATACGTCAAAATATCGGTTGTAGAGCGGCTTTCGCGGGTGCCATATTGTTTATCTGAAATTACTTTACTAATCTCAAGATAATGCACCAGTTGTTGATTTGCCACGGCTGACACAATTGATATTGGCCGGTAGTTTGAAGGGTCAGTTTGATAACCACCACGTTTAAGAACCGGTTGCACCATCGCACTCTTCCAGGCGTTTGGGTATTTACCTTGCTTATAAGAAAGGAGAAAATTTTTAGTTAACATTGGAGCCAAGTCACTGGCAAACTCCTTCAATATTCGAACAGGAATTCCGTTAGGTCCGGTGGCCTTATTTATGTCCATTGCCTTCAGGTTCCTGAAGACAATTTCCTCCGAGATGTTGACAGGATCCATTTTGGAACCACAATACGGAATTGACGGAGGCGTAACTCCATCTGGGACAACTAAGGTCGAGTTCGAAGTGAAGACGTTTGCCAGTAAGTCGGCCTGCAAATATGGATGCACCACCAAAGCACCATCTGCACATTTCAATGCTGAAATAGATGTTTTAGAAATATTGGCAACCGATGCGACCATCTGGTAAAAGTTGCGATCGGAGATTTTCAACTCGGAAGCCTTAGCGGCTTTCTTGTTGTTAGCTCTTTTCGCTTTCTTAGCACAGATTTTTTCGCTTTGGCGGCTTCTTTTGAAAAGACTTCTTTTGAAAAGAACCAGAGATCAGATATTTGGTTTTGGACTCGTTGATTGTGAGACTAATGGAAGCTTAACACTATATTCCAGTGGATCAAGTATCTCGTTTAATCCGTTGCCATTTAATCCAATCACCCAGACATCATTTACATTTACAAAAAGTTGATTGGATTGTCGGAATAAGATGTCTTGAGGTTTTCCATTTTTACGAAAAATGTATGCCAACATGAGATTAACAATTATCGGGGACAGCGCATCAGTGACTGACGATTAAAATGGAATCCTCCTTGGTGATCACCGATAGTTTCCGATGATTAGATCTAAAGGTATGGTGCAAACCAGTGACTTTTAGAGAAACCATACGAATTGCACTCAATGCTGAGTTGTTGTTATCTTTAGACCTATATTCCTTTAGACCTGAGTTGTTGTTTATTATCTTTAGACCTGAGTTGTTGTTATCTTTAGACCTATATGGTTTACTATATTCATAACCCTAGTTTGCGCTTCATTATAGGCTATATTTCGGTGTGGAATAGCAAGACTACACTTCTCCAAGAGAGTGCTGGATAGCATCAACAACCGAGGTTTTTCTTCTCTCCAGACAGTGTTCACCTTATCAGACTGGTAATTAGATCGCGAATTTTTTATATTTTCGTTGCATTTCTTCATTTAACAAACCTTCACAGAAAATCGCGTTGTATATTCCCCTTTCTTCCATGAGTTGTACGAAAACGTCCGTCGTAGCTTTGCACTGTCAGGTATATGCCTACGAAATTGATCAATGACCGAATAAAGCTCAAGATAACCCGAGCCAGCTCATTTCTAATCAACACATGGTTAATTTGACTACGTGATGTTTTACGTGGATGTGTCCATGTTTCCTAATGGATGTTTTTATGAGAAAAGAATGTACTTTAACTTTGCAGATCATAAGCAATCGTAAAATACATCATTCTTTCCCCATCGCAGTTTCGTTTCGGAAGTAGCGACCTATATTATTTCATAAGTCGGACTGATTTTTTGCAGCTCTAGCATAAAGTCACACATCACCAATCAGACATCGTGACAATTGACAGGTTGACTAATCTCATCTGAAAGTGAAGCTTACACATTGATTATATACTGCTTGGAAGTCCAACACAGCCTTTTACGTGTGGCGAAATGGGGAATCCAACTCCAATATTTTCGAGGTAATCTCCTTGTGTAGCAATGTATAGCCTTGGGGCACATGGTCTCCACTTCTTAGAAGTTCTTGGAGAGTCACGATTTCCAACCGATAAAAAGTATCCTCTTTCATGCATGTAATAAGGTTTTCTAAGTGTTAGTTTTTATTTCGGCGGTATCCGATATTGTTGACAATTTAACACTCGAATTGCTCCTACGACAAACCCTGGTTATTGTGGTGGTATTATATTGGTATTATGGTTCGTTTTAAATATTTATGAAACCTGGATTTGACCCCACCCACAGTGCCTAATATACACCGAGTTTTTCAAATATATACAGATGATCTCCAAATGGATGCAAGTAATAAGTTACAGAGTTAGAGTAAACCAACCGTTTTGTGAGTGAACCAACTTTATGGTTACGTATAGTTTTATTAATTGTGCTAAGAGCTTATAGGTATTCCTCTTTCCACGGAAATTTTAAATTTGAAAAACACGGAATGAACCATTTTAGTAATACAAATCGATATGTAATGCAATGTTCACATGTCTCCCGATGTCCGAAGGTATGACCGTAAGAGCGAACTGCTAATGACTTGCTTTGGATATAAAACATTTTTAAAGCTCAAAACAAATTTTATTATTCGGGTCAAGATAATCTACTTATCTTTATAAAATATTATTAATTTCAAAATATCTGTAACTTAAGTCACTAATTTTATATACATGTATGACACAATCAAAATTATGAATCAACCCAAATAACAATTAATATCAAAATTTATTTCAAAATAACAACCCGCATATGCCAGCGACATACCTTCAAAAACATCAAGCCTTGTTTAATTATTTGAAAAATCATACATTTTTGCGATCATTACGTTGCAAATACTTATTGTTCCGTTGTGATTCAACTTGCCATTTTAAGCTATCTACAACAATCAATTATATATCTATCTAATAAGCTAAGTAATTTGAGTAATGTAAACTTTTAAGGTATGCTGTTAGTTAGCAATATCAATAACAAATCGATCCTCTCGATAAATCTAGATACGTTCACTTATATACCAACACTCAATCTCGTTGGGTATTATTGAAAATGTTTTTTTTTTATTTTAAATAATTTTGTCACGATTTTTTATTTTGCCACAAAAACTGATATTTGGAAATCAAAAAATTCAATTTGTAAATATTTTATAAAATTATTTTTTGTGCGGTTGTATGTGTGTTGATTTGCGGTTCAATTTCAACGAGAAAAGTCATTTTTTTTTTAACTTTTAATTTTTTGTTTGTGTACGAAAGAATGAATGAATGACTTTTGATTTGGGTATAACATTTTTATAAACATTTAATAATATATTTTTTTATAAAGTTACAAAAGTAGAAAAAAAAGTTCGCTGGATTCTTTTGTTGTTGTTGTTGTTGTGGTACAAATATTTATTTCGGTTTGATTTTGTTAATCGGTATCACTGTGCATATGGCTATAAAAGCTCATAATACGAAATACCAGGAAAAAAAAAATTTAAACGATCTTGAAATAAGATCTTGTGTGTATTTATATAATATATGATGAAATTAAACCTTTAACCCAATCTAATTTGTTATGTCATGATGTTACACGAGTGGTGTACAATATAATATTACTCTATAGTGACTTATATATGATCGGGAAACTGAATCAACAATAAACGTTAAACAAATGTCATTATATCAAAATATATTTTTTTCGTGTGGTTGGATTATAAAATGGGATTTAATTTAATCGATTGTGATCTATACATCTAGGGAGCGATAATTGAAGCAGAAAATTATCTAGCCTATCAAAATTTGATTTAAAAAATCAGCAGGAGATTTGTTTTATATATTTAATCTTGATCCACGTGAAAAGATTTTATATATACACGTATACAACAAAAAGCTCTTTGTCTGTTTATAATTAAATTAAATATTTTAAAATGGAATTCAATAAAAATACACCAAAATAAAAGATCACAACATTTAGCTTATAAATTTGGCCCGTTGTATTTAAGCTTTCCAGTTACCAATATATGTGTATATCGTGACATATTTTGCACAGTGGTTTGTCCTCCTGATCATAGAAAAAACCCTGATAAACTATCGTGACAGTTATGACGAGCAAAGGGTGACAGTTATGACGTAGAGGGGTGAAAGACCAATCGAACCATTTGGTAGCTGGTTCCCGTCTATGTTTCCCTCAGGATAGCTGATTCATATTTATATTTGAGAGTAAAGTTTTATATGGTCAAGTGAATGATTAGAGGAATTAGAGCCAAAACGACCTCAACCTATACTCAAAGTTTATGGGTAAGATCCTTGACTCTTGTTAAAGAACCTCTAAGGACTTGAATTAAAAGTCTTTAGTGGTTCTTTGTGTCAATGTTAGGTTACAGTGCCAAAATTAATGACTAGTTCAGATACCATGAAAGAATTTGTTTGCTTAAGACAGTAGTACTATGGATATGGAAAATTTAATCCTCTAAGGAGTGTGTAACAACTCACTTAACCTTTTGAATGAGGAGGACTGGCGCTGTGAGATGAATCAAACGATATGTTACTTTGCCGGGTCAGTTCTTACAACAATAAATAATAAACCATGCATCAAATGATTCAAATGGTAGAAATAATTATTTGTTTGTGATATTGCAAATTCCGAAGAATTTAGTTAAAAATATATTCGTTTTTCCAAAAATATGGTGTTCGCATGTTATACCATAAAAAAGTACGAATATTGTCACCTGATAGCCAGACAAATAAAAGCACTCATCCACTTTTTGTCTACAAACACCGTTCGATATACATAAAATCATTTTTGTCGTTCGCTTTTATTAATAAATGTGTTTATTTAAATTTATTTATTTATTTATGTATTTTTCATTTAAATAAAAAATCTACAATAAATTTTAATAATTCACGGTTAAGTAATTTTTTTGTCGTCATGTTTTTTTTTATAAACGTAGACAATGGGACAAAAAGCTGTGCATTAAAAATATATTTTACATATATATGAAACAGTTTGGTCCATATGCAAGCGAGCTTTCATTTAGATACATTTAATTCCGCTTCCCGCGTGCACATATTTATTTTTTTATTTAATTTCAAAGTGTTTAAATTTATTGTTTCATCAACATAAATGAAATAAACCATATATAATGTGAACAGGTTACGTACAAAAGAAATGAATTTATTTTTGACATGTGTACAGTGTTTTTTGGACCAAATAATTAAAAATAATATTTATATTTGTGTAATAATGTTGACGGTAACAAAAATTATTGACACGACATTTCGAAAGTAATTTTTGTTTGTTTTAATTTAATGCCATTAACAATTTGGTAATTTTGTTCCAGTTGTCAACATTAAACTGTTGAGCGTTGCTTTTAAATAAATATACAGGTTAATATACTTAGCGGGTAGTCTAGAATAAGTCAAAATCCTAGAAGTTTGACATATGAAATGGAAATTTATAATAAGAATTATCAGTGGATCCATCTTTCTTCCAACCATGAAATACTGTACTAGGATTTCATCAAAGCGATGAACTGGAGCAGTTTGAACCAGGGCAAAGAAGACGGTAGATACAGGACTATTCCTAAAATCAAACACAACTGATCTGTAGGGCTATTATGAAAAATTCTAAATCGGATCTCAAAGCGAATTGTGCTAATATGAAAATCCGCTATCATGAAACTATCAAGTCAAAACGAAATCGGATTTTTCAAATGTCAAAATTCGACTGCTAACTAGAAGCCGAATTTCATTTATGTTATGTTCAATTATTTCAATCAATATAATGTTTTTATGACACATAAACAGAAAAATTTAATTAATAAATATTTAATATTTTTAAGTATAATAAATTTATATTTAAAGGATAACAATAATTTTATTTATCATTTTGAATTTATTAGGACTACAATAGCTAACAATTAGTTGCTTGTTAACTTTATGGAGCAAATCGAGGGAATCGGAAATAATTATTCGAATGCTCCAAAGTTTAAGGAGCAAACTAATAATTTGTGGGACAGCGTAACAGAGGAGTTACACAAAAAAGATCCACATAACACTCGACAATCCACATGACACTCGAAAATTTATATATTCCCTTTACTCATTTTGGACTCCAATATTAAAAGCTTTTCAACCAACACTCTAGAAACAGTTGGTTGAGCCATTCCAATCATAAAATCTTGTCCTACAGATAGTTAGAACGATCCTTCTGCCAAAGTGGCTGCCAGTTTTAATTTTGGTGGAAATGCATCAATAGTTTTGCTTCCTAGAAAATGCGACTTTGTCCAAATTAATATAAGTTGGAACAAATCCTTGACAATCCGAAATAACTTTATAAATCTTTAAAATTTTGAATGAAGTTTATAAATGAAACCTTAAAGTCACTGCAAATGTGTGTGATCCTTTAAGTTAGTATACCAAGACGCCTCAGTTTATTAAATTTCATCAACCAACATAACCCGGGTTTAATGCTGCTAAACGAAACTAAACTAAAATATAATCATCATATAGAGTTCAAAAATTACATCACCATAAGGCAAGATAGAACCATAAACCAGCATGGAGGTGGGACAGCTATTTTATCAAAAGATCATATCAAATACGAACACATATCAAACAGCAAAATACAACAATTTACTGGAAAAGAAACTACAATAATAATAATTACATTAGAAAACAACTATATTATATATGTGATTGCAATATATTGCACGAGCAACCACCAAATATTAACAATAATCCAATTCGAAGAAAAATGGAAAAAATCTTTGAATTACTAAACCTCGATAATGACAAGACCACTACATAATAGCAGCGAGTGCACGGCTCTCACAATGGGGAAATCAAGTTAATGATCGCAGAGCCATCTAACCTAATCACTGGATAATTGAAAATGTACCAATATACAAAGCAACAGTATATAAACCTGACAAACCTCCAATCCCAAGAACTGCAAATTTTATTGATATCGCAATATAAGACAACAGATTATCGGTATCAACAAAAAACGGAAATAAGATACCAACACTAACATACGACAGCGATCATAAGGCCGTAGTATAGTCAACATTCTGAATACGTGAACCATACAGCAGAACAACAACGAATAACATACAATTTCTCAAACATGCAGTGAGACAAGTGGAGACGAACTCTAACCAACAGATATGAAAAATATCTACGAGGTACAGGTCTCTCATCGAATATCCCAACAGACAAAAATATTGAAGATCAAGAAACAAAAGGATATATAAACACTATCACCGAACTAATAAAACAAAGCCTACCAACGAAAGCACGTAAAACAAGAAGGATAAACAATATGGAATGTTTCACAAACAAAACTATCGAGAATCTATATAAACATAAGCGATTTATGATATCCACAATCAAAAGAGCTAAAAGAAATGGAACCATTACGGCACAAAACTCAACAACATATACAAAGTCAAAATTCAAAGAATAAACGAATTGATTGCTCAAAACATTAAAATCGAAGCAAACGAGAAACTGAAAAAAAATGCAAGCTATTATGCCAAACGCGAAGATGTTCGCAACACTAAAAACAATTGGCATAGAGAAATATAAGGTCCCAAATCATTTTCTTTCAATATCGGAAAATGAAAAAAAACCAAATTATCAGCGTTAAACATCGATTGGAGTAGTCTGCCGAGAAACAATCAAATGTTCATCAGTCAAGACCAAAAGTACAATTTGAAAATAATAGGGTACTACATTCCGGCATTAGGAAAAAAAGCTCATGTAGAAGCCATCCTAAAAACAGTACAAATATAAAAAATGAACACAAAAGGGTTAAAAGCAACATACTAACAACAGTATTCTCTTCATCTAATAAAGGAAATGATCCGGTAGAATCGGACAGCATTAAAGGGAATTCTCAAATGAATGAATAATAAAAAATCATTCGGATTGGATATGTTACCCTGAGTTTAGCACTGGAACAGCTATTTGACGAATTTGTGGTGGAATTATGCATACTATTTAATCACTTATTAAAAACAAATCTTATTAAAAAACAATCACACAATCCCGACGTGCTGGAAAACCGCAAAAATTTATCCAATAAGGAAAAAAACAGATTTAGATCCAGATCTAAAGCAGAAAATTATAGACTAATAAGCTCACTAAGTAACCTTGGTAAAATATATAAAATAATTATTGCCAACAAACTATATGAATACACTTCAGAAAATAACCTGATACCGGACACCCAATACGGATTCAGGCATGAACATTCCACAATACACGCAATGACGAAGCTCACCTCCGATGTTTGTCGTAAATTAAATATCAAAATATTCACTGGTGCGGTTTTCATTGATATGGAAAAAGCGTTTGAGTCCGTATGGTTAGACGGACTGTTATTCAAATTAAACAAAATGAAATTCCCTGCAGAACTAATACAAATACTGCACGCGATGCTCTACGATGGATTTTAAAACAATCAACGGAACTGAGATCTCCAACCACATATTTAAAATACATAATGGGCTTGAATAACGTTCAATCACTGCACCACTGCTATTCAGCCTTTACACCAAAGATTTAATTGACAGCCCAATGCTGAACTCAAAAAAGGTACAATGCATAGCATATGCGGACGATGTAACACATTATAGTTCCAACACCAAAATAAAGAACATTGAAGACTCACTGCAGGCAGCCATTAATTACACGAACGACTTCCTACATACGAATATTCAGAGCAAAATACATACACAAAAAAAACGTCAAACGAATGTGCTACCAAACACTAATTAGACCGATAGTAACTTACGCATGTCCTATATATGGTTTAATTTAAATCCTAACAACATGGAAAAAATTAGAATATTTGAACTAAGATGCATCCGACAATGTAATGGAATATTTAGAAAAATCAATCATGAGGAACTTCACTATATCTCAAATAAAAGGCAATATGCTGAATTCAAATCAGACAGAATAGATTTGCACATTATTAACATAACACCAATAATTCTATGATCTACGGTCCGTACAACACTGATCGTCAAATACTCATAAAGAGTATCACAATTATACTTCCGTGGATGTTTATAATTATTAACGTTTTAAACCCGTCTTATTTATATATATTCCACACACACACACATTATAATATTATACAAAACAATGATACTAATTGAAATAGATGTCATCTGACAAGTCATTGGTCAAAACAAGAACAGACATGCTTATTTTAACAAATTCGACAAAAAATTCCATAATAGGAAAATTCGCAGTGAATCGCATTTTTCGATATCGGAAAAAATACGATATCGAATAATTTCATAATAACCTCCCTGATGCGATCGAAAGCGCTAGGCAGTGATGAAATATAAGTTATCCTCAAGGCATTCGTTATCATTGGCCAGTTTCATGCATGGATGTGAAGTTAGCCCGGAAAAACCATTCATCCCGAAAAAAGCCTTTTCAGAATGTGTCCTAGCTAAATATTGCAATTTTCAGCCCGAAAATTATACCAAATAAGAAATATTTTGAAATGTATCCCGATTTTATTTGTTTTAAAACTTTAAATACATTATACAGCATAACCTCTAAAAATGATGAAAATAATACGTACGCATGTATAGTATGTATTATACGAAAATCTTAAAATTTAGAGAGTGAATATAATTCTACCACTGAATCTCAGCTCACAGGGATTGATAGAGATAGTGGTGTATGAGATATGTTAGATGAGACTCTAACCTCACTAAAATAACAGTGGTGGAAACTTTCGTATTAATCTTATTCCATGATGGATATGGGGATGATGCTCTATAAAACACCCTTCTACCCATCGCGTTGACATAAGGGTTGTTATTTTAGTGAGGTAAAGGTGTCGTCTTATATATCCCATACACCACTATATCTATCAATCCCTGTGAGTTGAGAT
Source organism: Tipula lateralis (assembly GCA_963932295.1). NCBI lineage: Eukaryota > Metazoa > Arthropoda > Insecta > Diptera > Tipulidae > Tipula > Tipula lateralis. Next base: position 13,390,461 of record OZ010737.1, read on the forward strand.
TCAGTGGTGGAAACTTTCGTGTTAATCATATTCCATGATGGATATGGGTATGAAGCTCTATAAAACACCCTTCTATCCATCGCGTTGACATACGGGTTGTTATTTTAGTAAGATGAAGGTGTCGTTTTATATATCCCTTATACCACTATATTTATCAATCTCTGTGACCTGGGATTTAATTAGGTTGGCAATTAGGTGTTTTGTATGTCTCTGTTAGCTAATTCAGTAGTGGATAATTCCATTTTATATAGACCCATTATATAAAACACGTTTATTAAGAATTCTTTTTTTTTTTTAAGTCTCCACACTCTTGTATTTTATTTTGTACATATATACTTTATTTAATATATTTTTAATGAAATATTATAGTACTTAGTCGCCGGTCGTAGCTTAATGGTTAAGAGAGTTTCTCATCACGGCGCGGTCTCGAGTTCGATTCTCGCCGCTGACCAAAAATTAACATGCCACCGGAGTTGACCACCTACAATGTGCACCAATCGTTGAAATGGTTCGTTAGGTCTCAGTTGAGACCTTACGGGCCCAAGGGCCGTTTACGGCCTCTATGCCATAGATTATTAGTACTTATTTTAAAATTGGTTTAATGAGTAACTCTTAATTTATTGGGTTTTTGAATTTTCTGAGTTTATTATAAAAATTACATCATTTAATAATTTAATATTTAAAGTTAATTGTATTTATTTTTTTATGAAAAATCGGTATGGAGTTTTTATTTATTTACTCTATTTTCATACTATCAGTGAAGACACATATTCAAAAGTCTTTTTCGGGCTAGATTTTCGGGCTAATTTCACATCCGTGTTTCATGCGAGGAAGATGTCTTTTGAAACGGTCATGGCTACTAAGAATAGAGGAATACTCTCAATTTGTATTTGTCATTGGAAGAACGTAATTTGTCAGTTTCGGTTTAAACTCTCTTTCAAAGTATATTTCTTTACGACCAGCAGAACAGTTCAAGATTCAGTAGGACAACATCATGCTGGTTTTTAACTATGTGGAGAGCCAAAGGAGCAGCTGGTTCATGTCTTATGAAACACAAGCGAATTCCCAATTGATTACATTTATACCATAAATAAAGTTATAAATTTAAAAAAAACATCAACGATGAGTCAACAACGAGTGATGTATCAAAAATGCACGCCAAAGGGTCAAGCCACGAATATTAAATAAATGAATTATTATTCTGCTGTACTAATTTCTATGAATTCAATAAATCCAACTCATCCCAAAAATATAAATCAAAATATCATTATTCTTGTCGCTGATTTTTTATTCATTTTTTTAATATCTTAAGCAAAAACTAATAAATAAAAATGCTATAAAGGTGGAGGAATTCATTGGAAACCAAATGAATGATTCAATCGATATTAAATCATATAAAAAAAACAAGCACAACAACAATATTAACAAAAACCACAAAAGAGAATATCGTTGTGGAGGTATGAACAAGTACTATTGTTGATCGAAAATACCGACAATTTTTATTCCTCGGTAATGTTTATTTACACAACTTAACAAAAAAAAATATTAAAGGAACGATATCCTCATTTTAATGAAGGATTCAATTATAAAAAAAAAATGTAGTTTAGGGATGTTCTCAATGAAAGAGGATTTTTTAAAGCTATACAAGGAAAAATAAGGATAATCCACCCTTTTATATGTTATTCATATACTCCACTTACATTCGAAATGTTGTTGTTATTTCGGTTATCTCCAAGATTTTTTTTTTTTTGGATGAATGAAATTGTTTTTCCTCCGGGCAACAGGTGAATTAAATTATTATTAGTTTACTGGTACAATATTATTTTGGAGGAACTCCCTGGGCATAAAGCATGTGTATTCTCGAGGAAAATGTTTATGTTGTTTTGAAAAACATCAAACGAATAGGAAAGGTTGCCAAAAGCATTGAAATTTTACTGGTTGTGTGCAATTATTGTTCGTACATAGCGTAATGTACCATATATAGGATTTTTATTTTGTTCCAAGTACATCACTATTTATATATGCCCTTTGATTGTAAAATGATGTAATAATATTGCAACGAGTTGAAATTGACCTTCTTCGCACCATATTGTATACAATTGAATTACATCACTGTATTTACCGATCTCAATTACTGTAATGTCGGAATTTGTGATGTGTAAAATTTATTTGTTGAAGAAAAATGAAAATTTTCTCAAGTAGAAAATTTTATAAAAACCATTTTTTGCTGTCATGCATGCCATTCGATATTTTTTTTACAGTGTCTATGATACAAAGTGTATTTATGATGAATAAGCAAATTACGGACACCGAAAAGTTTATTTTTAATTTATGTACATGTAACTTTTTTGCAATATCCGTTTTTTAACAATATCTATATAGCTATATACAGACATGGTACACAAATTATATTTTACGGATTGACAAAAATTAATTTTAATTGAAACAAAAAACTTTTTATTTAAAATGTATCCCCAAATCACTAGACCCTTTAATTTAAAATGTTTAGTCTTTTAAAATTAATTAAATTATGTTGTTGTTTAATTTTCGTTTATAAATAATAAAATTGTCGTTTATCTTCCAAAGATATGTACCTAATTTGTCTTTCAACTTCGCAAATTAATTACTAAATAAATAATATATTATTTATTTAAAATTATTTTTCTGGTCTCAATAACAATTATAAACTCTCAATAACAATTATAAATTATAATAATTTGTTGTTTTTTTTTGTCAAAATTAAGGAAAGAGCCCACCGTTTTATTTGCGTTGTTAAAATCGTAAGTCAAATTTGTAAGCCCTCAAAACTATCAAACCTTGGATTTACACACTTCTAGATTAAGATGGCAGTACTTTTCTGTTTCTGTCTGTCTGTTTTTATCTTTGGAATTTATGTGGAGGTTCAAGTACTCACACCATTTCTTTCGCGCTTTGCTTATTTTCGTCCTTCTTTACGTACTATGTAAAAATTCAATTAACGCAGAACCATCTGCACATGACACAATAAATGTTTACTATAATTGTACTACACTGATTAGTGATTTAGTAGCAAGTCTGATTACTGCACCATTCTTCATAAAGACAGTTTCTAATGACAGTTTTCTATATCATTAAGTGAATCATTGTAAAATTTTTAATGTGCAAAGACTTCACTTCTTATCATATCTCTAGATACATATTATTATCTTCCTAATTTTATCTTTAATTTTTATTAATATTATTTAATACTTGGAGACAGACTGGTTTGAATTCTAAAGCCATGCCATTCATTGTGTTCGCATACATTTGGAGTACGCCAGGTTTGTGTAAAGCTGAGTGTTCGATTAATCAAACAATAATAACTATTTGCCTTTTTTTTTGATTAGATGTAAAATTCAACCAACGTAAAACTATACCACGATTGACCTGTAAGCCACTGTCATCGTTTGATGCACCAAATTGGACAAACCAAAGAAATCGCCAAAAACTATTTGAATATGACATTACACCTGTTCATAATGGGGTAGATGACGATCAAGAAAAATTATCTAACAAACTTAATGGTAAATCACCAAGTGAATTATTTAGTATGTTTTTCCATGATGAAGTTCTCAACATGAGACAAATCGCTATGCCCAACAACATAATATTGATTTCAGAATAAATCAAATTATTTTGAAACGTTTCCTTGGTATCCTAGTGCTATTCGGTTTCCACACGTTACCAGCAATTTCCAAATATTGGTCTTCTTATCCAGCCTTCGCGTTCCTTTTGTAAAACAGTGTATGAGCAGAAATCGTTTCGTAGAAATTAAGAAATTTTTGCACTTCAGCAACAATTACTTTTGATTAAAACGACAAATTAGGAAAGGTAATATGCAAAAGCATTTACATTTTTTGTTACTTTTCTTTTATCATCTTGCTTTTATCATTACAATTATGGCCATTATATAACCTCATCAATAAGAAATTCATGCAATTTGGTAGTTTTGTTCCAAAGAGCTATCAGATTTTTCCATATTTGGGACGGCATTCATATCCAAATTGTGGTACCTCTGTTATGCAGCTGGTTCTTAACTATTATATGCCTCATGCCGGTGCATCGGATAAATATGACAAAGAACTTGGGTAAGAGTCATATGCAACAGGAATTGTACGGTCTAATAGAACATGTGATATTAGATAAGGTAATATGAACATGGCAAACGGCAAACAATTGAAAAAAAGCGAGCATGACTCAAATAATAAAATTATGTTCTGTCGCTGGCTGGATAGTAGAGAAGTCACAGTTGCTACCAATTTTGGTCAAATTGAACAAACCGTATCAGTTTAAAGGTGGACAAAAGACCGTTTGTGTTGCATAACTACAATAGAGGTATGGGAGGAGTCGATCTCCATGATAACGCTGCTGAAAATAACTACATAAACATAAGATCGAAAAAATGGTATTGGCAGTTATTTATTGCAGTACACTAAGGCTTGGAAACTTAATTATTTTATTCGTTACCATAAAAAATAACAAAACTGCCACAGAAAGAATTAAGATTTGAAACCGCACACTCCCTTATATGACACCAGAATACGAACATGATTTTACTGGCGATGTCGCTGCACCTATGGAAGGTGGTTTTTCACATGCTACTCCAACTGATGCCTATCCATCAGATCTTCCTAAATTGATAGGCCAACATTTGGATGTGAAAATACCAAATAATAAAAAACGGAGAGGCCAATACAGTCACTGTGATAAGCCAGCATCATTTATGTGCAAAAGATGCAATATTGCATTGCATACACATTGTTTTGAAAAATATCACATTGAAAAACATATCGAAAAATAATTTTTAATAATAAATAATAAAATAAAAAAAATTTGAGTAAAAACAAGATTTTTAATTCATATAATTTTTTTTTAAATGTCAAATAGTTGCCAGCGTTCGATAAATCGAACAGCATTTTCCAGGAAAAATAACAATCGGAAAATGTTTCTGTCCTGAGATTCGTGTTGGTTGGCTCCGATTTTCCATAGAAAAGCATCTCCGGTAGAATATGGGTTTTAAGCGTGGCACGTGCATATACGAAACAGTTAACTGTATAATCCCTTACAGTTACCTGTAAGGGTTTATTGTGATACTTTACTGACAAATAATGAACCATCAGATGTTTATATAATGTAAAGTTTATATTACTTGGTTTAATGTCATTGCCAATGTAAATTTAATCGAGGATTTTTTTAATATTTCAATTCTACTTATGATAATATTTTTCGTGGGTCAAACCATAGCTAAGAAAACAATATGATTTTTAATGATTTGCAGACGATTTCAGTTTGTTATATGAACCCATCTTCCGCATTAAATGCTTTAATTACGCAATCTTCTTCGAATAGTTAGCGGTACAAAGCTTGTGTTATTGATGTGAGAGTCAAAGTGTAAAATAATATTCACTTATAAGTCACCAAATCACCAAAAATTGAAAAATATATATTTTGTCATAACAAAACTCGTAAGCCGTTTGTAAATTTCCAGCACAACATATTTAGCATATTGTTCTTTAATGTTTACATATAGTATCATGATTTAACATAATAATAATATTATTATTATTATTACAACATTATAATACAAAAAAAGTGAATAAAATTGCTATCGAGCTTTTTACTTTACGATTATTACGTAATTTGATGACTATATTTAAAGGACGTACATACATAATATAGATTTTACGTTTTTTATTTTTAGTTTTATAATCAAATGATGTGATTATATTACCAAACAGCACAAAAAAGGATAACACAAACAAATTGTTTAGTATGTATGTGTATATAGCATATATAGATATGTTCCTTGAGCTTTTTTTGTGAATACATGCCATGTATTTGTACCATGTTCGTATATCAGTTTAAACAACCATACCTATCGTGTCAAATGAAATAAGGATATTATAGGATAATCGTATAAACTGAGTGCTAACTTGTTAAATTTTTCACTTTTACTATATATATGCTACTTTGTTTTATGTAACTTCGAGTAGATGTACCTTTCCTGGAACCGATGATAAATTAAGGATAAGAAAAAATATCTCTAAACGTTCTAAAACCTCTACTAGTATCATTTAACTACAAGGATACCATATGTGTTAACAGATAGTATTTTTATATGTAGTTCGTAAGTTAAAAATAAATCTTCTTGAAGATAAAACCATCCTTGTGTTGCAGAAACAAAGGAAGGTTGTTTGGAATTTATTTCAACTTAGAATGTTTAGCTTGGAATGTTTATAATCGAATACAATGATTAACGATGGATTTGATCCACCCATTTAGATTCACTTTATAACGAACTCAAATTTGATTTGTTACTACTTTGTCTAAACGACACACTGACTAAACGTAATAATCCTAAACTTTTTCTAAAAATATAAAAACGGGGCTAACTGAAAAGTGATGTAAACATTGAAGAAGTACGTGTTAGGCGTTCACTGAAATTGGGCTTTTTAAACGAAACAACAACATCAAAAATAAAATTAAAAGTTGCTTTATTTTTTTGAAGCTTTCAATATTATTTTATGGAAGAGACTTCAGATCAATATGAAAGATCATTTATTAGTAAAGTTTTATATTAAAATATTAAGAAATATGACGAATTGGCAAATATATTGCTAACGATAATTGATTGATTTTAAAAATTCTAAATTTTCATATAAACTTAAGTTGTATGGAACGGGGTTTGAATTCACCCTCTTAAAAGGCGACACAGAACCTGTTAGATTATAGTTATAAACTCTGTCAATTCAATCTTAATATTTCAATCAATTTAATATTAATTTTGTTCTATTTTATTATTCTTGTTGGTTAATTTAACCACCGAACTATAGATTTTCTGTGAATTATTTTGCTATCGTTTCAGATAAAATTGGGTCAATTGATTTTATATGAGTTATCTAAGGAATTGGGTTTTATGCAAATTAACGGAAAATAAAATTAATAAAATTAATAAATTTTAATCGATAATTTCGTTTTCACAGCATCTCACTTAAATATATGTACTATAATTGAAATTTTGCGAATGGAGTATAGCAACCGATCAACATATTTGCTTGGTATGCGTGCGTTTGTTTTTCTTTAACCATCCACATATACGCCTGACTACAAGCCATATATACTCTGTACATCTCTTCGAATCTTATAAATGAACATCTCTTAGAATCTATTGGGTGTGATTTGAATATTTTATCAATGCTGCCTCTGTGTGGATGAAAATATTTGTGTAGGTTTTATTTATATTTTATCATGAAAACTGGAAAAATAAGTTATTTCCATTTTCCGTTTTATTCTTTCTGAGAATTGGTATTGTTGAAGGTACATATTTATCCATATACACACAAATATATATATATATATATATATATATATATATATATATATATATATATATATATATATCGTGGAAAACAAAACGTTTATTTTTAACATATTATCTCGTATGTACACTCATATATCTACCACACTTTGTATCATCGCACTTCAATATTTTCAGTTATCAGGTTACATTAAACATACTCTGTTTGTACTTATACCATTTTCTAGATGAGAATTGGTAATTTCTTTAATTTGAGAAATGTGTCTGTAATCGTTTTATATAGGCATTGGTATGTTATACGTCTCAGAGCAGAGGACATAAATTCAAAACTATTCACTAATGATAAGAATCAATGAAACTTCAACAGAAGAGTAATACCGACAGAATAGCGCAATGATGTAAGCTTTGATAATTGGAGTGAAAGGTACAGGGTTTGAATGGTTGGGATGCAAAAGAGATTTTTCACTATCTATGACCCTCTGTTAGAGTGCAAAATTCATGAGCCATCTAATCTTCCATATCTATGGCACTCTATTTATCACATCTTTACGATACTTCAAAATAACTTTTCCTAAATTCGATCTGTTATTTCCAAATTCAATGCAATGGATTCGATTACTCAAATTATTCTGAATAAGTTTACAAAGTACCAGCTTCAATAATTATATAGAAGCTAGACGGCTTAAATGGGTAGTGTAACACAAAAACAAGTTAATCTCTGAACGAGTAACTATATAGAACAGATACTGTCAATATATCCGATTTGTAGGCAAAACAATTTGAAATGAAGTTCAGCAGGGTGCCTGAAAATTAAGTTAGGTTTATCTATTTCGAGATTCAATTTTGTCGTTTCATTTATATCTAGTCGTACAGTTCGATATCACTTAAATATTTAGGTTAATCGGCCAAACCTACCGCAATAGATTATGTCACGTTCAAAGTTAAATTATAATTTATAGCAAAAAATTAAAATGCTAAAAACCTCCAAGTTGAAATGGCTACATACTCGTATATAGTGTAGAACAAAAGTTTATTTCACGATAAATAATATTTTCAAAACCCAATTTTCCATATATTTCCATATTTTTTTAATAACATTTAATTTTTATTACGTGCAAATAATTTAAATAATAAAATTCACTAAAATAAAAATATTTCAATTTAAAAAATTCAATTTATTTTTATATAACAAATAAACAATGTCAACATTTCAATTTTCCATTTTTTTTTAGTTTTAACTTTTTATTTCTATTACTCTGTAATCTAGATCCCATTAGCATGAATTAATGATATCGTTGATTTTTATTACATAATGACACGAATGTAGTGTCACACATAATATATATGGCGATATATATATATATATATATATATATATATATATATATATATATATATATATATTTAGTTTTAAATGTGAGCTTTTGTTCTAGTTAAGTACAAAAGCTAAATGTATTTTTATAGCTAGCAAAAAAGATCCTGAAATTTGCGTTTTTAACAAGTTTTATTATTCGCTTTTAAATTCCCTAAAAAACAATTTAATTCAATTAATAAAGTCTGCATGAATGAATTTAATGAAATGTTTGACTTTTAAGTTTCGTTTTTACTTTTGGATTGTGATGAAGTACTTAATAAATGGTTAATCATTGTTTTATTTTTGTTTTTTTTTATACTCATATATTTATTTGTTTATTTACTTATTCTTTATATTGTTTTTTTTGGAATGAGTTATATATTTGCTTAATTATTTATTTAAATACAAAAAAAAAGCACCAACAGCAACACACACAAAAAAAGTTTTGTTTTAGTATTTTAAAATACGCCAGAGAATTAAATACGAGAAAATAATTTATAATGGTTTTGAATTTTTTTTAATTTATTTATTTATATATAAAAATGTAAAATTGCGGAATTCCGATACACGTTGGTGTGTTAATATCCTTTAAGTGATAATTAGATTATGCGGTAAACATGAATGTGTTGATATGTGGTGTGGAATAAATAATAAATTAAACATTACACATGCTAAATACTAAATAATTGTATATGTGTATATATACGGTAATTAGTAAATATGCATGCATTAAAAATCCATTTGTTTTATCAGTTATTCGTATAACTCAACTTGTGTGGCCAATAGACGTTATATTTCTTTTTAACAGAAACGATGCCCATTAGCATAAATTAAATCTTTCCGCCACTCTAAATTATTTAGTATACATTCATTGCCAATCACATTTTAAGTGTTTATGTTTACCTTAACACTATTACAATTATGTTAACTATTCAAAACTCCCTGTATGTCAGTATGGTGGGCATTACATTTTATTATAATTTTTTGGATTTTACTCAATAAGAAGACAGTAGTTTATATATCAATTAAGCCGTTATTAATTAAGTCTCTGAAGAACATTCTTTAAAAAAGTTTTCCAAAAACTTTTGTGAAGATATTATATCATTAACCAAAAACTGTTCTATTTTAAGTTTTGTCGAGATAAGTCAAATCATCATATCAAAACCGGCCTAGCGAACCAACATTACAGAAAACTCCAGATGACATGTCGATGTCAGTTGTCAATCTTTTTTATCTTGGAATTCAAGCATAACTTACATCTCTGTCGCGTTTGAAGCGCAGCATTTCACTTTATCATATCCCACAACATAATTACATTTCTAATATATAGAGTTTAAATACATGAAACCTTAACATAGACTGGAAAGTTTTTGAGATTAAATTTACCATATATGTATTTATACCGAAAAACACTTAAAAATGGGACTACGGGCATCATACCTAGATGGTTGTTGAACACAGACACCAATGATGTCACCACCAAAGGTCAGAACTCTTATAAACATAGTTTGTTGTACAGCATACAGCACTTCACTTCGATATCAGCACGGGATTTTACATGTCAAAATGTGTTTTACGTAAATTACGTATAAAAAACAAAACCAATACCATTTGCAGTGCCATCTTCGGTTTAAAGTGCTGTTCGGATTACAATTCTTTTTTATTATTTAGACGATATGTTTATTATATCTCTTTCATTTAAGCAGTATTACATACATCTAAAAAAAACTTAAAATTTTGTCGGTATTCGGTTTGATTAATAACAGACATGGATAAATGCGTATATGCTAAATCTGTTAGTTTTCTTTTCAGCTTATGGGTCGAAACGGAGCCAGTTAAGGTGATTTTACCTGAACCTGTTAATAATTCTAATCTAAAACAACAATTATTGTAACATTTAGTATATGTATAGTCAAAAAAAATTATACACAGTTAGTAATTTCATAAATTCTAAAAATAGTAAGAAGATTTTTTAACAGATGGTGCTTTCTTTACAATAAGATTTGATAAAAGATGTCGTGTTACTCTTTTTTGCATGTGAAACTCTGTGTAAATAACAGCGTGATATTAACTTTGCGTGAAATTTAACCTTTGCTGTGAGCAAATACAGAAGTTACCTCTTGTATAAACAACGGTTAACATGCTTTAATTTTGCCAGTTCGGGTAAGTTTTTTTTTCTTTCGGAATCTACACCTATATAATCGTATACACGGTTGTATTTAATTCTTGATCTCCTCTCATTAAAAATATACACTTTCGGTTCTTATGTCCAGTTGTATTTACTTTTGTGATTATTTAATTCTACTAATTGAAAAGACAGAGAACCTTAACTTAGATAAGATAAAACAAAACCAAAATTAGAATCTTAAAAGAAAAACAAACAAAACTTTTTCCATCTTCTGTATATAGACATATCATTGTGATTTGCGTGTATGGTGGTCTCAAGTACTAAAGTTACGCATGAAAACTTAATATAATTGAATTGTGTTGCTGTTGAGATTTTTCTTCTTTATGTGTGTGTCTGTGTGTGTATGTGTATAGAAACCCAAAAAAGTAAAATTCATTTTTAATTTCATTTATTTTTCTTTTCATTCTCTTCGACAATAAATAATTATATCTTATTATATTATTAACACTCTTGATTATAATCATTAATTTATTTTTTGTTTATTTATAGCATTTTTCTTTTGTTTTGCTTCATTTTCATTCATTTGAATGAAGATAGGATTATATAAAGTTAAAGTTCACATGTGATTAAAAATTGAAGTCGAAAATATAGCAAAAAGTTTAGTACCAATTTGTAATTAATTAGACATACAAGAACTAACCCGGCATCATGTAGCTAAAGTTGAATGGCCATATAATATGTAGAAACCAAAAATTAGGATTTCTTAACACAATACTTATCGGTTTCATTCAAATGGTTTATAAATGTATCATCAAATGAAACCCCAAATGATGTTCATCGTAAAATCTAGTCTACCGTAAAAAAGGGTTGCTTGAACACACACACACAAACAGAAAAAAAAAACTTTATCGAAAATTGTTATCTTTCTAAAACTTATCTTCAAGTATGTGTATACAGACAAAGAATTTATTTACAAATTCAAACTCAACACACAAAATAAAAAGGATTCGTATATCCAAATAAACATCAGCACCAAGAACATAGAATACGGTAGCACAAATAATTCTTACATAATGTATTGTGTTTATTGTTTTCTTTTTCTATAATTTTCTTATATCCATCTCTGATAATATTACATAATATAAAATTAAAAAACATATTTAAGATAAAAGAATTAAAAATTAAAACAGTAACAAAAAAAAATATTTAAGTGCTAAGAAATTTGTCAAAAATTAAAAGAATAATAAAAAACAAAAGAAAAAAAAATTAAAAATTGATAAGATAAAATTAAATGACAACAAAAATGGGTAACAACAACAACAACAACAAAATAGAATTCTTTTTAATTAAAAAATGTTGAGAAGTAAAATAAAAAGTCTGAAATAATTAATTAATTTATTCAGAGAATGTCGAAAAAATGTAGTAGGGCTCGCAAATCAGAAGGTAGCGGCAATCTAATAATTTATGAATTATTAAAACTTAAATGGTTTTGCCTTTTCAAGGGGTCGTGATTTGATGATTTCCGTTGTTTATATACGTATAGGAACGTAGAAATAATGAAAAGTTAAAAAACAATTAAAGTTTATATTGGGGGTTATTTCAGAATAAGATGGATGTAGGACAACAGTGAGGCAAGTCTTTTAAGGAACTCAAACAAATTCGGTACAATATGTTGCATCTTATTATTTAACCACATTCATCTATTATAATTCGAGACTGAATGTATTATTAAAGATGAGAACGAATGGACAGTCACTTATCACTTCACAAATGCGCCCTATAGTATTGCGGTATTAACATCAAATTCAGAACAGATCAAATAGTTTGTGCTTTGTGCTGATTATGTTATAGAATTATTATAATGAAAAGGACGACACATACTCACGTTTTTTTTTACAATACTTAGTAAAGCAGGGTCAAAAATGCTTATAGTATAATTTTTATACATTAGGTGCAAAATGATAGTTTGCAAATTAAATTTAAAATAAAATTTATTCACTTAAACTGGTTCAAATTAATAACTAATGACTAAGAAGCTTATAATAAGCTCTTCATGTAAAAACTATTGACACTGAAGCTCACTGCTGCATGGTATATCTACGCTCATATCTCATTTCTAATAAATAATGGCAATTCAAGGAGGAAAGCTACTCAAACGGTTGTTCTGTTCAAATAATTTTCTTGTTGCTAATTCAGATAACACAATTTGCTATAATAACTCAGTCAAATATCTTACTCGTAAATGGTTTGAAATAGTTTGCTGCATATAGTTCTTTCGATCGAACTCCAATAGTGTAATAATCATCTAATTTAAAATACTGATTTGTTCTTCTCTACCGATTTAATTTTGCCGCAGAATTTAATTTTTTCTGTCAATATGGTTAAGTTCGTAATTAAGTAAAAGTATCAATAAAGTAAAGACTAATAGTTAATAGTTGTTTAAAAATTACATTTGGACTTTTGTAAAATTATAATCACAACAACTTGCAAAAAAACCAATAAATTTAAGTAGACTATACATATCTAACCTAGGTATAGTTTAATTGAATAAATTGGTTCCAATCTACAGTGGAATTCAAACCTACTGTGTAATAATACAAAAGCAATCCATGTCTAAATGCAGCTACTGTAATATTGCGTACCATTCATCTTGCCAAGGTATCACTGGACAACATATTGTAAGGAAGACGACTGAAAAGTTTTTGGACTGCTATGATAAATGTAGGCAACTTGGCAATACTATAGAAGTCCCCTTTGTCAAATTATACCAACTCACCCAATATAAAGAAACAAACATTAAGCAGATCATGAGTGACATTCAAGCTTCACAACATTTACATGCCATGAATTTGTAAAATTAAAATATGAGTTGAGCAATCTTTTAATAATTCCAAAGAATTGGTTATGAAAGTTGACAAGTCGAAATGTATCCAGGAGCAACATTCTCTATAATTAACAATTTGGGGGCGAGGCTCGATTCATTCAACCAAAGGATTATTATTAATGTTATGATAATTGCTGGACTTCCAAAGGAAAGTTAATCACCATCTGAAGTACTGGAAAAAATGGTCAGAATACTTAAATGCTACAGCTCCATAGAGGATGCAGTTCCAGGTATTTACCAAGACGATCAAATGGTCAGCAAGGTGTAACTACAGGTATGAAGTCCATGCAAGCAAAAGAGGTAAAATTAAGTTACCTTATTCTAATTAGGTTTAAATTACCTGAAGATAAGCAAATGCTCTTGCTGGATAACCAAATCAATAATCTACTTTCGCAAAGAAGAAACAACTGAGGTCATTCGTATTGTTACTCAAAATGACATAAACAAAAGATGGACACGGTCTGGATAAACTTTATAATATAGCTTATCAAACCAATAGTTTTTTATTTAATAAATTGAACTAGTGGAGTGATGATCTGAAGTTTTTCGTTGCTCAGTAAAAGTTGAATTAAAAATGATTTAAAAGCAAAATCAATTCTTTTGATTTAGTCAATAACGTATAGCTCATATGACTTGAACTTATTATTTGACTCAAGTCAAATGATATACAATAATAATTCAAAAAAGTTTTAAAATCAAACAAATGGTTCCAAATACGTCCATTTTGTTTTGTTCGCCTCATAAACGCTTCTGTTTGATGATTAATGTTGAAATCAGATAGACAGAATTCTGATAGCATTATATTAGAATATGCATGTTATGAATTTAACTACATGTCTATATTTCTAATTTCTCTGATCAGAATCAAGGCGACACCACATAAAACAAAAACCAAAATTAATCGTGACTAAGTTCACTTTGTTTCCGGATCGTCGACGGTCTAAGTGTGCTGTAGCAGCCACTCAACCAAGTTCACTTTGATTTTTCATTTCGTTTTCTGTTGATAGAAAATATTTATGTATTCTGTCAAAACAAAAGGGAGGAACAAAATAAGTTACCCGCGGTCTACACTATGCAAATTCACTGATATTTTCTATCATGATAATTTATGAATGTATGTGTATTTTTCAATGTATTGTTAAAAATGTTTGCGTCAAATATCATGTCTGGGCATTTTACTATCATGATAATTATTTTGAAATGTCAATGTTTTAACGTCAAAATAATATATTTTTTTACATTTATTTTATTTAATTTGCTTAACCGTAACTTAGTCACCGTTTTTCGGTACAAATCAATTAATTTAACTGTACTTTCTGTGAAAACTGCGACATATTTATTAAATAATACAAAAATCGAATAAAAATGACAGGTTTTTTCAGTTTCCATTCAAATGGTTGATATAGTCAATACGTCTTTACTGCAAAATTAAAATTTATAATGAGGAAATCTAACCTCAAAACTTGACATTTCGTAATAATTTCATGATAATTTTTCGCGAAATAGCCTCCTAATAATTTGCTGATAGTGTCAAAATTTGTATAATATACTCACATATACAATGACAAATTTGATATCATGATAGAAAATATCAGTGGATTTGCATAGTGTAGACGGCGGGTTATATAAATTGCAAAATCATAGTAAACTGAATTAAGATCACAAATTTGTTTTTATTTAAGTGTGTTATTTGTTATTTTAATAATGTTTTACATAATCCTTCATGACGAATGCATCACAAAAATTCGTGAAATTACCCCTCATTTTCGGTGTAAATTGTATAAATACTTTCGTAATACGGATATTTGTTTGGGCCACTTTGGTCTAGTGTTGTTTAAGAATCCCCGTTTCATCCTCGATTTCACTGATTTTGTATTGTGATTGTCTCTCACATATAATTTTTTTTTAAAAACGTTATTGAGTCGTGAAACTTCCATTTTTTACATGCTGATAATGCTTGTCCGCTTTTTCTTTTCATCCTTTTAGTAGACTCTTTGTGGGAATTTCTAAGATTTTCCCATTGATTTTTTACTGAAGAGACTGTAAGGAATTAAAACTTATTATTAAGATATTATTATACTTTAGTGAGTAATTGTGTTACTTTAAATATTGAATTTTAAATTTTTATGATAGTCCTTATTATCAACGTCGATAACACAGAGTGTCTTTGGACTCATTTAATAAGTTTTTCCAGTTGTTCTGCTGACATATTTCTACGAGGTAAATAAATGAATTGAGTTGAAAGAATTCACAAAATAGTTTATAAAAAACGGATCAACTACGATTTACGATATACGATTTATAACCTAATTATTTTACTTGTACCGCTACACACAACAAAGTAACTTACTTTAGCTTAACAATATTTGCAATGTACACACACGATTTAGAAGTAACAATCAAATAACTTGTAATAACTATAAGGGAAATTGCGTCGATATTATGTATGATATAACTCCGGAGAAGATTAAAAGATGGCACTAGTAGTTGAACGAAATGTTTACATTTTTTAACTGCAGTTTTTTATGTTCAACGAATTATTAACGAAACCAAAATTAAAAATCTTTGAAAATGGGCTTATATTTATAAATAATAACAAATAAATAAACAAAATTGTTTTTTTTTTAAATTATGACATTTCATTAAAAAATTACTTCGCGTGCCGTTTATTGTTCTCGTTAAAACGTATTGGTATGCCATCTAGAAATCTTCTCCGCAACTTATATTTATCGAAATTATGCTTTCGTTGGCATTTACTATGAAAATTGACACGATTTCTCTTATAGTATTATAAGTTATTTGGTAACAATATATAAATTCTGTATTTTAATTAATTATTATTAATTAGTTCATTAAAACTTATAAAAAAATAATTGAACGAGTTTTTTCCGCCTGTGCTCAAATAAATATTATTTGTTAGAATATTTTCACAAATAACTCGTAGCATTTTATTTTCACATAAAAGTATGTGTAAGCGATGTTATAGCTGAAGTGTGCAGCGGTATTAAGTAAACTAGGCGAGCTAAACTAAGCTAACGAGAACTTGGAAAACAAATAAAAGAAAAACAATTCTGGTTGACGAGTCAGAAAAAAAACGCCCATGTAGTTTGCGGGCAGCACTGCATCGAATTATTCGAATACAATTTATTTTATGTCAAAAAAATTTATTCAAAAATTAAGCGGCATTATTGACTCCAAGAAATCTATCAGCTTTAGGACGTAGATGTCAAGATCGGCACTTATTTATAATCATAAATAGTATACGTCAGTGCTGCAGTTCATTCATGGAATGGCGATTCACGTCAACGTTTAGTAAATTTGAGCTCCAATATAAATGAGCTTAAAGCTCAAATGTTATTAATAACTAAATAAATGGAGGAATACTCTTTATCTTACTGTTTAAATATATATAAGACACAATGTATAGTCACATAATAAATATTTTGCTGGTATAAACATAGTTGCCGAAACATAACACAATTATATGCAAATTAATTCCAACAAAACCTGTGTTTTTGAATCACATAATTTACACAAGCTTGCGAACGAATTCCTTTTACGAAATTTTCACAACTAAAAATACATATAATTATATGTACTTCTGCAACGTAAGTCAATATTCCAGTGCAACGAATCTTTATTATAAATAATATAAAAAGAAACAAAAACAAATAAATCAAACATAAATTTATATTCTGTTTAACATAAAAACAAAATGTAATCAGTAACATAAATATATATATCTTTTGTTTTATGTGTGTTTATAATGTTATGCGGTGGTATGTATTTATATAAATATATGAAATTCACTTTTTTATATATATAATATAAATTACAACATACTTCAACATGTAAAACTATTATGCGATATCATATTATATGTGTGTATATGTAGACAACATGTAGCGGTTTTTTTTATGTGCATTCACAAAATAAAATTCATGAAAAATGTTATTGTTTTGCGCCTGTTACAATGATGTACGACAGACGGATATGCTCGCGTATACATTGAGATAATGTATTGTAGTCTGGCTTGAACGATAAACGTAACACGTTATACGTCAGTCAGTTTGAAATACTTTATATTAGGTATGTATGTATAAACAATTTCCAATTTATACTTCTTACATCGATACGAACATCGAGCTTTTGCTCAGCATTTTCTATATATTAATAAACAAGTACATAAGATATTTAAATTAAATTTATTTATGAACTCATTACAAATTCTTTTTTATGGCATTTTGATCTCTGATATAAAAAGGATATACGCATATGTAACCATATATACTTTTTTATTGTTTTGTTTAAGTATAGACAAATAAGTTAAGAAGACGTAAAGAAACAGCTTTATTTGACATGTACACAACGTCAAATAAAATAAAAAAAGTTAAATTAAAACCAACATTTGATCAAACGAATTTTTGTGCTCAATAATAAATTTTTTCCAAACAATAAAAATAAAAACACAAAATCACAAAGAACCGTAGTTGTTAGATACATATACGATATATGTAATATATGATACTATATCCATAAACAACCATTTTATACAATGTTACGATATAATAAAGAATTGAAAAGTTCTAATGTTTGCTAAATACAAATATTTGACAAGTCTTTTATTTTCTCCTACCGGCATACACACATATTTTTCCATGACATTTTATTTTTAAATCATAAAAATTTTCTTTGGATAATTTATTATTATACACATACAACATTAGGATATATGTACATACTCGTATGTAGGACGAAATAGATAAAAAAAAATTCTCATTTTGTTAACATTCCTTTCCGGCACTAACTTATCCTTATAGATCGTTCCGTTTATATGGTTACAGTTTTACCTACAATCGATGTAGCAACAAGTGTTATGTTCTATAATTTTTCTCTATATACATGAACGATATATATACATACACATACTCGGATAGAAGAAAAGCTATACCCAATTTATTTTCACCTGAAGTAAAACTACAAAATTCATTGTATTATACGACTTTAACTTTCACCTGCACATATGAATAAAATCTTGAAAAGAAAATATTCCGCATACATATATATACCCAGCATACTCGTACATAGACATAAGTATGTTAGAAACAAGAAGAAAAAATGTTGAAAGTTATGTGAAAATAATGTAATATGAACCTGACCAGCAAGTTGATAAAGACAGGTGGTATGTTTTTGATTTATTGCGAAAAAAAAATTCTATGTATCAAAAAAGTGTTTTGTGTTTGAATAAAATAAAAATGATGTGAAAATAATAATCGAATAAATATTTATGATTTTTCCGGCTTTGATTTTATTATTTATTTGATTTTTTCATTATCGTACTCGTGTTACATGCGGTATATACCTGTAACGAGAGTTCTTTTATTTCCTCTCGAGGTAAATTAATTTCGAATTCGTTGATAATTTGATATTAGAGTCACGTGGTATGATACTATAATATATACGTTGTAGGTGTCAGTTATATGACAAATTAAGCTCACCCGATACACGTCAATGTTCGAGTAGGTTTGTTGTTTATAGAAATACTGATATGTGTATACTGTTGTTTCTAAATTCCCAAAGTGTATTAGAAAAATTGATAACGACATCAACTCGGAGTAATTTGAAATTCCAAGCTCTAATTCTAATTTGACACATATTTGCGATATCATCTGATCTTGTTCCAGAAGAAAGTTGTATCCAAACTATTTCTATATCACAACAAAACGTTTTGAACTAATTTTGATTTGTCAAAGCATATTTTTAATAACTTAATACTATAAATTTTGCTAGCATTCAACCTTATTGCAGATACTCAAAAGTTGAGATCACTGTTTTAATCATATCGGCCATTTCTCTTAGGAAATCACTTAAATCGAAATACCAAAATCGAAACTATGTCATATTGATGTATAGTTCTACCACGTCATTAATGTGCTTACATATTGTTTTGGTCCAAATTAAAAAATAAATTTGAATTTGCCCCTATTTATGCAGTAGATTGTTGGCAACCCAGAAAAAAGAACAATTTGACAGCTTGAAACATTCAGAGAAACTGGATCAGTTGGAGAGGCTAAACATACCGGTGGTCCAAAAACAAGCCATTCAAATGTCAATATCGAAGCAGTGCGTGAGAATTTTGGTTAAAACCGAGGAACATCACTTCGACTTCGTGGGCAAGAATTGTAAATTTCAAGTATCTCTCTATATACCCTTTACCAAAAGATTTATGTCTCCAAGCTTACAAAATTCAATTAACAAATCAACTAAAGCCTAATGTGATCATAAACAGTGAAAAGAGTTCGTGGATTGGATTATTGAACATCAAGATGTGATTTTCGCACAACAAATGCACCAACAACGTGGGTGTGCTCGATATCGCGACATGATTACACAGTTGTTTCTGTCGAATTTGAATGCTATTGATTTGGCCAATGTGTTGTTTCAACCAGACGGTGCCACATGCCAAACAACAAGAGAAACATTTATATTACTGCATGAGACATTTCCTGGTCGTGCACTCTTTCGTTCCGGTGATCATTGAATTGGTCTCCTGGATCGTGTTATTCAACTAACACCATTACATTTCTCCTTGTGACATTATTTAAAGCCAAAAAAATATGTCAACAAGCCCACAACCACCCGTTTAATTTAAGAGGGAATTAAACGCTGCATCAACGAAATTCGACAAAAGAGTGGAGGACATTTGCCCGATGTGTTGTTCAGGTTATGGTTGTACAGGTTGTAACTTATGCCTTTTTTGAATTTCACATACGTGTCACCGAGTGACGTGACGACTCTGAAATTAAATTTTAGTATGTAAGTTTAGTATATAATTTTAAATTATAAATTAATGCCACGGTGAGCGAGGATCTTGCCACTTAGCGTCAATTACAATTTGTTGGTGAGAGTAAGTGAGAATATTGTTTTTGACAAATAAAAAAATTAAAATGGTGAGCCGAAACATGATTTGCATTTTTAAATCAGAATTTTGTTATAGTATGTTGGCACTAGGATTTTGTGATGACAACTAGCTTCCACTCTGAATTGGAATGATACTTAAACTACGCCCCTCAACTAACAAGAAATTAAAAGCTATCGCAAAATTTGATTTAGTGATGAAGTTTTCAATACACATCGGATTAAAGTTGTATGTGGTTGCCACATTAGTGAAATACAATCGTTAAATATTACCTGGGAGAGCACCATTAAGACGGCTATCAACTTTAAAATATAACATCAAAAGCTTTAAAGTTGTATCATATAAGTAACAGTACTTTAGCCAAAGCAGTGAATGTCGTTTAAGGAATAATGTTGAAAGGTTACGCAATTAATGTACTCTTAAGAACTCAACCGAAATCATGTATAAAATTGCATGGATAAAATATTTTTCGACACTGCTCAAGATACATATACTGAAGGTGAAAAGAGTTTCACTATGAGCTTAATGAGCCTGAGAAAGAATTGTCCTATCGAGCGTGCATATTGGAATTTCCTGGCAACCATATCAGATACAAATGGAACTAATCAACCATCTTGTTAAAAGATAGAATTATTTTAGGCTTTCTTCGACGTGATTAAGTAAAACCTTTAAAAGCAAATCGTCCTCTCTTTAATTTTCAAATCCGATGATATTAAAAATTCATAGTTTTCCTTATTGCTACCAGTCGGTAAGATGAAAACACACACGTCTGTTGTAATTCTCGTCTTCTAGATTTGCAACGGTTGTGTTCCCCGAGTCTTTTCCAGGTTTAAAATTTGGTGCTTCCTGAAATAGAAAAACATTGAACTTTTCAGTGCACATCAAGTAGTCAAACTTGATGTAGTGTGATTCAAACATATCGTTCATTTGACAGTTATTTAAATTATATGCCTAAGAACGTGTCTATACTCGTAATAGTTATAAAAATTTACTGAATTGTTACAAACTGAACAACTTAATAAATGTGTGAAGGAACAATTGACTTCTAAAGATGCATTTAGTCGTCTCAATAAAATTATAAAATGTTGACTTTATTGTTTTATAACGATAAGAATGTTTGTATTCATATTACGTTCAATCAAACGAAAGGCCTATAAAAAACCGAAATGCTTATATCATATACCTTCGATATAAAATAAAACGATAAATAATTAATGTGTATACAGTGCACGAAATAGACACTAAAAACACATTTCTTGACAGCGTATATAGGTTTAAATTTTCAACTAATTGGGAATTCCCAATCTCGAAGCTAATCAATATTCATGTCGGTGTACATAAAATAAAAAAAAAAACTAAAACTATTTTTAATAATATTTATTTCATAATAAATAAACATTTTGATTTATTTATAAATTTATTTTCATGTAAATTATTTAAGATTTCGTAGAACAACACTTTCGATGAACAATTTTTATGGTCTTACATATTTATTGTATACATATAACTATAAATTATAAATTAAATGAATCAAAGAATTAACTGAGATTCTATCTCGCACATATAGTCAAAATAGTAACGAACAACAACAATAAAACATAAAATAATAAAAATACTCTATCAACGTCAAATCAAATTTCTATTCAATTGAAAGTACATATATACACACACACCCATATTATACGCGTCTTAATACCCAAAACATTTTCTTAGTGTTGCCAACCTTGAATATTGGAATTAAAATAAAAATATAATCTTTGTGATATATTGCTATTCATGAAGTTTATGAGGGCGTTAAATAATTTTTGGGCAAAATTCTAATTTGTTTTTAGTCAAAATCATGCCTTGTGAAATTGATAGAGTGCTTCTGAATGCTGTATATACGAGAGTATATATATATCTATCTATCTAGTCTACAATGACA
The DNA here is from genome assembly GCA_963932295.1 of Tipula lateralis. NCBI lineage: Eukaryota > Metazoa > Arthropoda > Insecta > Diptera > Tipulidae > Tipula > Tipula lateralis. The sequence continues at coordinate 13,413,006 of OZ010737.1, forward strand.
TATTGTATAAAGTAGTTAAAATTTTAACAAGTTAATTTTTGAACGATAATCTCCAGTTACAAAGCTTGATTTCTAGTTTAACGTGTCAAAAAAAATTTGTTCGTTTTATGATTGATCGATTAGTTTAGAATTTAATACTTTCACATTTTTGTCTTTTTAACGGTATAACGTTACATATGGTGGCAGGTATGTCTACAGCTCGTATCGTTTATGACACGATAAATTGCATATATGTCCAGTTCGGTGAAATTTTAATTACATATATTGAGAAAATAAAAGTGTATTCAAGCTAGCTTTATTAGTGTCCATCACCATCTGTGCAACCCATAAAGTTTTAAGGTTATTCAACAAATCATATTTTCATTAGAAAATTTATTAATATTATAAATGTACATGAATTAGATTTTAGAGCTACCTTGAGACTTTTGTACTGGACTTGTGCCAATTATCTCTGAAACCCCTTTCGATGTGTGTGATTTTTTCCAAATAGTTGTGTCATAAAATATTGCACGAATGATAATGGAAATATTGCACGTCTATTGAACTGGACGGTATAAATTGTTAAGACAATCGTTTTCTGTCATGATCATATCATTTGATGCAATAAAAAATTGAAGCACCCAACGTTTACTTCAAACAATACAAAGTATAACAAATAGTTTATATACGTTTGAGACAGCTCGAAATCATCTCATTCAATTATTAAAATTCAATTCCTAAAACTTTGACTATAAGTACAATTGATCTATTACTGACACTTTATATTGCTGGCACATATATAAGAGTTTGGTCCAAGTTTGACAGTGCTATTACACATATTTACGATATTAGGTCATTTAATAAGTCCGTACGATGACACATAGATGGCGTCAAAATAATTTTTGCCATATGATTTGTGCAAAGTGCAGCGTGATCGAAGCTTCAGAGGAGTGTTTAGCGCTGTTAAACCGCAATAAAATGGAATTCTATCGACAATATGTGCCATTCAATGAGATGAGATTCACAATTACACACCGAAATCCAAAAGACAGTCAGCTGAGTGGCCATTAGTTGACGAACCGAATCAAACGCGAGCAAAGACGCAATAATAAGCCGGTAAGGTGATGGCGCCTGTATTTTGGGTTGCGAATGCAATAATATTCATTGACTATCTCCAAAAAGGAACCATCATCAACAGCGACCATTACTGTGCACTTTTGGACACTTGCAAAAGAAAAAATCTTTGCAAAAGAAAAATGTGTTGTTTCACCAAGAATGCACTGTGTCACAGATCGATTAAAACGATGACAAAATTGAACGAATTGGCCTTCGAATTGCTTACCACCCGCCATACTCTCCAGATTTAGCCCCATCGACTTTTCCTGTTTTCAGATATCAAGAGAATGCTTGCTGAAAAGAAATTTAAGTCCAATGATGAAGTAGTCGCTGAAACTGAGGCCTATTTTGAAAAGAAAGAGAATAGGTATATAATTGCCTAATCTGGCCGTATATGCCACTACTGAATAAGTCTCTAGTGTTGGCTGTAAGGAGTTTCCAGTTTTGACGTTGTACGTGTGTAGGTTGGGGGAAGGGTTGGAGCTTCGTTAGAAAGGCGATATTGCGCGTGCTCATGATTTGGATGTTGTGTGATCTGTCTGTGTGAGATACAGATATAGACTTGTGTTGTTATAGTAGTAAGAATGCTGTATTTTTGGTAGATGGTGTTATATGTATTTTGAATGATATTGAAACGAGTTTTCGTTTTTTCATGTCAGGTATTAGAACATAGATTTCGTTTTATATGAGATTGACTCTTCTTTGTTGTTTAATGTGATCACAGTTTGGCAAATTTTTGTTTTCATCAGAATTTGGGTTTTGTTGTATTAGGTGGGTTCGGGATGATGCTACATTTTGTTCAACGTTTGTATTTTTTTGGGATGACTGTACTTTGGCGAGGAAATGAGTCGGGAATTATCCGGGTCTGGTTTAGTTTTAGCGACTTGGATTTTATTGGTTAAAGAATCAGTATTATTGTTACTTATAATGCATCATACCATACCATTAAATTAATTTTAACAGACTCCTGAGCAACAAATTAATAAATTCTTTTCAGAATTTTGTATTAATGTTTTATTTTTTAATCAAAATGGAGCCGAGCAGATAGGTGTTGGGGACTGGAGTAGTACATTAGAAATGTGATTCTCTTCTTCTAACTGTAGTTGAGTAACGATTTTCTAGGTGTCTGTAACCGGATCGTTCTCTCCTTATTAACTTTTCTATCCTTACCTATCATTTTATATAAACAGCTTTAAGAATAGACCAGGTGTTATCCGGAACTCTTGCCTAGCGCTGTGTCCTACAGCCCTATCAGTCAATCAACATCAAAAGAGTTGTGATATTGATATTTTTGATAGTTTCGATTTTAAATAACAATCACATAAGTCGATAAACCCATTCTACTAAATATCTAAGCAGTTTAACTAACTATTCAAGGTGATTTACAAATCAATATTGTGTTTAAGTTAAATTGCTTACGAGTATAATACGAACCTTGATATAACTAACCTATAAATATACTTATGTATATATATATACTTATATATATATATATATATATATATATATATATATATATATATATATATATATATATATATATATATATATATATATATATATATGCTCACATTTTGATTTAAGCTACAAAAACCTTTTTATTATATTTAGTGTTTTTCATTAACAAAGCTAATATTATGATGACATTTAGATTGATTGAATTACACTTAAAATAAACAATCACCAAATAAAAATTGTGTCAATAGTAAATGTGTACAAAATAATGTACGTATATAAAACAACTTAAGTATACTTTATATTGTTCGTGCAGCACTCAATATCTATATTATTCGTTTATCTTAACACCAACAACAATTGAGCAATCAACAATAAATTCACATACGTCTTGTCATATATGTTAGCAAAAAACCAAAAAATTTTAAAACTAATAATTCATTCAACCTTTCTAACCCGAAATTAAATCATTTCTTAATAAATAAAAAAAATATTATAAACAAGCAACAATTTATTTAAAAAAAAAAATATTAAATAAAATTAAATATAATTTATACATTTATAACAATCATAATCCAATAAATTAAATAATTTTTTTTTATTATATTTGGGGAACATCCCAAAATCAATAAATTCATTTTTTGTTTTTTTTTTGTGAAACTAAATTATAAGTTTAAGCCATGGCCGGACAGTGACTATATGAGATATAAATTTTTGTGTCTTATATGTAATATTCATATCGGTAACATATGTGAAATATAAAAAATATTTATAATAATAATTTATTCTTTAGGTATATGTCAATAATAATATATTACATACTCGTATGTATGTATATACAATGGATTGGCGGTTTAATTTACACACGTTTTTTGTATGTACCAAAATCATTGCGTCAATCAGGTTACAAATGGTTACAAAAAAAATGTACTCTGTATTTAATTATTCGTAATTTATTGTCCTTGCGGTCGAAGTGGACCGAAATGACTGGAACTTATATACATTTTAAACATTATCCAAAATTTGTAATGTAGTAATTGTATAGTAAAGCTTATGGCGAATTTATCATCAAATATTATTGATTGCAAAAGTTAATAGAAAGAAACTTATTTATCCTTACAATAAAAATTGTCGCCGTTAAAGACTCATTAATAAATATATTCCTGAGAGGGTGATGATGAATATTCATGTTCTGTAATATTGATCTGGGTAGGGTTCTTCATCTATAGTCACTCAGATTGGTTCATTTCACCATAGATTATTCTCCTACGGAGTTGAACAATCGAGTGGATTATGTCTTGATGAAACATATCACAATTGAGTTAGTTTGTATGCATCTATGATTTGAGCTATTCGATTGTTACACAATGTTAAAACTGAAATCTTTTTAAGTATGGTGCAACACTTCACTGTAACAAAATATACACATGTCCTCTGAAATAAACTGTTTTGACTGGATTGCTGGGTACCTCTGTCTATTTTACCAAAGACTAATATTGTTATTATAGCATCATGACAATATACAGTTTGTAAGCTATTTGAATCTGTAGATCTCGATGGTATTATTCCTGCAAAAAACTAGCAAACCAAACATTAATTTTTATACCTATATAAAGCAGGAAAGCACTCTCAATCGAGTTCCGCATACGAACAATCCAAAATAAACAATAGAAGTCTGATTGGGCCAGTAAAATAGTGAATATTTTAGATTGTATATTTTAGATTGTAAACAGAAATCGATCGAAATGATGGAGGTCGTAGAATATATAAGGAATACTTTTGTATTAAAATGATCTGCTCAAATGCAGGACCATTAATACTATTCTAGGTGAGTACCTTACTTCCAAACTTATTAGTTGGCGTATAATGCAGGGTGGCAATGTGAGGTGTGGAAGAGATCACTCGATATTTTTCGAAAGAATACTTGTAATCTTAGGACCTTATATAAAAATGTAGTTGGCAAGGGTGCCAAACCTGGATTTTTCATAGCATGGTGATCAGTAAGGTGCGTTTTAGCATTGGAGAACAGCCGACAACCTGAAAAACTCTGTGTGCGTTGACCTGTGGAAGAAGTTGAATTGTTAGTAGCGGATTATGGTTTAATTCATGTAGGGTAGATAAATTCTCGCCTCCAAAAAAGTTACTCATTGATGCGAAAAGCCAATATTTCTCAGTAAAATACTAATAATTTGACAATTTGTAGGAACAACGAAGATATATATGCCATATACGTTTATTGACTGTCCCGCAATTCGGGCAAAATATTATGTTTTGGTTGTGAGTATTCCCTTATTGAAAAACCTAATTACAGATGATCAGGAAACTAGTCAACGAGGGTTTGAACTACTGGGAATAACAGGTTTAATTAAAATGAACAACATTTTGGTTAAAGTTTTGTTCTTGTCTATCTTGATATATTTCCTTAACATTTGGCTGCGACTTCATCCTAAAAGCTTAAAACTGTTATTTTTGGCAGCTTCATATTAATTTAGGACACACGATACAAGCACCAGATAGCTGAGCCTGTCTCGTGTGAAGTACTAGTGATAGTCATATAGGACCGAACGGCAATAATTCAGAGGTTAGGATTTAGTTGAATGTTTGGTAACGATCCACATCTGATGTCTATTGAAAATATCCCTCTCTAACTTGTTACGGAATGTAAGAATTTCATTAATCTTCTTTGCTCTAAAAAAAAGGTTACTGTCATATGTGAGTGCATGCTCAATGAAATTATTGATCCTTTAACTAAATCTAGTTCATGATTAACCTTCACAAAGTCCTGATTCAGTCGTAATTCTTCGCTGGGTCTTGATTCAGTCATATCCTTATTTTTTTTATTATGGTACAAAAGTTATAGAAGAAGTTTGTCAACTTAACCTGCCTTAAGTCAAATCTATGATTTAAGTCGATTGGTGGTGGTTCTGATGGGACATGGTCGCCTTAAAGATCATTATACATCAATATCTGATAAATACCATACAAATTTAATTAATTTTATTCAAATCAAAAGTGAAACCTTCAAACGATGCTTATAATCAAAATTAATTCAAATATTCTAATTTTAATTATTTCATGGTGTCAATTTTATTATTTCCGAGTGGTGTATCGGAAATAAGACGAAGATAAAACATACATAAATTACATATTTTATGATCTATCAAATTACTGATCATAAAGAGTTGATATTTGACCTCTGTGATAAAAAAAATTGACTTTCTCAAAAATTCTGTTTTAATTAAAAGTTTTTTATCCGAATCACATAATTAAAATTAAATATACGATGACATTTATCTAGATATAAAGTACAAAAAAAAACAAAAGCTTTTGTCTTGATTTTTATTTTGATTTTCTAATCAATTGATTATGTAAATTATACGTTTTGTTTTGGATGACAATAAAAATTTTGTCACATATATAGGTATTAATAAAATTAAAATAATTTAAAATTTAAATTAAATTAATTTGGAATTTATTCAGAACTGGGTTTTGTTTCTTTGAAATTTGAGATTTTCGTTTTGTTCTAATTTTAGGACGACGATTTATTTTTATAATATTCTCTAAGCTGGATTTTGTTTTTCGTTAAGCCGCAAACCGTACATAATCAATTATCGCGTTCATATATACTGTGTGCATGAGTTTAAACCCTTAAATATGAAGAAAAAAAAATATTTATTAATTAGGTGTAAGTGATAGTTGTTTGTACAAATCGATATGTCAACTAAATTTTAAATACTTATGTACATCCTTTTGCGGCTAAATACATTTTAAAAAAAATGAATACAGAGGGAGTTGATGATTTATAAATGATAGCGAGTGTCTGGGAATTTCCCCTAGCATTTCCATTCGGTATATAATAAAATAAATCGTTTCAATATCCAAAAATTATGTAAAGTGAAAATTACGTAAATTAATATCCTTTCTCATGTTATAAATTACCAGACATGTGGTCTTATACTTATATATAATACGGCCGGATATTCGTTTTTAGTCAAAGATAATGAATAAAATCGAGATCCTATTTCGGTGTGGAGGAACGTGATTACAACGAAAAATAGTATTCCTTTTTATACAGAACATGTTTTTGTGTCCGTTGTGTTGTTGTCTTACCAAACTTTCTTAATAAATCATCTCGTTTTGTTGTTGTTGTTTTGTTTTATCTTGTACTTGTTTTTAAGAAAATAGATTAAAATTCTAATGAAAATAAATAAATAAAATTAACAAAGAAAAAAAATTTAAATGAGACACAGAAGCGTTTGGGATTTTTATTATTTTGGTTTCGTTTTTGGAATTAACCAAATCCACCGATCTTCTCTTGATAATATATACACTCGTGCATCTTTAGAACGTTTTTTTTAACATTGTGAAAGTTTCGAGATTAAAAAATTATATAATATTCATGAATTTAAATGACATTAAGTTGAAACTTCATCCACAAAAAAAACCGACACGAAAGAAGAATTAGAAATTATATAAGATAGTGGTAGTGATACACAATCGGTCGAGATTTGAAATTAATAACGTGTTTCGATTTTATATATTTAAAGGCGATAACATTTATAAGTATATTAGCGTGAAATAGTCAACCTATAGACATAATCTATAAATTTTGGGATAGATTGTATTAAAGCTTATGAAAAAGCTGAGTTTGAGTATGTCGTCTTTACGTATAATTAATATAATATTTTGTGTCTTAAGATATGTTTGGCATTATATGTTTGGCATATCGTATATAACAATATCCTATTTCTATGTTTTGGGTTGAACAATAACAGCAAAATACACCAACGAAGGTTGTTAGCTAACTAAATTCCGCTTCTTAACTTGTTCGAGTATGCGGTTACATTTTAGTTGATTGATCACTGAACTCAATGTATAAATGTTTTGTAAAATAGAGCAAGCATTTATAATGATGTTGGGAATGTATACATGATCATTTCTACTGCATTTTATTATGTAGATAGTAATAGAAGAATTTTTCATCAGAAGCGTCAATTCCTCCAGTGCTGATTTCAGCTATTAAAACAACCGATTGATTATTAAAGTGCTGTAAGCACCATTTAAATAGTTCACAAAACTTTGGAAAAAGTTTTATGCTATTTGTAATATTTATAATTTAAAACAACTTTTTAATAGTTATATACAACTATGCGTTTATACGATATTTAAATTAATATACTTCTTGCTTTTCAATTTAGTACAAATAGGAAAAACGCAAAACAGACATTTTCAATTAAAAATTTTCATTGCTTTGGGCAAAATTTATTTTCCAGTTAATTATAAATTTGGTTTCAAACTAATACACACTTTTATCTACTTCATGTTTTTTCTGGAAAAAAAACCCTCTTTTTACTCTGTAATTTTAATTAATTCTTGAACCATGAACGTCCACCTCAAAAGTAACGGATGGGAAAAATGTTCGTATCTTTCGTTTATTTTGAGTTGCAAAACTTTTTATTTCTCGAGCTTTTAATTATATATTATGATTCCACTTTGAAAATTAAACCAAAAAAAGCGAATAAATACCAAATAGAAGCTTTTGATAACGAAAACCGGTTTCCACAATTTTAATAGTGTATATGTGGTACTATTTTGATACAGGTAAGTACTTTGGTAATATAATATGTACGATTTCGGAAACTAACCCTCATTGTCTCAAACACAATTTTATTTACTTAGTAATTATGTATAAATCATTTAGAAGGGTGACATACTAAACACTCGTATAGGTAGCACTTGGCTGGATAGTTTGGTTGATACCTCCATTGTTCAACTAAAATTGTGTATATTGTCAACATATTAATTCAACCCTTTGTCCAAAAACCCATTTATAATCTTCGAATATATGTGTGTAGAGTTTAACAATTAAAATTTTGTTAATTAGATCCAAAAAAAATTAAATCCCTAGACAACTAGCATTTATGTACATAATTATCGACGTATGATATACATATTAAATCTTCCATATTTACTATAATATATGTCAATAAATTAATTACATAATGTCACTACAATATGTGTCATCTGTCGCACACACATATCGATATAATGTGACAGTGAAATGAGAAATGGAATTCATATATGTACAATTATTAATTTTATTACTGACATTTTGTATAATTTAGACTACATTTATAGTGAATTCAACTAACAACTATTTATTTATCTAAAAACTGGCAATTTTACATGTTCGTTATTTAAATTTGGATTTTCAGTTTTAAGCAAACACACAAAATCCTGTATAAATCGTTAGAGTGGTTTGTTAATATATATTTTTATTCGAATTGTTGTTTTTGTGGTTGAAATTTTGGCTAACAAAATATGGAGATTAATTTCTATGTTCTAGTTTATAAAATGGTGATGCATGCTTAATTCAAAATGACCATGTAATGGTATTAAATTTTAATTCAAATATATTGCAATGGAAAAATTTCAAAAATTTAGTAATGTGTTTAGGATTAAGTCACTATATAGAGGGTTAACGAAATGCATCTTATAATATGTCACTCATTCCAAAAATCTAAGTAAACACATTTAATTTATAACGTAAAAAATTTAAAAAAGTTGTCTTCTCATAAAAAATTTAAATTCATTAATATTAAATTATATAATTATGTTAAAACTTAATAATGAACTAAAAATAAGTTTATTAACGAAAAAGCAGACTATTCATTTTCAACTGTAGTAAAAAGATGAAAATATTAAAGCAAACAGAAAGTTTTTTTTTCGGTTTTACATAAAAAAAACTTCTAATTAGTATCCCTTGTATAAGCAAAATAAAACTCATAAAAATGTATTCATCTTTAAATTGAGAACACAAGACTATTTTATATACCTTGACAAATTCACCCAACTTAAATAATACACATAATAATTGTGAAATGTCCACTAGTGGCGGTTGAATGCAAAACACTATGTATACACAAACACACAACAGCAGAGCGAAATAAAAAGGTCAGACTAACATTTATCTTAGTTAATTTCTTCCTTTATATTTTATTTTATGGTCGTTACCAAATTAAGTGTTGACATTAACAAGAATGAACAAAATAAAAATTGCTTTGCATACATACAAAATGTTCCAAACATTTATTTTATGCAATAAAAAAAATATTTAACAAATATACCCAGAGCAACTTAACGCCGCACCGTTAAGCGGGATACTTTATGTCCTGTTTTCACAACTCGATTTATTTTTAGCAATTAAAAAATTAACACTCAAAACTTATTTAAACCCATCTCATCGATTTTTAAAGTATTCTTACACCCAAGAAACAATAAGCTGGTTAATTTGATGTGAGCAAAACCATATGCATGAGTCATCGACCTAAAGGTAACGTAAATGCAAATCCAACAATCATTCACCATCAACTTGTAACAAATTAGGGTATTATGCAAAAATAATATACAAATTTGCATTAATTTGAGATAAGATTTCTACGTTCAATCTATTTAAACAAATTTTCACTATAATTAATTAATCGTAAATGAAAATATTTATTATATTATGCATGAAATCTATTATATGGGGGAGTTATAATACATACACATATAGCATAAATCTGGAAAATTGTTCAACCCCTAAACTCAACTTAAGCTATTCCATACAATTGTTTTTTTTTGCCAGAAGACGTCAAAATACGTTCTTATACAAATTACACATTGTTTGTTTTAAATTGAACGAGGAGAATAGGAAACACACAAAAGTGAAAATATTTTTCTTGTTGTCTTATTTTGCATAAAATATTTTTTTGATAAATTTCCATAAAATAAAACAAACAAAATTCAAAAAAAATAAATAAAATAAAAATTTTCAGTGTTATTATTGTTTGTATGTTGTGCTTTTCATTTCCGCCCACTTGACGCTACATAAATTCTTTAGTTTCCAGACTATTGGAATTGTTTATACGGTTGAATGTTTATTTTGTCGAGATTTTGCTTCGCTGTCACTCTTAATGTTATGGAAGCAGGTTGAGAAATTATTGAATATTTAAACATGAGACTTTCAGTATACCTCATATACTACCATAAGGATCTTAAAAATCACTTTAAAAGAAAAATCGAAAACACAAGTTGATTGTTCGGTTTAATATCTCTTCCTAGCGTCACCAAATGTGAAAGATATTAAACCAGAAACTTTGAATCCAAAGCTCTTATACCCATTTACATCAATGGGCTCTTTGATTTTCTTGTTCATGGTAAGTTGAATGATTTTCACAATCATCTAATAGTGCAAAGCTTTTTTCAGGTATTATAAAAAGTTAAATTAGCTACTGGAGACTTTTGTTTAATTTTTTATATTAAACTTCTGCCTTTAATCAAAGCATCCTAAATATAGAAGCAGCAAGCATCGAAAACGAACTTAAAAAGTTTATTAATAAGTTGTGACGTCATTAAAAAAATAATAAAATCGCCCTACAGTTCAAATTTATTACTAAAAAATTTCGGACAGTGTACAGCAAAGAAAAACGAAAAATTATTTTTTCACACTGTAAAAATCATAACGACTTTTATGATGCCAGCTTGTATCGAGTGTAACAATTAAATGGAAAAAAAACAAGTATACAATTTAATTAACATATTTGGGTATTTTAATTGTGTACTTCGTACTATCGCATTAAAGTTATCAAGTACCATCTCTCATCCAATATTTGAAGTATATGTTTCTTTTCAAACCGTTTTTACTTTTATCATAACTATTAACATAATTCGTATTTTCATTTGGTTTCCATATATGTTATATGAAAATGTTTGATTTAAATATTGATTTAAAAATAATTTTTTGTTTTCAGTATTTTTCATTCATTAAAATTGAGCCAAAAATCTTCAATTTTACATTAGTTCTTATGGAGTGTATGAAAATCTAGACCCCATAAATAAGCTCGATAAATTTAAAGGGTTAAACATTGCTGCTTGTATATTTAGGATGCTATGCTTTAATCAACTGCTCATGTCTGATAATACTTTTTACTTTTATATCAAATTTCGATCAGGTGGTCCTTTTAAAAATGATACCGATCGGTCAATACCTAGGTAATTCCGCGTTGTTATAAGTATATAATCTTGATTGATTTATATTAACATTACAACATAACGGATTTCTGAATCCAATCTACTAATCAATTATGATACTATCAATAAAAAAAGTGGCTGATCAAGGCTATTTTTCTACATCAACGAATGTATAATAAATTTTTCGCTAACACGTAACGAAATAATAAATAAAAAAAATCGGCACTAAATCAAAGTGTCAAATAACGAACCAACACCACATACAAAAAAATAATTGATAACAATGACAAATACAAATGAGTATCATAATTTATTTAAAAAAAAAATTATTTAAATATAAACTAACAACAAAATAATAATAAATAGATTATTTATTCATTTCAAGAGATTATGTTAAATTAATTTAAATAAATTATCAATCGAATATTTTTTACATACAAGAATTTATTATTGGATTAGTGTTTATCGGATACGTCGCCCGATTTACTATACATAATCTTGATCTAAATTCAATTGAACCCGTTTCTAACAAAAAAAAGCTCGCGTTCTAAAATTAAGTTTATAATCCAAGGATTATTAACCACGTATCATTGTGCGCGCAGACCATTCACTCTTAAATAATTAACAGTTTCATTTGTCTTAAGTAGATATATGTGTACGCGAGTATGTATTATTATATAAAGAAAAAGCTAATTAATTTTAACAACACAACATATTTTGACAGTTTTATGTAATTTCAACCAAGTAATTTTGTCTTATTAATTTATTATCGATTAATCATTTATGTTCGAGTTCATTTGAATATATTTTGAATTGGTTTTAATTATTTGTGTATCGCTCGACCTCAAGGATATGTATTATAAATTTTAACACAATTCCCTTATTAAATTATAATTAGAAACAAAATATACATATTTATTTGAACTAAAAAATAAATCAGCGGTGGTCCCATATATTCTATCAATCATAGTATAAAGTATAGTGTATTTCTATATATAGTTCTAAAAACTCTAAAGATAGTTGAACCGAGGTCTTCGATCGGATCATATAAAGAAACTGAAAGTTTTGTTTCAAATTAATGTATGTGGTGTGGGTTGAAAATTATATATTCATATATTATTGTCGGCAGCTTTTGTGCATTTCAAATTAACCGCAGCACGTAACCTTTTGAGAATCGTCCATAATTGGTTAACTATTTGGTTAATTATAATTAATATTGAAATTTATTTTAAATGCACTTATCCAAGGTGAATATACAGGTAAACACATTAATCAATAATCGATCTGTTTTTATACAACTGTTGGTGTTAACATGATTGATAATTAGATTTGGTGTAATTGAAATTCAATTTGTTATTATGAATGATTTGATTTCAGTGTGTGTGGTAATAATTTTCAAGGATTGCAAAGCACAAATTTTATATCAAGGTTGTCAAGCGGACACAACTTTAAGGTCCGAAACACCCAAATAATACGTAAAAAGCTTTGTTTGTACATGATTGATTGCAATTAGTTTAATATTAAATTACTTAAGCTTACCTCTATACAACATTGAATATATTATGAAATTATATAATCTGCAAATATAATTTAACCCATATTTCATTAAATCATCAAAATAAAAATCAAATGACTCCCTGTTGGAGTGCAGAATTCATGAGCTAGCCCATCTCTCATGTAAATATTTACTATAAGCTGACATGGTGCTACATAATATGCAAATGGTTTTACGTAAATCAGACCTAAAGCCGTACGTCTTTGATTTGACTGTAAATTAAAATCAAAAGCATACGAATGTAGGTCTGATTTAATCCAAATCAAATTCCACGTCAAACAACCATCACGAATTTACACGAAAACGAATTAAGAAATTCTGGTCAATAATCTATTAAATGATTCAACATCTAAACTGAAACTACTTTTTGGAATTTCCTCATCACTTCCTTCGACTCCATCTGACAACAAAATTTCCACCAGGCCTATTATTTTTTTGGTCATATTCTTTCCCAACTCTAGGATTAAATCTACTCAATGCATAGCACCATAGTACCCAATTCAGATTTGAACCTGGAATTTTCCGCTCTATACAGTTTTCTTCTTAGAACAGAAAATACATATCAAGACATATAATGGACTGCTACACTATTCGTGGAGGTTTAACAGTGGGAGTTCAGTTTCAAGACGTGGTCTAATTACAGCCATTTCATCAATATAACGGAAAGCACGTCATTCTTTATACAATTATAAAACTGTAACCAACTGGTGTAGAATATATTAATTTAGTCCGACAAAAAGATAATTATATTTTGGACCATCTCGTTTACTTTCATTTATAATTTGTTTTTTTGTTTGGACACTTTAAGAACATCTGCTCAGTATCAACAAATACTTTTTTCGTTCAATGTGTTGTTGTTCTACTTTAAAAATTATATTATTTAATTCATTAAGTAAACCATACTGAAAACCGGCATAAAATTTAATTTAACACAATAAAATATTTTAAGGTAGAAAATTTGTTCAAAACAATTTTTTTTTTGTTTTTCGGTTCTTGCTGACGCTAGCTTCTTTTTACTCTTCTCGCGCCGGTGTCCAACTTTATCGTATTATTATATTCTAACAAGTTTACGTTAACGAAATCTTCACAATATCAAAAAAAAAAAACTTTTCCAACCAAAAGGTCAAATAGCAAAGCGAAGAAGGACACACGAAAACAAAGGGAAAAAGGAAAAATGAAAGCAGCACATACCAAAAAAAAAAATGTTAGTATCATTTTACTAAATTAAATTTTCACCCCTTTAATCGTTCATCTGGATATAAAGTGCTTGTATAGAATTTCAAACAAAATCTTTTTTCCTCATTTTCCCAGTTTATTTATACGAGTATGTGTGTGTGTGCCGATACTGTCTCTTACCCATCATTCACACATTGTAGATCTGTTATATACAGAACGAACAAATTTTTCCCTATTTCAATTTTTGTTTTGTTTTTCTTTTGTTTGTTATTTTATCCAGTGAGAGAAAAATACTGATAATGGATAAGTTGATAATTTTAATTATAATTAAATTATTTCTAATTTTATTTTTATTTAATTATTTTATGTAAAATTAAAAATAAAATCTTTCGTTTTATATGCTGTCATGCGATATCTAATCATCCCTCATGTACATAAGCTGGAATTTATGGATACAAAACGAATATGTTTCAACAGAAAACGAAGATGAAAATAGAAAACAATTGCGATATGATTTTCTAGGAATCACAATGAAACTCTTATTGACAACCGGATAGATGTTGAGTTAATGTCTGTAACCCTTTGTATTGTATTGCTTTGTTGCTGGAACGTATTTTTTTGATTAAATTATCATTTTAATTTGAAAATGTGTTTTATATATATCGTATTGTGTCTACAAAGAAAATGGATATTATGCGTAAGATAAAATTCTTGTAATGCTATACACATATTATATATTTGATGAATTAATGGAATCAATTTAACAAGTATGTACATATAAATGTGTATATCTAAAGAGGGGGTGTTTCTATTAATACAAATGACTGGTTTTCGTTACAAAATTAATTTGAACCGATGTATGATTGAAAATTTTCCAAACGTCGGTATGAGTAGAAACCTTTCGAACCATATGATGATTCATATTAGCAAACTGGTTTAATAATCACGCCACCACCCTTAAGGACCGAATGCAATATAATCCAATTACCGCATATACACCATTCCGTGATTTCTTTAAACTACTGTCACATCTCGCACACACAATGTATATTTGCACAACGAGAACATACTTTAAAATTTGATTAATATTAGAATATATATGATCATTTGTAAAAAGTATATATTTTGATACACATGTTAAATTTTTTTACATTTTTTTATGAACACAACCAACCCCCTTTGCATGTTGTAGCAATTAATTCAATATTCAAAATAATATAGCAATATAGCTATGTGCGCGAGTATGTTGTGTATAGGGTTGATGTATTTCCCTTATAATATTCCATATATACGTTGATATGCTAATTTATTCACGAATCGTTTTAAAAAAAAATATATTTTTTTTATTACATTAATGGAAAATACATAAAATAAATAAAATATTTAGTCAACTAGAAAATTTATTAATTTGTGATAATATGCAGAATATTTATGAAATATTTGTATTATACATGTTTATATGTGTGTTTGGCGAATGAATCTAAATATTTCTATTATTATTGTTAAATATATTATACAATAATAAATAAGGACACAAAACTGTTATTTAAAATTTACTATTTATCAAAAATAAAATGATTAAATTTTTGCTTATAATTTTTATTTACATTTTTTACAGGCTGCTGCATTATCAATTAATTTTTTCACCTGCATGTACCTAGTAAATTTCATAATATAAGAAATTACAAAATTAATCACTTGCGTGTAGTGTAGCCTGTTCTTAATTTATACTTAAGTTGCGTTTGTTTGTTACCAATGGGAAATTATTCCTCACTTTGTAACGATACCATTCTTATACGCCACACAGTTGGGTGTGTAAATTACACGATGTAATTTCCATGGTTTTAACATGTAAAAAATATGTTAGTTACATAAGGTTATTTTTACATGCTATATGTAAAAAACTATTTAAAGTAAAAAACTTGTTTTTGTGACTGGCGCCATCTGTCATCAAATTTAATTAAAACTGAAGCACAAACTTGTTAAAAATTCGTACTTTTTAGGAATATAATTGTGAAATAATTTAGCCCAGAAAAAACGATAGCATTACTAATCTCAACTATCATGACACTTTATGCTCTCTGCAAAAAGTTACTCTCATGAAAGCTTTTTTATACTCAGCTTAGAAGGTAACCGTTTTAGGAATATGTACGATTTTTTTTAAATTTTCTATGTCTAGAAATTGGGATATCAAAAGATATGCACTGCTAAACGTTATGAAAACAAAAGATATGTGGGGCCAACGAGTAGTTTCTGACTTCTATGGACTAGATTCTAAATTCCTACACATAGATAAATTCTTAAAAACATTGTACGTGTTCCTAAAACATTCACCTATCAAAAAATGTACACCGATAGTTGGGTCATCCAACAGTTCCTGACTAGTGACTTCATTATTAATACAAATAAGTATATTAATTTTGATCAAATAGTCCTCGATTTTTGTAGACTCGTATTTTTTTCTAAAATTATATTCGATGTTAATATAAGCCGCGTTTCATGACTCCAACTGATTCAGATCAGATCACATTTTCCATGGAAACCAAAGACACATTTTGATCTAAATTTCATTATGGCTCAAAATGTGTCTTTGGTTTGCATGAAAAATGTGATCTGATCTAAATCAGTTGGAGTCATGAAACACGGCTAATGTTGACAGTAAATTTTTGTGTTAATTGTAATTTATTTAGTAGCTCAAAATAAACTCAGACGTGTCTAATTTACTCTTTAGAATTTCGTATGAAGACTATTCAAAATTTCTGAAATTTTATAAAATGTTCTTAAAATTTTTAAAACGGAATTAAATAGAATTGCTACACGCACCTTTTTTTATTTTTACGGGGGTGAATTTTCGAGATATCTTCACAAAGGTTATATACAGAACGTTTAAATAATCTTGGTTTAAAATTAGACTTATTAAGCGGTTAATTTTGTTAAAACCCAACCCTTTGTTAAAACAAATCCCTTTCCAAGTAATAAATAAACGAAGCAGATAATATGAAATAATCCTTGATCCAAAACAAGAAATGTAAAGAACGTTCATTACGGTTAAAATCCCAACTTTGCTATACTCAGCAGTGTTGTGCCTGTATTTTACGCTACGTAATTAACTCGATTTTTTACATGTAAAATATGAATTTTATACACCATAATTTTTAACAAAAAGAAAAATACAGATAAATAAAGTTAACTACATATTTTAAATATTATATAGTAATCTTGATTCTTAAGTACCTGTTTATTAAAAGTAGTTTTAATTATGTTGTCAAATGTCATTATGACTTAGAAATATTTTTGGAACTTACAATTTTTACCAACTATCATTTATCTATCGTGAACTGTTCTTTATGTAGGTATAGATAAGTAGAAACCCCAGACTGGTATAATTCTTTAGAAAGACAAAAATGTAGTAAATTAATCTTCATATCCCGTTTGCTTTTCTATGCAATTCCGATTATTCGAAAATATTCAAAGAAATAAAAATTATAATACAGTCAACCCTGTCTAATCGAACCTCTTCGGGATCAAAAAAATTGGTCCGATTAAAAGGTTTTCCTTTTTAATTTTTTTTGCTCGTACTTAAAGCAATAGTCTATTCAAAAGTCTAATGCCTGTACTAAGTTACACATTTTTCCAAATTACTCAATTGTTCAAGGGTGTAACCATTTTCTAAGAAATTTCCCTTTCGATTAGGTTCTGCTCAAATCTTTCCAGATTAACGAACATCTCGTCAAGTCCTTGGCCACAGGCATAATTTTTCAACTTTTTTAAATTTGTTGAGTTTTGGTCAATGTAATGGTTAAAGGAGATTCCTAAGGTCACTCTTCTCCTTAGTACTTTAGGCACAGTACTTAGTACAGTACTATAGGCTGACATGGAGCTATGTACAAAAGTGGTATCACAACGGACCGATCGCCGGTCTAAGTGTGCGATAGCAACCAGAACAACCTAACCTAACCTAACCTTCCGGAGTTGTATTTTTCATTTCTCTGACAACCATGAGCTCGTATCTAAAACTGTTATTTGTTGCAATAACTCCTCTATGCCATTAGAACCACATATTGCTATGAGTAGACGATTCATTAATAGTTATCGATAATTTGCCTAACACATTTTTCATGCACAAAAGATAAGTCGTTTTCGTCCAATGGATTGTTTATCCGCTCTTATACATAAGTCAATTTGCGTGTCTGAATGACAATATAATTAGTTTAAGTTAATTGTTAAGATTTTTTTTAATAAATTGTCTGATCCCTGCTGCTCATTCCATTGTAAATGAGCTTGTATTCAAAATGGGATGTGCGTGCATGGTGTTGACCTTTTGTAATAAAAAAGTTAAGAGGTTTTTATGCCTAATGGAAGTAATAATTTTTTTACAAGTTGCTTCCATATGCGCTTTTCCTTCTTAATCAAAATTATAAGCAATATATAAATAAATTAATAAATAAATAAATTTGCATAATGTATCGCGATATTTGTTAATTATATTATTTAACATCCACAGATAAACCTAAATGCAGGTTATGGCGCTCTTTAAAGCTTTGGAACCATTCATTTTTTATGAAACTTTAAAGACTTCTCTTGCTTAAAGAATTCAAGCAATGGCAAATTTGTACTACGAAGCATTGTAAAGAAGTTAAATAATCATTTATGTACGAGTGTGTAATAAAGAAGTCTAGAAAATCAAATTTTAGTTTTCTTAATGGTCCAATTCAAAGGTATTAAAACAAAAATCAAACGAAAATGTGGTCCATAGGTCCGACAAGAATGTGATTCGATTACAAAGAACAATTTTTATGGAAACAGTTTTATATAACATAATCAATGGTCCGAATTGGAATTGATCCGATTAGAAGGAGGTCATATTAACAGGTTTGACTGTATAAAAAAAATTAATTGTTTTGTTTAAGAAATTCATGGCTCTTGTTTATAGTGTTTATTGTATGAATAACAGTGATATATAATAATTTATAATTTTAAAAAATTTATAAGTAACTTTTATAAAAATATTATGTAATTGAAAATCTCTGCGATATCAGAATAATCTAAAATTAATACTGTAATTAGGACCGTCGCTGGTCTAAGTGTGCTTTAGCTGCCACTCAAACTAACCTAACCTACAATAATTTACCTAAAATTTCACAACACTGCTATACTATGAAAAAAATGAATTAAACGACCGATTAATAGTAAGACCCAAAGCATTTCTTAGCCACAATTTATAAGTTACAATGACAATAGTTACAATAACACCTAATTAAGACGTATTTAAATTTTTGGTTAAACTGCTAAAATTTCGAATATCTAACAAAACCAATTCGAACTCGAACAGAAGTGTTTTATTTCACATACCAATGGATACAGTCATAGTTGGTTCTGTTAGTGGTACAATGTAATTAACACTGTTTTTTCTTGTAAAAACAGTATAATTTACATAAAGTTATTTTTTATATTCTTTACTTATAGAATAATTTTATGTAAAAAAAGAGATGACGCGCCATCTCTTAACAAATTTATTGGTAACAAACGCACCATCTGTTGAAAAAATTTCTTACTATTTTACGACTTGAATTTTTGAAATAATATCAAATTTTTTGTACTATATACTGAATTGTTAATTTCCTTTAAAATTACTTTAATTAGCTTAGGTGAAGGTAAAAAAAATTACTTTCCAACTAATAACGTGGACCTGAAAACTAAATCAGTCAGTCAAATACGCATTTATCTATGTTAGTTGTGAATGACCAAATCAAACGCCAATAGATTTTTGACATTTTGAAACAGATGACAATTCGAATGGTGTTGTCTTCATTTTTTACATGTTATTTATGTTGTATGTTATTAACGTTGTTATTTACATAATTTATCTTAAAAAATGTAATAAACGTAATAAATGTAATCCAAACTGTGGAAACAGTATTGATGCATGGTACTAGAAATCAAAACTGTCCGTTTTAAATATTCGAATTCAAAAAAGGAAAGAGATTGTTGGTCAACTCAAAATTAAATTATGTGGCATTGGTTTACTCCACTATATGGTATATCGAAACGACTATAAAAGCCATTAAACTAATTCATCTTTGATAAGAGTATATACAGAAGGTGAATTTTAGTTTTTTTTGTACCAAGAAAATATGTAAAAACTAAAAATTTAATTATAGAATATAAATTGGAATTTAACACAAAAAAAATATTCAGAAGATCCAATCATGTACGTAAGTATCTTGTGTACGTATTCCATAATGGAAATTTAAGTTTAATTTTTAAATTAGAAATTAAAAAAAAAAATCTAAAATATAAGAAAATTAAATGAATTATTTATGAATGAAAGAATTGTATATTTGCGTTGTGTGTTTCGACAATATTTGTCTCAATATCTCTCTAAGATCATATACTAGATTTATGAATAATTCATTTTATGTGATGGAAGGAAAAAAACCAACCAAGCCACCACCATCACCACCACCGACAAGAAACAGCCAAGTTTTTATGATATCAACCAAACACAAGAACAATAATATTTTTAAGTATTATTATTTTATTTATTTATATATTCAGTGAATATGGAATTCATACTCAATAATAACAATAATAATATTAATAAAATGTACAATTTTTGAAATTTAAACAAAATTGGGTATTAGATTGTAATTAAGAATATATTCGAATGAAAAGACGTTAGATGTACACGCCAGCATATTATTGTGTGATAAATTTTTATTGGTCTTATGTTGCCAAGTGTAATATAAATAATGCATTTCATATTTAAGAAAAAATATCAAATATAAAATTATATGGTAACGATAAAAATATCCTTGTTTACATATTATAACGACGACTGAATGGGATTAATGGGATTTTGTTGGAATAATATACAGAAGAAATTGGCTTATTGATGTGGCACGATGATGATATTTAAATGAAATGAGAATTTGTGCCATGGGATTATATACGAATGGAATGTCATGATGCGCGCGTGCACATGAAGAACAACTTAATTTTCTCTGGGTTTGGGTAGGAAGCTGATACAGTATAATTTGTTCGTTTTTCTTTATACTTTTTTGTTAAATAATCGGAATATTCAAGAAATGTTTTTTTATACTTCAATTGCTGTTATAGTGTGAAGATGGTGCTTCTCGTTATATAACTGAGTGCTTAATTTAGAAATCAGAATGGATTTGTGTTAATTTACTTTATTCTCGTTTTACAATATCAAAGAGGATTTACTACTTTAACTGGATGTACAAGAATTACTCTTTAGTACCCTATTGTATATTTTTTGCATAACAAGCTTTTGAATTTTGAGAAATGAATAAGATACGTTACTGTACACTCAACATTACTATACGCATATCTCCCTTTTAACTGACCAAACTTAAACTATCGGTAGGGTTAGTCTAATTTACCTTTAAAACTGAAACTTTTAGGTGGTACTGGTACAAATTTTTTTTATTCAGTTCTTCGAGTTAGTTTATACCTTTGTCTCCTGCTACCTTATTTATATTTTTTATAACTTCATTAGAATCTTAATTATTTTCTTGTTATGATAAATTTATTTCTTAATATTTAACTTAGTGACAAGATCACAAAAATGGTGATTATAATGCAGATGTCTCCTCCTGCCAATTTATTGTTAAAATCCCAGTTATCTAAAATAAATAAAAATTTTGATGCATTACAACTATCCGTCCCCTTCACATGAATATCAATAGTATTCATTCCACTCGAGTTAAAATGTCACTGAACTCTACTTAAATTTAATTGCGTAAATCCAATCCGGATTTTTTTTTTATTGTTGAGTCCTTTATAATACAAGCCCTCCTAAAGATAACATTATTTTTATTTATTTAAAAAAAAACTAGCGAAACCACTTTAAAACCGTTTAAAAAACCAACCACTAAATGTAATATATATATTTATAGATTGGGTCGTTGCGAACCCCTTATGTGACATCATTGATAATTATCATTAAAACTACACTCGAATAAAATTGAAACTAATCTACAATTGTCACAAAAAAAACCCTATATATATGGCCTATAATTCCAGTTGCATAAATATGCATAATCTGTTATCTATTAATCTACCCAATAAGGGTCCTAATTTGTGATATCCTACAATTTTGAAGTTTTTTTTAAATTAGGTATATTGTTATAAAAAAGTACATAGCATCTGGCTAAAAATAAAATCTGGGTAGAAGTGTTTTTTTTACTATTTTTGTTATTACCCCTTTCAACATTCTTGTCTAAAGTATCGATTTAATTTTGTAAAGATTTAAATAAGAGCGAACCCAACAGTACAAAATGCATATAGGGGTTCGATTAACCGACAAAAAGGTATTGTGATTTTATATAACAATACCTTTGCCTACTCTCAACTTCACATTTAACTTTTAATTAAAATTTACTTTATTCATTTGCATACACGAGGACATAATATCTGTACCCACATCTATTGCATAATGTTGATAATTGTTTGTTTGAATTAATTTTCGAAAATGTTTTTTGTGGCTCTCTCTCTTAATTTGTTAACTAGTATCTCTAAAATCAAATTACAACATACTATTAACAATGTATAAAATAAAAAATTCCAAACCAAAGCACAAACTTCATTAGATAAAACTATTATAACAGATTTTAAATTTTTATATAACAAAATCCAATAATAATCCTTTCTGCATATGTACATATATATTTGGTATGTTGTGTTGTTGTTTCTTTTTAAAAAAATTTATTTGTGTTTAACATATGTTTAATCTTGCAAAAAATTATCATTTAAATATAAAAAACACAATAAAATAAACCAGAAAAAATTTAATAAAATTAAAATTATATTATAGTCGTACATACAGTACTGGCAATTAAGAGCTTTTATCAGCTTTTTCATATGTTTCAAGTTACATAAAAAACAATTGGGTAAAATTATATTCATAACTCCTCGATTTGATCTTGGCGTAAAGAAGTACTGCGAAAGAATTATCCTTTGCCCACATAACAGATTGTAGCCTCAAAACCAGATAAAAACCCCAAAAATTAATATACTAGAATATTTCGTTCAATGTACATAACATACCAAACCAATATAAACAACAATAGCAAACCAATGAGTTTGTTCGATATGTGAAACCGAGGCGTATATGTGCGATTGTTGTTACTGTTATCATGGGTGTAATGCCAATAAATGGCAAAGCTTTACATTTTTAATTAAATATAATTACAAAAATATATTCCAATTTGTTTATCAAATTATGAGCTTTTTTATTGGATTCGTATAAGTTTAATACATATGTAGGGAGCTTTTAAAATTTCATATACAAAAAGTCATGTATTTATATGCCTTTTTAAAAATTTAGCTTATCTTTGTTGTGTGTCTGGATATGTTTATACATACATAAAAACATATATTTTTTTTTCATTTAATGAAAATACCACATGAACTTATTTTACATATGTATTCGTATTATTATGCTGGAACTCATTTATTATTAAGTAAGATAAAATATGAAAATGAAAAACCAATAATTTGAAATAATAAATTGAATATTTTATTTAAATTTCATACAAAAACAAAAGCTCGTAACCTTATTGCTAAAAAGGTTAAACAGGCACGCACAACGACCACACCATCATTGTATTATGTATGTACAAATATATCGTCGACACACAAAATTCTTTAAAAAGGGACATATATGATGACAGTAACTTTCACTGTCAGATAAGATTATGCTCGAAACATCAAACAGATTATTATTGTATAAAACAAAACTTAATCAGTTAATCGCTGACAAATAATATACAATTTTAATTAATAATGAATTAAATATTAATCTACTCAGTCACAAAATATATTTGCTTTTATACGAAAGGATTATATTCGGCCATTCACTGAACGACATACGTGAACTGTGATGATGAACCATGTTATTTTAAATTAAATATACCAATGTTATTTTAAATTAAATTATTTAATAATTTTATAATTAAAACATTAAATATTTAATTTCAATTACTATTATTTTATACAACCGTTGTATATACGTATAATCCTAATCCGTGTACGTACACGATAGTTTTAGAAATAATCTGTACGTTATGTAATTGACAAGAAACTAATTTTTCTCAGAAATAACAGATATAATCAACGTATATTTAATCTCATTTAAATTATTTATCAAAATAAACAAATTTTGTATATAAATTTTATATTAAATAAACAAACTTAAATTTAATTAATAATTTATGTACACACAAAATACCAAAAACAAAACTATTTTATTTATTGCTTTTAATTTTAATTAAATACCGAGTTGTTGTTCTTGTTGGTTCGAACTTTTATTTATTTTTTTTTAAATTTTAATTAATTTAATATATTGATTTATTTTTATCATTTAATAACAATCGTATTTTAAATAACAATAAAAATTAAATTAAATTTTTTATACCTACATACATATATGTATGTATATACACATATGATATGGCTTTTTGGTTCGTTTCATACCATTCTGTTTAATATCGATGTGATGGTGAGAAAGCCGGAAAATGAAAGAAAAATTGGTTAATATACAAATAAAATGAACTTTATGTTTTCCACGATCATATGGTTTAAATCTGTAGAAGAGCTTTAAGCACACATTTAAGAGTACACTCATTGGTAAAAACAAAAATTTAAAAAATAATTGAGTTTATATTCATCAAGGATGACCTACTCCTATAAGCACGTATAAAAAGTTAGCCTGAACTTTTATCATAGGAATATAAAAATTATATTTATTGCAGCCCTATCAAAAGTATCGTGAATCTATCGAACTATGTAGCATAATAATTAAAACACATTTCCAAAAAAATGTATTTTAAATTTGTTTAAAAAAATTTATAAAATAAATAAAAATTCTTATTCTTGATTTTAAATCAAAAATTAAAAATTTCAGTGAACCTCATATGAATCCGATGAGTTTATATAATAAATCAAGTACATATATTTGTCTTAAGGTGAATAGTGATATGAATCTAAGGTTTCTTCAACTAAATCAACTATATATGCATTTCGATCAAATGCATTTGGCATACTAAATCTTCATTTCGTGTAAGTTTAAATAACGGAACGTGCTTAAGGCCTCGCCTGAGTTGTGAATTTACAGTTAATATGACTTACCTATTCGGGTCGAACTGGGTGACTTTCGGTTTTACAACATAGCCTTCATATCATAATGCAGAGCTCTGTCATAGGTTAGGTTGAGTGGCTGCTACAGCACACTTAGACCGACGACGGTCCGTTGTGATACCACAGGATTTTACTCCCCTTTTATCCCTATGAGAACCAGTTTGAGCTGCTTACGTAGCGTAATAAGTCTCGCACATTACAGTTTTCGAGATCAGAAAGGCAGTCCATTATAAACTTACCCAAATATTCATGTCTTTTGTCTGCCAAAGCCGGGCACGAGCATAGGAGGTGGACTACCGTCTCTTCCTCTTCCTCGTCCCTACAGCTTTTGCAAAAGTCATTTACTTGCAGACCCAGCCTTCGCGCATGTTCTCCAAGAAGGCAGTGTCCTGTGAGTATCCCCACAATCGTTTTAAGTTCACGTCTTCGTAGGGAGATAAGTGCTTTTGCTTAAGTGCTTTCAAGTTCAACTTTGGCCAGACTTGTCTTGCCACTCTACATGAGAGGGTGTTCGTCTACCTATTTTTCGTTGAGGCTTACGCCTCTTTTTTAAGCACAGTCTTGAGTGCGGTAATGAGTCTCTCCAACTTTGCCCTTTCCGGTAGCAGTTGGAGAGTTGTACCGTGCCTCGCTAGTTCGTCCGCCCTGCAGTTTCCCATGATGTCTGAGTGGCCATTGACCCAGACTACCTGGATGTTGAAATGCTCACTCATCTCATTTAGAGACGAGCGACAACCCAACGCCACTCTAGACGTTAGAGAAACAGAAACCAGCGACTTGATTGCTTCCTGACTGTCCACATAAATTGCGATATCAGTCGAGGATACCACATTATGTCTCAATCAGTTCAGGACCTCCTCAATCGCTATCACCTGTGCCTGGTATACACTGCAGTGATCAGGGAGGCGAACTGCTATATCTACCTCTAATTTATCACAGAAGACTCCAGCTCCTACTTTACCGTGTAGCTAGGAGCCATCCGTAAAGAACCTCAATGCTTCCTTTTCAGGAAGGTAGTACGGAACCTTTTCTCGAAGCAAAGAGTCGGTGTAACATAGTCTAGATTCGCCAGTTCTATCCTCAGCGATCTGACTATCGTCGAGTGTCCTGTCTGAAGACATTTCCACTGAGATATGGCTGATAGTCGAGTGGCCGTAATCGCCGCCATCTGCTTACCATAAATGTCCACGGGGAGAAGGTGAAACAAGACCTCTTGGGCACTTGTAGGTGTTGTCCTCAGTGCCCCGCTTATAAGCATGCAGGCCGTTCTTTGCACCTTCTCAATCCTTTTCCTGTATGTTACTTTATCGAGAGCTGGCCACCACACGCTCACTCCATACATAAGTACAGGTCTTACTACGGAAGTACAGGTCTAGCTCCGGCGTCAGGCCCCATCTTTTTCCGATGGAGTTCCTACTCGAGTACAATGCTATATTGGCCTTGTTTCTAGAATGTTGGGCTTCCAGCTGAGCTTACTGTCCAAGATTACGCCTAGAAATCTTGCCTTGTCCATAAAAGCTAGTCTGTTGCCATTTAGTAGAGGTGGATCTACTACAGGGATTTTATATTTCCTAGTGAATAGTACTAGTTCAGTTTTGGACGCGCTAATTGCCAGTCCACATCTGATGGCCCACTTCGTAATGATTAGGAGGGCATTTTGGATTACCCCTGCCACCGTGCTTATGTATTTCCCAGAGACAGGTATCGCTACATCATCTGCATAAGCAATCACTCCGATCCCTTCTCTCTCCAGCTTTAATAGCAGCTCATTGATTGCTATGTTCCAGAGGAGAGGAGACAGGACACCTCACTGCGGGGTTCCCCTAGTCGCCCGTCTCCTGATGGTGGATTCCCCCAGCTCTGAGCTAATCATCCTGCACCCAAGCATGTGATTGATTAACCCACTTATAGGGTAATCCACACCTAGTAGCGACAATCCCTCCAGAATTGCCTCCTTCCTTACATTGTTAAAGGCGCCTTCAATGTCAAGAAACGCCACCATTTAAAACTCTTGCGAGAATAATGATTTCTCAATTGTACTTACCAGGGCATGCAGAGCTGTGTCCACAGACTTCCCTTTACAGTAAGCGTGCTAAGTCTCAGCCCAGTCACTAGGTCTTATTTTTGAGCGTATGTAGATATCCATCAGCCTTTCCAAGGTTTTCAATAGAAAGGATGATAGAGTTATTGGTCTTAAGTCTTTTGGGTAGCCCTGTGAGCCTTTACCCGCTTTCGAAATAAAAATCACTCTGACCACCATCCACTCCCGCGGAGTACAGACTAGTTTTAAACACCCTTTGAAGATTACCTCCAACCAGGGGAGCATAATCCTCGAGTTGTTCTAAAGCTCCGCGGGAATAATTCGGTCGGGACCAGCCGATTTATAGGGTTTGAACCCTTCAATTGCCCATAGGATTCGTTCTTTGGTTACGATATCTTCTATGCGCAGTGAGTGTGCTTCTTGATGAGTAATAGTCCCTATCGATTCATCGAAGCTTCCTGGAAAGTGGGTTTCGATGAGAAGTTCCAAGGATTCTGGAAGCAGTCCAGGAGCCATCCGGTTTAATTAAATAACTGGGACTGGTAGGATTGGAAGACAAAATCTTCCTAAGACGAGAGGTCTCGGAGATTTCCATTCCTTTTTCCATTTTGTCGCAGAAGAGTCTCCATGATTTCCTCTGTGCCTTCCTTAGTTCTTTTTTGTATACTTTGAGGTCCTCCTTGTAGGAGTCCCAGTCCTGGGCCTCTCTCGTACTTTTGGCTCTAGTAAATGCTGTCCTACACGCCTTCCGGTAGGTCCCCAGGTCCTTGGACCATCATGCCGGTTTTTGCTTACCCCTGGGCTTAACTATTGGGCAAGCAGCGTTGAAGGACCGATTGCAGGCATTTGTGATAGTGTTCACTATGCCGTTCAGTTCTTCCACTGTCGCTGGTGGCTCAGGGGTCTCTGGTAATATTAGTCTTGTAAGCGTTTCCCCATACTTGTTCCAGTTTGCCTTTCTGGGATTCCTGAAAGGTTTCCGGGTTGCAGTGGAAACGTTAAGACTAAATGTTATGTAACGATGGTCAGAGAAGGAGTGTTCTTTGCCACTCTCCATTTCCTGACCATAGGGTACAGTTTTTCTGAGGCGAAGGTTACGTCTAGAACCTACTGCCGATTTTTAGTAATAAAAGTGGGTTCTTTCCCAATATTACACACCATGAGGTTGTTATTTAAAATGTAATCAAAAAGTAACTCACCTCTCTCATTGATATCAGTGCTACCCCAGTTTGCGTGGTGCGCATTTGCATCACATCCAAGAAGCATCTCAATCTTCTTCCTGTACGTTTCGAGGAACAAGTCCCCCAGGTTATCCGGCGGAACCTGTTTGTCCCGGTCCAAATAGGCTTAGACCAGCCAAATTATACTGCCACCAACCTCTAGGCTGACCGCAGTTACGTCACCATTGCTGTATTGAGGAAGAAGGAAGGAGCTCTGTCATAGGTGACCGTATTTATCGTGCTATTAAGTGGGCGAGAAAATGGAACCAATTATCAAAATAAACTAAGTGAAAGTGATGCTTCTCAAACAGTATTAGGTATGAAATTGAAAGCCGTCTTGAGGCACCCAAATACATAGCAGGATGTATTCGGTGATGATGCCGATCGTAATAGAGGAAATTTCCAGTTATAAGACACAATAGATTTTTGCCTTAGTAAACTGGTAGAACAGGAGCAACTTCAGGACTTCAGTGTTTGCTGGGTGACCAATACTTTAAAGCGAGAGAAGTATCACTAATACCAAGCGCTGATGCGATTCTTCTGGAAGGAGAATCAAGAACAGAAAACGACATAAGATCATTACTCGTTGGATACGTAAGTCAACAGAGCGACGGTACTATGTTAAAATAACAGTGCATTGAAGTAACAAAGAAAATGAGGAACACAACTCGGAGTGCAAAGGGAACGATCGTTGTGTCCCGTAAGATGCTAAAACTTTGGTAAACAATTCGTGCTGTTTTATCGACAGTGGAACAAATGTAATCTGTTATGCAGATTACATTAGGGTTGGACTGGAAAAATTTGACTTACCAAATTCTGATAGACTAGAGAAAAAGCTAGAGAACGATTATATTGATGAAGGACAATCGTATGCCAATCTGCTATGGATGATGTGAAATCAGATGTCGATATTAAATGTGAAATCAGGTGTCGATATTGGAAAAAACTAAGTCAAAACTCTTGGAAAGGCGATTGTAGGAATGGTTGATGGTGTAGTTCTAGTCATCAAAAAGAGTAAACATTAGTACACATAAAAGATCTACAGGAAGGAATTCGTGACTGAAACAGGCACCTCTTGGCAAAAACAATACCAACAAGATACTTGTGACATCAATAAGGCCGGTCCACTCTGACACAAAAAAAGCCACTGTAAAAGAAGAAGCTCACTTGCGATTGTTGATTTTTTTTAACTCACACAAAATGAAGATGTAAGTGTGCCAAATCAAAAACAAGTTCGATCTGACACGACATTTTTACCGAAAGGTATAGTTGATTTAGTTGAAGAAACCATATGAGATTAATCTGTAATATAAATTGTTTGTTAAAATTCATGTCCAAATCGAGCTTTGTTAAATTTTTAGATTAACATTATTGTTTCTAGATTTTTTCAACTTTTTTTTACCAAAGAGAGCCTCTGCAAAATTAAATGTGAATGTTGAAATAAAAGCATCACGTTATTGGAACACG
The DNA here is from genome assembly GCA_963932295.1 of Tipula lateralis. Taxonomy (NCBI): domain Eukaryota; kingdom Metazoa; phylum Arthropoda; class Insecta; order Diptera; family Tipulidae; genus Tipula; species Tipula lateralis. Next base: position 13,443,190 of record OZ010737.1, read on the forward strand.
GCACATTTTAAGAATCTTTTGTCTTATTTCTTTAATACGAGTATGAAGAATACAATTTTGGCTATGCATCTCAATTTTAATGAATAAATAATTATATTTCGAATATTTATACTGTCTAAAATTACAATTCATATTAATTTTTTTCTGGGATGATAGTAGCTATCACGATAGTATTTTTCTGGGCTGACATTAAAATACTAGGATGATAGTTAGTGTCGTGACAGTTTTGAGGTTACCATTGCGTTTTCATGGGATATAAGCTGGGCTAACTTTATTTACATCTCCTAAGCTTTATAGTTTTGTTTAACTCTGGGATTTGGTTGACTCGTCTACTATGTTAAGGGAATCAGGACAGTTTATTTTGCATGTTATTCGAATACGATGTACTATAGTGAATACAAGTCAAAATACTTAATTGTTTGTTAATAAACCTAGCTAGTTTCAAGTATGTTAGGTAAACTAGCTCTTCCGATATTTTAAAGACATGAATTTAGGTATGAAAATATTTGCAATATATTTGTGTCAACAATTAGGCCTTCGGTGTTGAATGCTGTTATTTGCGGCCTTGCGGAGTAGATACATATAATCAACTGGGTGATAATACCAAACTAAGCTGTTCTTATCGGTACTAAATGATGATATTTGCGGGCTGGAGGAGTATATACACATAACCAACGGGGGGGATAATACCAAAATAAGCAGTTCTTCTTGGTGTTGAGAGCAGCATTCTACGAGTCAAGAGGGAAATCCATCAAGTGATTTATTTTAACGGGTAAAATTCAACCTTCATTTTATTAAAAGTGTAAATTAGTCAATAATTTGTGATCTGCTAGGTTTCCTCAGTATACGTAGAAATAATGTCGTTCTTTTTTTTTTTTATTTTCTCCTTCCTTGAATAAGAAAAGTGAAAGAAAAAATGATGTGCTATGGGATTGAAAATGGGATGAGGTGTCATAGACGCTAATTAGTTAAGCTTTCATATTGTCTTCCTTTCAATTTATTTCTTTTGTGCACACGTTATACGAGTATTTTTGTCGGACGGCAATTGTCTCGCGTGGTGAGGAACCCTCAAAACCGACCAGTGCTACCCTTCTTAATTTTAACGTGCAACCACGCGGTTCAATACAGGCCCATGCCGTCCAGTTACAAATGATGTTATCAAGTTATGTGTTTAGATTTGGTTTAATAAAGAAACAAGCAAGTTTCATAAAAAAAATAATATTACAGACTCTGTTTATGTCCATCTCACCCAAAAATCTACACTAATCTTTAATGGACAATTTGGATTTTCCACAAAATTTTAAAAATTTGCAAATAAAATCGGTCTCTAGAGTATTATACCTGCAAATCTATTTGCGTGGTGTACTCCATCACGTCAAATAAATACATTTGTAGACATAACACTGTACAGGCTGACGTTCATGTTTTAAACCGTCTACTAATAATGATAGAATCCATCATTATTCCATCTAGCTTAATAGTAACAAAAAGCTACTGTTCTTATTAAATTAAGTATTAAGATTCACGTTCAACTTGTAAAAATAAAATGTTAACTTGATACACTCCCAGTTCAAATAATCACATTGAACTCGATAGTTCGGTTTGTCCTACACAACTCAAACGAATGTCGCAGTAAAATTCAAATTCGTTAACCTCAATAATATACATCTAAAATACATTAACGTTTTCTATGCTGTAACAATAAATTTGTTGGATCTGCGGTTGAATATAATATTAAAAGGGAACAAAATCCAGACTCCCAAGTGTATTCAATAAATTAAACTGTGGATCTTGAAAAACTTTTGGTAACAAAAAAAAAATATTCATTTGAAAATCCATTAACTTAGATGTGCTTAGCTAATTTCTATTATATTATTGCTGCTAATTGTTCCAGTTTCTTGTTATAGCTATAATGAATATAATTAAAACTTGGACTCATTTTCATATCTCTAATTAGTAATTATGCAAGAAGGCAAAAGTTTAATAAAATCGGTTGACCTTCTTATTATTTTATTTTATGTAATACCAAAAATTATTGTCCTAATAACAGATTAATTTACATAACTAAGAAATTTTTCGGATATCCTTTTATCTTTTAAAAATAAACCATCGTAAATTTATCGAGAAAAAAAATCGGATTTATCCTCAATTGTGTTGTATTATTACACTTCCGTTTATAATTTAAACAAAACATTTTCCGACAATTTCAAATTATTCAATAATTTTATTTTATTTTTTTCTATTTTTATATTACGAGTTTCCAAAAATAAAAACTTTTAACATAATCCTATTACATAAAATTAAAAATATGATGATGTAACAAGACGAAATTGTTAAAAAAAACATAAATATTTTATAATTTCAACACAAATTTTTGAACAAAATTATTTTCTATAAATCCTTAAATCTTAATCCATAAGAAATGTTTTTCAATTCTCCAGTGATTTTAAATAGGCAAGAAAAAAAACATTTTACGTTATCTTCCAAAAAATAAAAAATAAATGTTTTCATCAAAATGTACTCCGGATCCCCTTTAAATACAACCAATAGCAGCAAAAAAAAAAGTTTTGTAAAATATGAAAGACAAACTTTTTGAGGGTACAAGATTTTTTTTCACTTAACATTCAAAGAAAAAAATTATTATTATTTTTTTATTCCTTCAAGTTCTTCTTATAATTTTTTACTTGTTTGTGTGTTAAAAGAACAAAAAATAGAAAAAAAAATTTCACTCATGTACACCTAATCTACTAAAAGTGTCAAAAAATTTATCTTGTACAGGTATATATAAGTGTAACACGAAGACGAATACAACGTTAATAAAAATGACATGATAACATTCAATTTTGAGGTAAATCTCGACATGATAAAAAGAAAATTGAGACAAGAAGGTGGTGGTACCAACTTTGTTGGATTATTTTGGGTCGGAAACATTAAATAAATCTTTTTATAAAAATAATTTTTACGATGTTCGAATTAAAAATATAAAATGTATTTTTATTTATTTGTAATAAAAAAAATTAGAATTTAAATTTTAATTATTTAATCGCTGTATGGTATTAATTGGTTTATATGACTTGGTGCCTTTTTGTGTTATATATTCGACGCGTTACAGATTCACAGTTTGAAAATTTACAAAGAACACGAACGGTTTAATATTACAAAATCAATGGATTATTTAAGAGTCATGTTTGTGGTATTTCTAATGTTTACACAAACTACCATCTAATCTATATGGATGGTGTGTGGTACATAAAAAACAATTGACTTTTTGTACGTACACAGCGTTGCCATATTGTTTTTGTTAAAAACTGAACAAAAAACTGATTTTAATGTAAAAAATCTGAATACATTGAGTTCGAAAAAAAAATCTGAACAAACAAATAAACCAAAAACTTATTTTACTACTAAAATTTTACTGTGCTAAAATTGCAGCTCCAAAATTACTATCGTTCGTTATTATGGTTTCGCTGGACAATGTACTATCGGTTTTTTGGACATTTCACTGTAAATATATTCAGTCCTGTTTAATAAAACAATCAAAAATATTCATGTACAATCTTCCAACTTCAAAACATAAATGGTGATATTAAGGTAGTTCACTCAGAAATCGGCCGTTTAATTATATACATGTCCTAAAAAAAACTTTAAAAATTTCCAATAAAATTTGAATTTAGGATTTGAAAGATTATCAAGATTTGGAAAAATTTTTCCTAATCTTTGTGAATGAAAAACAGTTTTAATACCTCAATTCGACTGAACAATTACAAATAAACAAAAGAAATAGTAAACCTTTTGTAGTCAGAATTTTTTATAAACAGCTGGTTTTCGGAATTGCTAAACACATTTTTTGGAATAAAATATAATGACTATTATTAATACAAAAACTTTCCAAAATCTGAATTTTCTTAGAAAAACTGAAAATCGTTTGTCCTATTAGAAAAACTGAAATTTTCAGATAAATCTGACAATCTGGCAACACTAATCGCAAGTCAAAAATCATTCTGAGTATAAACTTTACTACACTTAAATAATTCGTGGGTTTTCATTTCCACTACTATCATCCAGTTTTGTACCACACATAACATATATTTGCTACAAATCCTTATTAGGTGATATATAGTGTCAGCAATAGAACCTTTGATAGAGTCTAAGTAAAAAATTACAATCTTTAACCTATAATTTTCGAAGCTGTTCCGACCACCAATCGCAATGAACTATGTAGAAACTTTAGAGCTTTACTTCTTAGAAACTTAAAAGAATCAAGCATGATCTAATTAATAATTTTAATAATATGCATGGAATGGGTGGAAGCTCCTAGCCCATTTTAAAACTTTAAATAAAGAGATCTGTAAGCAGTATGGAGGCTACGTTATTTATTCAAACACAATTTGTTATTTGTGATCTAATTCTTGGTCGTTTATTTACTATGATACTGGACTACTACAAAGTTCTTACATTGGATAGACGGTGTTTACTATGAACATGTGTATAAAGTTACAACTACAATAGCACCACCAACTTCATGTCATCTATAATACCACATTAATCAACAAAATATTTAAATAGGGTTCGGGCTAAAAAGGCTATATTATTCAAGCCATTACGTGTCAGTTTGGTATTTTATAATTTGTAAATAACAAAATACCGGTTCAGATGTTCGGAAATCTATGAATATATAATTCCAGAAAAGCGGATACAAACGAATACACAAGTAACAGTTGTATTTATGCTTGAAATACCTAGATGAGTAGTCACAGGGTTAAATTAAGCCCAAACGGACGGGATAATCTCTTTGATCATCTAACGTATCACTTTATAAACTTTCGCGAAAATGGAACTGACATTCGGAAGTAATAACTACCGCGAGACTTCACAAATATTGGTATTAATAAACGTAAAAGGTCAGGAATTCAAATGTAGGAATGAAACACCTCATAGTAACATATGGTATGTCAAATAAAATGATACAAATTATGAACGCTGTAGAGCTTCGCCAGTTGACATGTGGAAGATTGTGACACTAGAGACCAAACAGTGCTCTCGATACATAGTGATTTACAAAATTTGGCAAAATACTATAGAAAGAGTTAAAAAAGCTCTAAAAGTTGTATTTTTGTATCTTTCGTAGTTCGTATCAACTGGTCACATATAATTATATTACATATTTTATCAAAAATAGCTAACAGCACAATAACTGGCATCTAATTATTTCCACCATACGACAAATTTTAATCCGTCTGCCAATTTACATATCGCAGTCTCATTATTGTTGCCCCAGTTTTCACCAAAAATGCACAAAATGTATTTACAAAGCTTATTTAAGCTCGCATATAATGGCATTAATATGGGAAAAAAATTATAATAACAGTAATTAATGAAACAAAAAGCTCATAATGGAAACGTGTCCTAAATATAAATATACATTATTCGTACACAATGTGCAACCCAACATTATGACATCAGACTTAGATAGTGCGCTAATTATATTGTATCGCCATTTAGTTTTGCACTAGCCGCGCATACCATTGGAACGCGATACACAATCAACGCATCAACACAATATACATAAAATAACATTAAAAACAAATTAAAACAAAAAAACGTTTATTTTTATTTAATTTTGCTTTTTTTATGCATCCAATGTGCGATAAAAATTTTTTTATTATTTAATTCAGAAAAATAATTTCATTATTGTAGAGGTTTTATTATTTTTTAATTTAACAATATTTTCGTTTTTCGCTATTTTAATTAAATCACTAAAACATAGTTTGAATGTTTAAAATTTTAATAATACTGTAAATTTTATACGTAGCAGTGTTTTCACATGTTTTTCCAATTATGTTACACCAAAATCATAAAATAATTAATTTAAACGTATTAGAAAGTCAACAACATATTGCATCAAATGTTGTGATGGTGTGAATGTAAAAATGGTTTTAGTTAGAAAGACCCGTGGAAAGGACAAGTTTCATATCGGGATCCTTTCACAGAATCACCGTTGCCAAATTAAAAAGCATTTCGGACCTAAACTTGCAAGAAGATCTGATCACTGGCAGGTGAAGCTTCAAACAGCCTCTATGTTCTTGATAGGAGGTAAGAAAATCATTTGGCACTAGGTATGAAATGCTGAAAGAAGGGTACCTCGGTTAATAAAAGATTATATCCCGGTTTGATTCCCGGTGGTGACATTGGGTGTTTTTAATGTGTAAGTATGTGTGTGAATGTGGATTGAACCGTGTGGGCTTGGTGGCATTAAGTTCTGGAATACTTTCCAACTCGTTCAATTTTTTAGGAGATATTAATACCAGTTTTTCTAATCAATGTTTAACTTAAATCTTGAAACGAGGAAGCCTACTTCATGAGCATTCAAAAACCATAGCAAAGCAGTTTCCAAATATATTAACGAAATAACCTTCATAAAGAGAGAATCAAGTAATGAATAAAATAAACTATAAAAAAAGATACAAAAATCCAGATCACCAACAGTTAAATCTCGCAGAAAAAGCAACTTCCTAAACAATATTTTAAAACTCTAAAATCCTACATAGCTGATTCATACCGTGTGACATATAAAAAAATCGTTAAGATCGTTATTCCAAAAACAATTGCGGAGGAGTGTCTCAAGGTAGTATATTGGGCACCATAACGTTCCTCCTTGCAGTCTGGTCTACACCACCAATGGATAAAGCTTTCACTGGTTTAATGGAACTTCTGCTGACGATATTGCAATTTTAATAATGTAGTAAAAGCTACAAATAGAGTTATAACGTCAACTAATTAAGTCAGCAACTAGATGAAAAAATAGAAAATACATTTGACCATAACTAAATCTGTACATGTGTATTTAACTTACTTAAATAATTCTAAATAATCAAATGCGAATTTAACTAAGATAAAAAAAGTTACTAAAGTCAGTTCTAATAAAATTGAAAAAAAAATTGTTCTGGTATTTATATTTTCGTTTGATTGTCATTTTGATAGAATTTTTATCAATTTAACAAAAGCGATTTTGTATGATGATTGAAGCAACTCTTAAATTAATACACAAATTAAAATTATGTTGTCATCATGAGAATGATATTTTTTAAATCAAATCAACAGGAAGTTTCTTTTTGATGTACAAGTTTAATAAAGAAGTACATGCAACCTTCAAAAATATTGAAGCATTATTTTATTGATTTGAACTTAATTTACCTTTGAGTTGTTCATCTCACTGCCGATTTATCGATATAAACTTAGATGGTTAGTTTTAAGTTAGTTTTAATGTTTCTTCTTTATATAATTCGTTTGATCTTCTTTTAATTAATTTAAGATATGGAAGAACTACTAAAATATGTATATGTATATATATATATATATATATATATATATATATATATATATATATATATATATATATATATATATATATATATATATATATATATATATATTTATATATAACATAACTATGATGATTGTTTTAGTTTCATTTATATTTATGAATCATTGAGTTGATAGAGATCAAGAGTAATCTTGGCTTCCTTTTAATAAAAATGAAAGCTCTCATTCAATAATTTTAGTCGACTTGAGAAATTATAAATTCTAGAAGAAAAATACGACTATAATTTTTAAAATCACTGAGTAATGCAAATGTAATACTTACTATATGTGGCAGGTTCAGCGTGATGACAAGGATTTTGTGTATCGAACCTAAATTAACAGCTCTTAGAGAACCAAAACTAAATTGCTCTAACCTTCAAAAATAATTTCAAACATATATATGAATGTATATAGCGACAAATTATCGTTTTATTATTGACAAATCATACTCCGAACACATTAAAATTGATGAACATCTTTTATATAATATTTTTACGACATGGGCGGATTATCAAAGTCGAACTTTTTCTAAATTGATAAAGTGTAATAATAAGCAATCAACACAAAAAAGTTTAAAATTTCCACATAATTCCAATTTCTATACAATTCGTACATACTCGTATATCTATTCGAATAATGTATAAAATTACGCACAAATGAATCAATCTAATTTTTTCTCAAATATTCTTTGCTATTAGAACCCAATTATCAAACAGATGTACAAAAAATTTATAATCACTCATGCTGTGTCTTCCACTGCTATATAAGAGTAAATACAAAATTCGACCAAAGACAGAAATCAAAGTAATTTTTAAGTTTTAAAAGTTGTATAAAATTCAATGATTTCATCGTCATCGTTATCATCATCATCATCATCATAATGAAAGAAACCATAATTATAGGTTAAAATTACATTATGGATACACATAATACATTAAGTCTTTTATATCAATATTTGTTCTTCATATCATCGTGAAAGATAAAAAAAATCCTTTCTTATTGGTAGATCATATAATTAGCATTAATATACGTAAGACGAGCCGAAGAAAAAGGTACATCCTTATTATGTTGTAGAGAACTATATAAACAAATAAAACATAAAATTATGGATTTTATGAATATGAAAGGTTCTTCCTATCCTAAGTTTATATAATGAAACAGGTGAGTTCTATCAAAATAAACAAATCTGATATACGTAACAAGAGATCTCCAAACTTCTCATTTTTAAAAACATCGTTATGGCAAGATAATAATTACCTGTAATAAATTTCTTTTTATTTCTCGTCTGTTGTTTTAAATGAATTAAACTATATATATAACTTATATTATAATTTTATGTAGTTTGGGTATATATTATGGCACACAAAACTCGAGTATATAAACAATTTAAATTGCAACTCGTTCATATATTCACATAACATATTTTCATGTAATATTCATGTAGATACATAGAGATGCATGTTGAAATGCAAATCTAATTTTTATTTTATATCGTTTGCTTTGTTTTGGATAAATTGCTTTTCCTTTGTTTTAATTTTTTAATACACATTTTTCACTGAACACGAACTTAATATAAAAATTGAAGATGAGCTGTTTCTGATAGTTCGTTTGTAGACGCGCGTTGTCAAGCGATTATTATATGTGTATATAAACACGATACAATATTATCTGAGTGTTTTGTTTTGATGTCACAACTCACAATTTATAGACCATTCTATAACTTGCCTTACAGGCAGTTCCTCACAGGAAATTTGAATGCATTCCTAAATTGAAAATACTCTCCAAACCCTACACAAAAAACGAATGTGAAGTTAGCCCAGAATTCTTTCTAGAAATAAGCAATGGCAACACGAATCTCAACTTACATGACACATTTTACTCTCAGCTGAGAAAAATTTACTATCCTGATAGTTTTTATATATTCAGCTTAGAAAAATTTACTCTAAAAGTATGATAGGTTTCATCAAATTAAAAACCCAATCAATATTTGAGTTTTAAATTCTATGATGGGGTCTTGCAATATAATCATGAATTTCATTCATTGGATGGCCCAACTAATTTTGGAATCGAATTAAGAAAAGTTTGAACTATGTTAGCTTATGTGATTTTTTCAGAATTTGTGTACGATGTTATCACTAGGACATGAATCGGTTGATCCGTCCAACGAATTTTTTGAGTATCGCAAGATGAAAATTGTTTGTTGACCAACTTATTTTGGAATCAAATTAAGAAAGTTTTGAACCGCCCAGGTTGCGCAGTGGTTAAAAAGCTGCGGCATGGAGCGGGAGGTATCGAGTTCGAATCCTGACCGGAGCGCGATATGAAAAAGGATTTTCACTATCGATCGTTTCAGTGCTGCGATCGGTGGTGCGAATGAACTCATCTGAGACTCGGTATAGTTAAGATTCCGAGTGATGTCCTACTTTGAATGACAGTACTAAGGACTGGCAAAGAGCAATGCAATAAATAAAATATGAGATCTTGTAAAGTCTTATGCTTCAACCACTTGAACATAAATCAGTTGGTTTTTCCAACAAATGGTTTCGTTGTTTGAGTGACTGTATCACAATATAGTCCATCAGAAAAAAAATCAGAGAACATTACATAAGTTCTTAAATCAAATCCAAAATCGGTTGATCCGACCAACGGTTTTCGTGTTTGAGTTACTATATCGATAATTAAATATAAAAAAATATTACAGGTCGACTATTTTGATAGATGTCTTCTACTATCGTGATAGACAAACTCTTTTTTCGAGATCAAAATGGAATAAATTATTTTTATCTTTGTTTATAGATATTCCGAATTGAATTATCAATTTGTTTTAAGAAACATCAGTTTAGTTTTGATTGTAAATATTTATTATTTTGTTAATTTTATGAACAGTTAAAATAATTATATAAGATGGATGCTAATTAATTTTTATAGAAAATCTTGATATTTTCGTATGATATTCCATCGGATATTCCGTGTCTACGGAACATTCAATAATAGTAGCCTGCAAGATAGCGTCTACACTAGAGTTAAAGTGATAAATGAGTGATTCAAAATAACAAATTACAAGTTTCTATGATAGCAACTTTCTCTGATAGCACTCTGATTTACGAAACCACTTCATAGTGCTTTTGACCTATTCTTCTAATTATTTTCCACTATCTCGAAAGCAATTCATTTTAATAAATTGATTTCTTGTTTGTTTATTCATTTATGTATATATTTACAATAATTATATATGAACTCCTCATTTTGAGCTTAAAGCTCACTCGAAATGAGGTTGTGCAGTTCATCGGTTTTCAAAATTTTAATTTAAAAATTTTGTTAACCATAGAGTTCATTTCCAAAATCAGCCATCATATTGTAACACCAGCCGCTTCGATCGAGTGTTGAATAATTGGTACGTCACAGCTATATCCAGTGATCACTTTTTGTTACTTTTTAATTTTTATATTCATATACCGTGACATGATAGGACATTTTCAGGTCGTTATATGTGAATGGTCGCTTTGGAGCAGCACATGGTTGTACACAAATACAATTTTTGAATATCTGGAGTGTTGCTATTACAGAAGAAAATACAATAGAGTTAAGCAACTAGATGATGGTATAGCGTTTTGAAGCAGCTGTAGAAATATATTCAGATTTACATTATGATGTTGCTAATAGCATTTTGAGAGCTTTAAAGTTGGATTATAAGATAAAACAAATTAATTTTGAGTAAAACAAATTAAACTTCGATCCAACAAGAAATTTAAAGCCTGTTTCTCTGAAAAGTTTGCTAATTTTCTATGTTGCCTTGTCAAAATTTACTAATTATAATTTTATTAAACTAAAAACAAACCAGTGCAACATCACATGTACTGATGCCATAGATTTGTGAATACACTCGCTAATTTTACTATATATGTAATATAGTAAAAACTGTCATCGATGTTGCTTATTGTTTAAGAGAGTTTCTCATCCCTCCGCGCTTTCGTGTTCAACTCTCGCCACTGACCAATAGCCTTATATATTCGAAGAGCTTGAACAATACGTATTAATGGTTTGAAAGGACTTAGTCGCGGTTTATAAGGACTTCTAAGCCATTGAAAAAAATTTTAATAATGACATTCATTGTAAATATCTACTCGTTAAATAGTTGTAATAACATCCTTTACCATTCTCGCTTCGCAGCAGATGAATTATAAATCTCAAATCCTACTTTATTTGATTTATCCACACAACTAATTGATTTAATTACAAACCTGCTATCCCAACATTGCCCTATAAACCCGATTTAGACAACAATTTAAACAAATATGTTGAATGCAGTATCTAATATTTTGGAAAATTTATTCCTTTTTATCATAGATATGCAAATATTTATTCTGAACTTTACGATCGTATGTGAACAGGACCACCGTGACGCTATTAAACGTACAAAAAAATTTATATTTTTATTCTGGTTCTGTTTGTTTAAAAGTCAGTTATACGTATATGTTAATGGAATATTACAAGTTTTTTTTTTTTTTATATCCAAAACTCTAAAAATTTATTCATGGATATTTGTCGACAACAAAATGTTAAAACCAAAAAGTATAAAATTCTAAATAACAAATCTAAATATTTAACTACATGAAGATTATACGAGTACTTAATATTCAAACAATATACAGCAAAAATTTGTTGGTTTTGGGATTTTTAGAAGAAAAGACATAGAGTGGTTTTAGTATAAATTTTAATTATGCTAAAGAGATAATAATTAGGATATTTTAATTTGTTTGTAAATATTTTGTGATGATGGTTTGTGTAATCGTAAAAAAGGATAACATACCATCATTCAAGATTTAATTAATTTTATTTAATACAAATTTGTTTAAAATATTGTATAAAAGTGTATATTTATGTGCTTAATCGTTAATTATGATTTAACGGAAATTAGCAAATAAAGAATTTTTTCTCAATACAAGTTTGTTTCGTAAGCGAATAAAACTTTAAAATTACATATTTTGGCTTAAGGCACTTAATAATTTTATTATATATTTTTTGTATATTGTGCAGGCTCCTATAAATAAAAATGCTACATAAACATTTTATTTTTATTAATTAAGAAATACTTTTCATACTATTTTTAAGAGTTTATTTTATTAATTAATACAAAAAATTCCATCGAAACAATTTCTTATATATAATTGTTATATTTAGAACAATTTCGTGGTTATATTTTCAACGGATACTGTTGTCTGGTCAGTTTAAAATTTAACTCATCATCTATATACACACACACAGCCGAGTATAATTATGTAGAACAATATATTATGTGACGAGATTGTATTATATAGCCGAAAATGACAATTAAATTTATAGCTTTCGAAAATCTGTCTGGACCTGATGTTCGCCCATAAATCTAAGCGCGCTAACATTAATCTAAATCCTATGTGTGGTTGTTTTATTTTAAAGAATACATTTTTTGACTCATTACTAAATTTTTCATCAGTAGCGCATAAAAAACATTTTTTGAATCTAACAACCAAAAAAAACATGTATTTGATTGATCGTATATACTGAGAAATAAAATATGTTAAGTTTAAGACACTATATAAATGCGCATACACCATCAACCCAGAATCCAGAGAAAAAAAATCTCACACTTAACAAATGCGCGTTGAATATTTGTTTGTTCCAAAAACACAGAAAACAACGTTGGAATATTAACAAACCACCAATTAATTTTATTTGTCATCTTGAAATATGATCGCGCATATGAGATCGTGTACACAATGTGTTGTTGTTGGCTGTATAACGTTCTTCGTTGCTTCTTATTTCATCTTATAAATTATTTAATATTTATTTTAAATATTATATCCATAAATACGAAACATGAGAAACTAACAAACAGTAACTAATTTTTGGTTACTTGATTTTTTTTTTTTATTAATTAAGTATTTTTTTAATTTTGTGGTATTTTGAATTTTCAATGTGGTTGGTAGACGCGTGCCAATCATCGTTATTATAATTATAGTTTTTTGAAAGACTATGGCAAAATTGAACTTTGGATGTGCTCGAAAATTCAATCTATTTTGGTTGGCATAAAAGGTCATTCTCCCTTTTGAATGTTATTTTGTTAGGAAACTCTTAGGAAAACTTGTTAGGAATACGAAAATCTTCGATGAAACTCTACGTCACTTTAAAAATGATATGATTTGCCAAATATGAATTGTTTCTCGGTAATAAATAAATTGGAATAATTACCAAACTTAAAATTCTTTAATTATTATTAAACAAACCATTACAAGTTCATTTTGACTTCTGAAAACCAAAAATAATTTAGTTAAATTTTGGTTTTTGGCATGGACGCAAAATTCGATAAATTTTTTGATCTACCATTCGGAAAATTCGCAAACTTTTAAAAAACATAAAGTCAATAAATATCAGCAACTGTGATGTGTTGATCAAAGAGCAAAGCTTGGGTAACAAGGCAATATTTCATGTAACATATCATACCTACGGTTTAATGTAGCGTTTAGTCCAGGAGTAAAACTCTCTAGCATAATAATAGCATAATTAAATTTATTTAGAGGGGCATAATTTCCCTCCTAAGCTGTTCTCATAATAGACAATGCTCCCACTCACACACCAAACTTAAAAGACAATGTTTTGTTTGAGTTCGGCTTCATTACTGTAAAGTTACTTTCGTCTTACACGACTCTTCTGATTTAGCCATTGTAACGGTAAGTGATAAATATTTTCAAGAAACTTTACACTAAAGCATTATTCTAGAGACGTTTCGAAATAACCACACAGACAGAATTAACATTGAGAGAGTTCTGGAAAAATTGTTTTAACATCGTGCAATGTATATCGTTTATTGAACTTTCAGAGAGAATAATGAACTTAGCTTGGAGAAATTTAAGGTCAGCTCAGAAGCAGTAATAGAAAGTCAGAAAACCTGTACTCTCTCTACAGGAAAATATTGTTTCTTTGGCCAGATCCATGGAACTGGATATATAAGATGATGTTATCGAACAATTTATAAAGGAAAACAACAAAGATTTGACTATTGAGGAATTACAAAAGTTCGAGAAGGTTCAACATCAATTCACAGAAATTACACTTTCTTCAGACTCAGAAGAAGAAGAGAATAAATGTGAATAAGAAAAAAACTTGCAAAACGGGCAGATGTGAACGGTTTAAACAAGTCATTCCGATATTGTGAGTACTCAGTAGGGTTTCCAATCCGGATATCCGATCTTCGAATAATCCGGATTATTTGACCAATTTTGACTATTCGAATATTCGGATATTTTAACATAATTATTCGGATATATTTTTACATTTACTTTTACTTAGAAACCAATTTTATGAATGTAAATAGTTCTGAAGATGCTAGCATACTATTCCAACAAGAGAAAACCTCAGGAAAATTATAAAAATGATTAAATCCTCGTCGGTAAAAAATAATAATTTACAAGGATATGTTAATGAACAAGAAAGTAAACCATTGCTCATGTTACATTTCAAAATACGATGGTATGCTTTGATAACCACGAGTATGATCAAATGTTGTCATCAAATAAAGGAATCGGTAAATAGGACCATGAATGAATTGGGTAAATCCAAAATAACGGAGAAAATCCATTTTAAAACAGTTGCTTGCTATGTTATCGCCAATTGATACATCTGTAAAGGAACAAAGTAAAAATTTAGTGTCGCTTTTCAAGCATCGTCACAGTTTGCCAAACTAAAGCACTTTTTGGATTTCGTTGGGTGGAAATATGGCAACTGGTGGAAAAATTTGAGCTGTTGGAACAGTTAGTGATCTGAAAAATCGAAACCGTGTACGTCGCTCAATAACAACAGAGAATATTGCTGCTGTAGCCTGTAGTGCTGAAGGTTTGTTGATTTCTCGTCGATCTTTGGAATTAGACGTTTGATCGATCTTCGGCAATTTCAAGTAGTTTGCATAAAGACTTAGGTCTTAAGACTTTAAAAGTTAACACAAGAGCTTAAGCCGGTCAATCACCATAAGCGTCGTATCTTCCCTGATTGGTTCCTTCAAATGCTTCAAAATTATTCGGATTTTCATGGAAGAATCATCTTCAGTGATGAGGTGGGCCTCTTCACATTCAGAAAATCCAATGATTGTTGAAAAGCCTTTCCATCCTCAATGTGTCACAACGTTTGGTGCGGCTGTTATGCTAGCGGTGATATTTCACCTTACTTTTTCAAAAAGGTGCTAGTGCAACTGTTACGATGCATGGATTACGCTACCGGCTATGATTAAAGTTTTTTATGACCATAATTGGAAGATATTCATGTGGGCAACACTTAATTTAAACAATACGGTGCTACGTGTCATGCTTGCAACAGAACAATCGCGATTTTGCAAGAAAAGTTTCCTGATCGTGTTATTTCTCGAAGAGGTGATCGCAATTGGACATCGAGGTTTTGTCATTTATTACATTTAAACTTTTTTCTTTGAGGCCACGTCAAAGATGAAGCTTTTGCTAGTGATCCACAATCGATCAAGACCTTAAAGATGGAATTCGTAAAGTTATCGAGTATAATTATAGTACAATTTTTGTTATTATCCGGATATTCGGATTATCCGCATATTAGGATAGTCATAAATGTCGAATATTTGGAAACCCTAGTACTTTGGGAGGACCAGGTAATGTCATATGTTACGAACATCCTTAAAAGAATCAAGTTTAAAGTTCTTTGGAAAGATTCTTGAAACCCACATCAGCCGAGAATTATATACTATAACAGTGTTCAAGTTATATAACACTATTCTATAACCCATTAATATAGTTGTCTAGGTAAAATTTGTGCATGGGAACGGATCAATTCCTTTTATATGGCTTATGGCGAAGGTTGCTTTGATATACGAACAGTGATATATATATATATATATATATATATATATATATATATATATATATATATATATATATATATATATATATATATATATAGGGCGTCCGCCGGGAAGGTAAACTACTTTGTTTCTTAATAATGTTTGATTAAATGAAAGAATGGATCTTATATTGATAAATGTTTTATTTAATGTCGGCAATTATGTTTACAGATTACAATATCAGATAAATGTCAGCCTCTGTTAGCCTCATAAATGCGAGCCCTTTTGAGCACATTTTTAATTACATTCTCACACATTTCACGCGGTATTTCATTAATTTCACCACGAATATTTTGTTTGAGTTGCTCAAGCGTTCTGGTTTGTTTGCATAAGCCTTGCTTTTCAGATATCTCCACAAAAAGAAGTCCGGAGCAGTCAAATCAGGCGACGTGGAGGCCAATCAACATCACCATTTATTGAAATAACTTGTGGAAATTCACAGTTACCGTTACGCCGTTTTCATTTTCAAAGAAGTAAGGTTTAATGATTCCTCCTGACCAAATTGCACACCAGACTGTCACTTTAAATGGATGTAAAGGTGACTGATGAATAATTTGAGGGTTTTTATTGCCAAGAACCGACTATTCTGTTTATTCACATATCCATTCAAATGAAAATGTGCCTCGTCACTCATTATGATTTTTTCATGAATATCGGGGTTGTCATGGGCGAGCAGTTACACCCTATTGGCATATGTACGGCGGCGTAAATGGTATTGTGAAAGAAGCTAGCTGTCAACTGAATCCTAAATGGAAATAAATGCAAATCCTTGTGCAAAATTTGGGGCCCAACTTGTTCTTTGAAGACCAAGCTCCTATGAGCACGGCGTCGAATTGAGGTTGATGGATTGTTTTGACCACTTTCATGAGCAGCAGTAATATTTTCAGTCGATCTTGCAGTACGTTGTGGTCCATGCTTGGGCCTATCGCCTACAAACCCTCTTTCTTCGAAATCATTCACTACACGATAAATCGTGCATTTTGTTGGCACGTTGTTTCTCCCAAAAATTTCACGTAACTTTTTGATCGTCACAGTAATCGATGATTGATTTTGATAAAATGTTTTAACGATGAAAACACGTTAGTTTATCGAATATTATTTCATAATAAATTTGTCACGTGTCTACTTCACGTCTACCAAATATGAACTGTCAAGACTAACGTTTACCAAAATGG
The DNA here is from genome assembly GCA_963932295.1 of Tipula lateralis. Lineage (NCBI taxonomy): Eukaryota > Metazoa > Arthropoda > Insecta > Diptera > Tipulidae > Tipula > Tipula lateralis. The sequence goes on from OZ010737.1 coordinate 13,460,623, forward strand.
CGGTAAAACCAAGTAGTATACCTTCTCGGCGGACACCCTGCATATATATATATATATATATATATATATATATATATATATATATATATATATATATAATAGGTTGTAACGTTATATACAACAGACATCTGTCAGGCCACTTGAATAAGTAATAAAACATGTTTGTAATTTTACTTCGTTCTTCATAAAGTGTAAATTGTTTCGAAACTTTTGCAAATTTAATTCAGCAGCTTTATTTTTAGCGCGTGTATTATTGTCTCAAATATTATATATTTTTTTTAGTTTTACATCTCTCAGTTTTTTATTTTTTGATTAAAAATTCTTTTTAAATATTTATCCTTATATATGTATGTTTGTATGTTAGTTACAAAACTCAAATGTATATATTGTACCATATTATATACATATATATATGGGATACACAGCATACAGTACAGCAGCAGCGCAACAAAAACAAACTCAATTTGTTTATTTTTAGTCATTGTTGTTTGCTTATGAAAATTGAAAAACTTTTTTTTTCAAGCTTTTTTTCGAAATTTTTTTTATTTGTTGTATTCTGTTTTGAAAAATTAAACAACAAATAAATGAACAAATAGAAAAGAATAAACCAACAAACAGTAATGAAATTCTCTGAAGAAATGTATACACACAAACATATGCAAAATACCATTTTTTGTTGGTATTCCTGCTGCCATGCTCCTTCCATTATATTTTTCCCACATATATCTACCTAAATACTTGTATTGTGTGTTCCAGTTATTTTCAACTTCTTCATTTCTTGAATACGTCGTTCTTTTGTTCCTGTTTTCCATATATACTTGTCCGTCCACAGACAATTTCCCGTATATACATGCATGCAAACCATATACATATCTGAAAAAGATTCAAACGGCCAATTCAATATTATTTTTGTTTCGTTTCGTTCCTCTTTCTACAATTATTATCATGAGAAGTACTTATATTTTATGGTTTGTATCTTGGAAAATTGCATTCAAAAGTTTTCATTTCTTCTTGTGTCGTATTATGTTTTCGTTTCAGAAACAGCAGCAAAAATGTCGTTGAATGAAAAATTCTTGTTTTATTTTTAATGAAATGAAAGCTCTGCAAACTAAATATACAATATAAATATATACAGGTGAACCTCGTTTAACGAACCCTCGGATCTACGACTTACAATTTTTATGCAAGCCTACTATACTTCATTGAACCATGTCTAAAATGATGAAACAATCTGAGTCAATTAAAGAATGCGTTGATGTGTGTTGGCCTTATACGAGTAGTGGCCAATTAGTTACAAAAATTCGCAATTCAACAATGGAAGTTCAAATAATTCTGATTCTTTTATTAAAAAGAGGGGAAACTACCGTAGAGAAAATTTGTTATAAAACCCCAAAAAGGCACTCAAAAATAATCATTACTGGTTATTTACAAATCAAGCACAACGGCTTGAATGAATGTCCTCCTTGTGAAGGATACGTAAAGAATCACCTTCGCAAAGAGATTAAGGAATACAATCGATCCACAAAATTTCCTTCAAACACTACCAGTCTTATAGAACTGATGGATCAATGGGTTATCGCTGCGTTTAATGCTAATTTCTAACTGGAAGTTATACGGTTTATTATTAACATTATTGAGGTTATGTGGGAACAGATAAAAGATAGCACAACTAATGCTACTAACAATGTAACCAGCGACATTGTGATAACGATTACGCAAGCCAGTATTACAGGAGTGGTCGAAACAAAACCATATAATTTGATACCTTGAAAACCCCGTTAAGCGAGGTTTACCTGAATAATAAATGTAGTTCTAAGTTTTTTCTTTAGTGTACGACCAGCTATGGGCAACCAAGTATTGGATACACAGTATATTAAGTTATACTAATATATTATTAACTTCCATAATATTTAATTATGGAGAATATTTTTATAATACATCGTTTGGAAACTTGGTACACGACTTTTCATTGTGGTGCAATCCAATTCGATATGTGCACTTGTTGTTGTTGAGACATATCTATATACTACTTGATGGGTCTCATTTCAATTTGGTTCTCATGACTGTCAAAACTTAAATGTGATCGAATCGTTCAAACGTTAAACGATAGACTTGCACGAGTGTAAAATAATTTTCAAATCTAATTTATTTTTAATTTCGTTTCTAATTTAATTAATTAACACTCTCGTAGTAAAATTAATAATATCAACAACCGAATTAAACCTCCGTGTAAAAAGATACTAAAGAAATATCCAGGTATTTTCTAACCAGGTTTGACTGTAGTATGTACTTACGTTGTTTTGTAGACAAAATTAAAATAATAACCTTAAGCAGTATAAAAATTTGTTTATAACAAATTCAGATTTCGACGAATTTGCAAACAAAAATGGTATATTTATACTCTGTTTCATTACGAAGGAATAGATGTGATTTATCTTGTAATTCCGATTAATCTTTTGTGTAATCAGATTAAAAATTATAATTCATATTCTACATATATTTAATTACTGCTTTTATTTATGTTTAATCTCTATTAGCTTCATTATCAGATAATTAATTTTAATTTTGTGTATTTAGGATATATTTGTTAAATTAATTGGCAATTGTTTAAGGCCATTGTTTGCATGGGTTTAAAAAGTGTAACTAATAAATAATATTGACCAACTGCCTGAAACCGAAAAACAATTTAAAACCGAACCGATTGTTTACGCCAACCACTAAGTGTTTTCGTATTTAAGGCCGAAGTTTCAATATCTTTTAGGGCTGTTTACGAAGCTCCTAAATATACAAGCCGCACACATCGAAATTGAGCTTAAAAAGTTTATACCCTTTATTTACTAAGTTCTGACGTCATGAAAAAAGAAGAAAATCTCTCTACATTTCAACACTAAGCACTCCAAAATTCGTACAGTGTGCAGCCAAGAAAAAACAAAAAAAAAATGTTTTTCTTTGCTGTCAAAAATTGTTAGCAAAATGTTTGTAGGTTATACCCGTCCGTAGACAATAATAAATTATTTTTTATAATATAATAAAACATTTATGTTATAATTAATATTGAACCAATTTTGTCCTCTGCATAAATAATATGTTAATGATGTCATATGTGAATGTGATTGGTGATATGTTCAAATACTTATTTACTTTTTTTAGAATTGTGGAAACATCATTATTCGTTATAATAGTCGCCACGGTCCAATGTGTTAAACGATTCTAAATTAAATTAGCCTAGTTGAAGTTCCTTGTGGATTGGGTAACCGATAAATAATTCTGCTGTTGTGATTTAGTTTTTTGGAGTTTTGATTTGTAAAAGTACTGATTCATGGAAGAATCAGATTACTATATACTTGTTGGTTCCCTACATATTTATTATTTTTGTTCTCTTTAAGTGTTTCAACAATCGTTCAGTTCAGTGGCCACTGTTGAGCCCTATCTACTACAAATAGAGCACCTGCTCTAATCTATTACAAATTTAGTTCGTTAAATGGTACTTTGACTTCGCCGGGAGCTTTTATACGTTGTGTAACAGACTCAATGCGACTATAATGGTATGTTAAAAGCTTCGGCAAAACCTAATGTGAGTCTGAGATTTGGTTTATGGTACGCCGAGTAAGTCGTATGTTTTGAATGTCCACTGTTGAATTCAATTTTCAGTGTAATGGAAATATAGTTTTTCGGTCGAAAATGATGTATAGGAATTTCTGTTTGGAAACCAATGCAATTGTCGTGTGTTAGATTGGCTTGGTGGTGACCATTTCTTTTATTTTAAACCAGTGTGTTGTGATGTTAAATAAATATTATTTTCAAATATAAATCCACTGTCTTAACACATTGGATTTTAAAACTTATTTTGATTCTTTATTATTATCATTATTTTTTTTTTCGGTCAAAAACTCTGTCGGGCGTATACATGTGCACATAGCAATAAAAACAGAACTTATACAATAAGTGTAAGACAAAATCACATATAAATGTTTCATATCCTACTGAAGTAGAAAGTTGATTAAGTCGTGATGGGTATTTAAATTAGAAAATGTTTGATTGAATTTATGATTTATTTTATATGAATTGAAATAAAAATTAATTAAACGAAGCTATAGGAAACGCTCATTTTTAAACAAAGACAGTCTTGCAAGTGTAAAACTGTCGCTAAGAATTTTCAGGCAAAACACGGTTTGACGTTTAGATGTGCTTATGAAAATGTTTTAAAACAGAACTTAGACAACACAATACATTAATTTGTTGAACAAAATCATACATAAATGCTTCACTCACATCCATCTGATGTGAATCGTTTTCATAGTCATGATGAAAATTTTCATTTAAACGAACTTTTTCGGTAATTCATCTGATGAAACAAAATTGAAATATAAATCTTTGTGGACGAAGCTAAAGGCACCGTTTTGTTGTTAAATGCAATTCGTATCTAAATATAAATATATTTAGTTTTATTAATAAATATATTTTATTAAAAAAACAATTCAAATACATAAATTTTTTTTTGAAAATTTACACTGTTACAAAACTTAACGACTTTTATGATGCCATCGTGTATGTAGCACATGAAGTATAACAAATAAATGGAAATAATAAATAAAATTCAAATAATTATTCAAGTACTCAGTTTCATTTACATGTTTGGGTATTTTTATTGTGTATTTCGTATTATCGCATTAAAAATATGCCTTAAAATATCCATAAATACGATTTATATTATTAAAGTTATTAAGTACCATCTATTATCCAACATTTGAAGTATCGGTTTCTTTTTCGTAGTTCATACGTCATTGATCTCGTTTTATATATTTTTACACGGCGTTTAGAACCAATTATAAGATATACATGTATAAAAATTGAATAAATCAAAACCTTTTTATTCTTATCTCATTTATTAAAATTGAATCAAAACTTTTCAATTTTACATTAGTTCTTTTATGGAAAGTATCAAAATCTATACCCCTAAAATTGGTTCGATAAATTTAAAGGGTCTTTGTGTTTTGCTTGTATTATTTAAGATGCTTTGCTATTTACAAGTCAACCGAAGTTTGGTGAATATTCAAATTATTTTCCCAAACGAAGCTTAGTCATGCGATGTCGAAACTCATAATTAAATTATTTATTTAGGTTAGTTCACTTTTCAATTAAAGCATAGTTTAATTTTGTAGTTCGGCCTTCTAAAATGATGTATAACTGCATTTATTACACTAAAACTGATTAATCAAATTACAGAACCACTGCATTATAATTTGCTTCATCAGTCATCACACGATTATTGTACACGGAACAACACTCGATTATCATAATAATTTAGTTTCGTTTGTAATTTAAATCCGAAATTATAGCCCCTAAATTGCTGTTGACCTTTTTATAATTAATAGACAAGATTAAAGCTTCAAAAATGTGTATGGGTACAAAGATTAGAGCACACTTAATTACACAATAGCTAATCAAAAATTTTTATGAAAAACCTTGAGATGTGTAAATTAGCTTCTAAACGAACACAAATAATTTACAGCCAGAAAAAATGTACCAGAACCAAATAAAAATTCTTTTTCAACGCAGCCATAAATTAATTATTCATTTATTTCACGGTATTTAACCAAAATTTTATTACTCACGCTTAAATTAATTTAAATTAAAATTTTATTTTTTTATTATTTTAAACACTTTTGGATTTGAAGTTTTTGTTTTGTTTTTGCTCTTCTAAATTTTAATTTTTGTTTGTCGTAAAATTCTAGATTATATAGACAGGTAAATTAGATTTATATAGCACGATAGAGGTAAGTATTTTGTTTTTTTGCGTTATATGTAGGCGAATATTATTTTTAATTATTGCTTAATTTTACACCTTTTCTTATTATTCATTCTTATATTTATATACGTACATCTTAATTTCTATAGAGACCTGTTTTATAATTCGTTGACGTTATGGGCTGAATAAATCAACTGAAGGTTAATTTAGGTTATCTTGGTTTTGGGAATATAAATTTGGACGTTTAATGTGAACCAAAATCGGAATTTAGACAAAATTATAAAAATATTCTGAAAGAAATCTAATTAAATTGTTATACAATTGAAGGTCATTGAAAATAAACTTTTTAATTATTTGGTTTAGAGTCCAATCAAAATTATGTGACTTATGTTTCACGCAGCACCTATACCAACTGGCAACCAATTTTGAATTATAATTTAGCTCAAAACTATTTCAGCACTACATGATGTGCGGCAGTGCCGAAAATTCGTCATGAGAAAGGGGGGGTTAAAAAAATCACACAAAATTAAATATATTTGATATGAATTCTTTTATTTCTTATATATTTGTAATTTGTAATATTTAATAATATATGCAAAAGATTTCAAATTAATATAAAAAAACATAACGCTTTAGTTATAAAATAATTAGAAAATAAAATTTCTATTTTTTAACGCAAATTTAGAAACAACTTCCTCTGCGTTTAAACTAATATTGCCTTTCTAATCCAAGTCCAACAGGGAAGAGTAATTAATATCTTAAGCAGTGAAGGAAACATTATACCGTCTCAAGCTTATATGCTTTCAATCGCCGAATTTGGTTTATTATCTTCTGGTACTTGATTCCACTTATACTGCCATAATTCAAATTCAGGTTTAAACTTCTGAAATTCTTCATCATATATGTCACAAATTTTTTGAAATATTTCTGTATTTAGATCGTTCTTTTTATTTGGGATAATTAGTTGCAGTTGGGCAATCAATTTGTTATGTGGTGAAAAACGATCCTTTAACTCAATTAAAAAATGACCAGGAAATGGCATAAATAAATTTCGTCGATAGTATTCATTTTTCATTTCTTGATGGGGCATTTGGACGATGTGATTGTCTTCCCACTATACTCTATGGATTTTGATTTCACTTCCAACATCTTCTAACATACGTTCTGCTTAACTATAAATGTCATTGAATGAATTTTCATTGCTATCACGCATTTTTTGTAACAACCCAACATGCTCACAACATTGGATACTATAGTCAATGCAAACAAACACTGATATGCTTGGTCGGAGGTTTCTCTGGTTTCACATTCTTTAAGTTTATTTAAAGCCTCTATTATTGTACAATATAACTCGACAAAACGGGATACTGAGTCATGCTTTTCTGACCATCTTGTCTCACATAAACCAAGTATTGAATTATGAGATAGGTTTGGATCGCTTTTGATTATTTTTTCTAAAATACTGTATCTTTGTGAAGATATTCGGAAGTAGTTAATCACAGATTTTACAACACCAATACAATTTCTGCAATGCACGAATTGAGAGCGCTTACTCCTTTGCACTTTCCACTCATTACAGCAGCACCATCGTAGCCCTGACCTACAATGAAATTTAAATTAATTCCCATTTAAGTCAATGTGGAAAGCAGGGTTATAGTTAAACCTAAGGCAGACACGTCAGATAAAGCTATAAAACATAAAAAATCCTCTCGAATATATAAGACTTTCTTTACTATCGAAATATCGAACACAAATTACCAACTGTTCTGTCCCGGAAATATCCTGCGTCTCGTCAGAAAACAATGAAAAATATTTGGCCTCATTTATTCGTGAAACAATTATATTCTGTATTAAGTCTCCGCAAATTTCTATTAGCTCATTTTGTATGATGGGACTTGTATACATACTTTTGGAGCCCGCTAATTTAGTAAGATCATTTAAAAGATTTGCATTTCCACCTTTTCTCTCGGTAACGACGCGTGCTGATACGTTCGAGTTACATATTTTAATTAAAAATGAATGATTAAAACAACGAAAAAAAAATTTGAACAGTTAAGGGGGGTTTGATACCCACAAACCCCCCTCCCCTTATATACAGCCTTGATGCGCGATATCACAATCAATTTTAAATGCAGAAGCTACTTGAACTGGTATGTAAATTTAAAATTAAGATACCAAAACATCACAAACGCGTGAAACGACACAACTGATGTTCGGCTAATTCCACTTCCGAATAGCACTGTTCTCTTTCAGGTGTCATTTAATGACACCCCAGATTTTATTGTTGCTAATTGTTTTATGAAGATAATTTGGAGGTTCCAAATAAACTAAGATCCACAAGCGCATCAAAATTTAGGTAGAGTTTCTGCTGGAAAGAAGTCACCAAGACATGTATAAAAGACTACCATCCCTATACCTTTAACTTTAATCTGTCCGCATATGTCATAAATCCCTGTTCCAGAAGAACTCATTGACTCACTCATTTCGGCATAGAAATACCAGACTTCACTTTTTGAGCTATTTGAAAACTTTTGTAGACATAAAAGGTAAAATAATTCGATTACCAAAGGATTAATAAGGTAATGAAAAGGAAATAACTATCCATTGCTTCGCACCGATGGAACCTTTGACACAGTAGTTAAAATCTTTGATACATTGCTATTGCTCCGTAAAACTAGATTAGATATTACCAGGTAAAAATGTTACGGTTCAATATGTGAACCATTTTTAAGACACCACCCTTTTTTGGCGTTAAATAATGACACCTCAGATTATTTTCGGCCCAACAAATAGCAGTGCCACATAAAATAAATTGTTATCAATTATTTTAGTGAAATTGACAAGCTCCAAAGTGTCTTTTAATCTGGTTCGTCGTCTATCAATATTTAGATTCATACACCATATAGAGTTTTTGCTGGAGAGATACTATACAAGGACATGTATAAACGACTTCCATTCCTGCCCCATCTTCTTTTTTGATTTATCCGTATATACCATAAATCTCTGTTCCAATTAGAGCACACCTTGGACCCACTCGTTTCGTTCTGAAAATACCAAACTAAAAAGCTTGTGTTATTAATTGGACTTTATATTCCATATGACTTCAAAACACTTTTATAACTGTTATTAGTTAAACATAAAAGTTTAAACAATTAGAGAAAGTGACTTTTGAGTCGCTTACCATTAGATAGTTTCGCATTGATGAAACTTTCGACACAATAGCCGAAATCTTTCATACATTACTACGTAAAAGTATTGTTATCACCAGATGTTTGTGGATTCAGCTTCCTCAGCATGTTTGTGGTTTTAACTGAAAATCTGGTATTTAAGTCGTATTAGGCGCCTAACAATCGTCTTAATAATTAAATACCTAACAAGCGTTTAACTTACTTCTCACAACGGCGATTGTGAAATGCGGAACAGTGAATATGTTATACGAATACGTGTGATACTATAACTACTTATAACTTTTATATAACGTATATAAGACAACAAAACAAAATGTTATATCGCACATCTATCAATAAATTATATTCCCATATAAATAAAAAATGTAGTTAACAAGTTGTTCGGAAATCGATGTCACGCCCTATCAATTTATATATGTACATATATATTGTAAATTTATATTGTAAAAGGCCAATGTTAAATTCTCAATAAAACGAAAACTCATTATTTTATCTTGACTGTAATTAATTTTATATATCTAATATTGAAGAGGCGACAAGATTTAACACACAAATGCATGTCATAAATTTTCAAAAGTGATTAAACATTTTATTTTTGGAATATTTTAATTCATCGTGTCATATGCTTAGATTAGTAACCAAAAAATAAGAAAAGAAAAAAAATGTTAAAATAACATTTTTCTCATATCACCCGAAAAAATAACACACACCAACATATACATTCAACATCAATCATTATACAAATACATACATACAAATATGATTTGCATATAAGACCTTGTAGCATAATTTCATTTCAATTAAACATTTGTTGTATATATGTAGTTATGTATTTCTAATTCATGGTAGTTTTTTTGAATGAATTATTTTCTATAACAAGACAAGTAGTTTCAGTTGTTGTTGTTGTGTATGGAGCAAACATGTCTTCTCTGGGCATTATACGTAGAATAAGAATTTATTAATTTTTACATAAATTTTCACACTAAAACATGAAACATATAAAATTTGCGTTCATAATGTGTGGATACATGTACATGCAGACTATACATGCCCAATGTGAAAGAGTTACGATCTTCAACGTATGGTTACGTTTGTTTGGTGTGTTAGGTTTAACTTAGTCATGTTTTTTGTCTGTGCTGTGTACTGTGCCTTAACAAGACAAGAAATGGCAAATCAAATATAAAAAAAATATGAATATTATAAAGAATAAATAATTCAAATAACATACGAGCATATACATATATACAAACATAATAACTCCTGCTGTGTACATTTCGAGCTTGTTACATTGATTGCTTATGATATATTGTGATAGGAAGATATATTATTATTGGATATAGTTATGTATATCTATATAGCGCGATATATAGGATTTATCATATGTTTTTAAGACTTGTTATAATACTTATTGAGATTCCATATAATAAATTGGCAATAAAATATAAAAAGATTCGATTGGAAATTATAATTGATTGTGTCAAATGTTACAAGTTCAAGATTATGATATTAATTTAAATTTGATCGATGGTGGGTAAACAGTTGATGGCCATACGTGTTATAGGTAAATATTAATAATTTATATTGTTCGCTATAAAAGATATATAGTTGGTGTCTGGAGCAAAAGACATGTAGTATAGTCTCATTGAAAAATACTGGGACGTATAGTTGAAGTAGTTGATAAATTTAAGATTGAATCGTCACCAAATTGCATCATATACGCAAGTAGCTGAAACTAGAATGGTCAGTTCCGGATCTGTTTTGAACCCTATTCATTTGAATACTATAATTAAAATGATGCAGAATGTTATGAATGACATAAGCAACCTTTCTTCAAGGACTGGAGAATATACCAAGAAAACCTGAGAATTGCTTTTAGGAATGCTAATGTAATAAATAATAAAAGACCCACTCCACTATGCAAAATTATTTAAAAATTCAGTGTTACCAACTTCATGAAACAATTCCATCCGGATAACCAAGCAACAGGTGGAATTGCTGTTACAATAACAAAAACTATATAAAACACCATGAATGCCAGCATTATCAATCATCCGAAACCCAGTTAACCATAGTAGAAATTGCATCTACCAAGCAACGTCTTTAGATAGGAGCGGTGTATTGTCCAGCTAGATATAAACTGAAGCAATCGAACTACTTGAATATCCTACAACATTTCAATGGTCAATTTATACAAGGGGTTGATGTTAATGCAAGGCATGTTGACTTTGGCTCAAACCAACATATTGGCCCACGGATGCAGGTAAAAGGATTTCTTTATATCAAAACAAGTTTCATCAAATTTTTATTGTAGTAAAGTAAAAGTTCAGATATGGACTCTGATGATTTTGCAGAGATACGTTCCATTAGCTACAAGATAATTAGGAAGTAAACGAGACCAACTCTTGTCAATAAAACAACTGATTCGGAGAGCTTCACCGATATCAACGAAACTTCACCGATATCATTTAGACATCCGCGTGGAATAATAGTAAGAGAACAACATCTAAAAATATTGGTAAAAGTTACCCAACAGAAATTCGGAATCTCGTAAAGGAAAGCTAGGAGAACATTGCAACAAACGAGAAATTCAGAGGCTTAATGAAGAGTCGTTTTCTTTGTTTTTTGGCAAATTGATCGCTGATGAAACTTCTCACTATAGAAGGCAACAAAAAGAATAGAAACCCCAATTTCGCAGACCCCTCCTATTAAGCGAAATGATGGCTCGTTGGCTATGCATAACAAATCAAAAGCTGAAGAATTTGCTGATCATGGCTGATTTTTTCAAACCGAATGGGATATAATAATCGAAAATGGAAGCAATAATTATTAGGGTAGAATCCCTCTATTCCTATATCTTTACAAAGCTAATGGAGAGATTACTCCTGAGAAAAATGAGGCCAAAAAAAAGAGAGCTAATATAGGATCATCAATTTCGATTCAGATGCAACCTTTCAACCATTTCTCAGGTTCACATAAACCAATTTGTTCGACCTTATAGCTCTGGATGTGATAGCAGCTTTCGATAACGTATGGCACGAGCGCTTAATACATACAACTAAAGCTTATGCTTCCGGAACCATATATATTGATCTTTTGGGATCATATTTATCTGAAAGAGTTTTAAGAGTAAGACAAGAAGATGAGTATTCTGAACTGTGTGAGATAAAGGCAGGAGTCCCACGAGACAGCGTCTGGGTCCTGGCCTATACCTACTATATACAAGTGATATACCTCAGTCCGATCACATAAGCATATAGCAACGTTTGCTGATGATACAACTATACTAGCAACAAGGACTAACCTTCAGTGCAAATGGAGAAATTCGCTAGTGGACCAAGCGATAGAAAATAGAACCTAATGAATTAAGATCTTCCCATGTCGAAACAATGTGATAATGCTATATGTGAACTCTGCTAAATACTTGGGCATGACACTGGCTTAAATATAAAAATCACTTGAACCAGAAAAGGAAAGACCTTGATCTTAATATAGACTGGCTAATTAAACGAAGGTCAAAATAAGGCATATGCAATAAAATACTGATTTACAATCAGATTCTAAAGCCGATTTTGGGGCTGTCCTAAGAATACAAACATCAAACTTATACAAAACTTTAAGAATAAGTTACTTCGGAGTATAGTCAAGGCACCCTGGTACATTCAACGTAGTGATTTGCCTTGTAATTTGGGCAGCCCCAATACTGAAAATAATCAATGAACCGTGGAAAAATTAGAATTTAGCTAGCCCATTATATGTCTTAAATACCCATTGAGACTTGTCATAATTTGGACTTGTTATAGAAAGAGCTAAATACCTTAAGATTGCTAAGATAATATTTATGGGACGTTCGGTTTTGGGTTTTTTGTTTAATATTGACAGTATGGTAATTTTCAAAGCTACTTCAAAATTTTTTTAAGCTTCATGAAGTTGACACGAGGACATATTTTTGAAACATACATTGCACTCATGACTGTTCATGATTAACAAAAAGTGACTATTTCAGTCGGCGTTTGTGATAAAATCATTATTGAGCCATATTTTTTAGAGTAAACGAAATAGTCGATGAAAATCAATATCAATGGATGTTGGCTTATTATGTCTGCCCGCATAGTGTAAAAAAAGGTATAGACAGTTATTGGTTTCAATAAGAAAATTCAGGTTTCTACAACTAAAATTCTCGGGAAGTCTGATGTCAAAAAGAGACCATTGACTGACCTCTCAGATCTTCAAATTCCTTAGTTCTTTTTGGAGGGTCATTTGAAATCAAAATATACATCAGCAAGCCTCAGACCATTTATAATCTCAACGCAAATTCTGCTTTGCCTCTTTGGCCAATAAAGGCTACCACTTAATTGAATAGATCAAATTGAATTAAGATACCTCATATCTATATATATATATATATATATATATATATATATATATATATATATATATATATATATATATATATATATATATATATATATATATATATATATATATATATATATATATATATATATATATATATATATATATATATATATATATATTGGAGTACAAATTGAAAATGCGGGATTTTTTCTATTTTTGAACGTTAATTCTGAAAAAATGGTAACAACTGAATTATTCAAAGTATTGTCCATTGCTAGTCACAACTTTTTCCCATCTTTCTGGCAATTTACGGATACCGTCGCGAAAAAATTCGGCCGGCTTGGCTGCTATCCAGTCATCGACCCATTTTTGGGCTTCTTCGTAAGAATGGAAGCGCTGGTCAGCTAGGCCATGTGTCATCGATCGGAAAAGGTGGTAATCGGAAGGAGCAATGTCTAGGCTATACGGCGGGTGGGGTAAGACTTCCCATTTCAGCGTTTGTAGGTATGTTTTGACCGGCGCTGCAACATGTGGCCGAGCGTTGTCATGTTGCAAAATTACTTTGTCGTGTCTTTGCTCGTATTGTGGCCGTTTATTTTTGAGTGCGCGGCTCAAACGCATCAATTGAGTTCGGTATAGTACTCCTGTGATGGTTTCGTTCGATTTCAATAGCTCATAATACACCACACCCAGCTGGTCCCACCAAATACAGAGCATGAGCTTGGCGCCGTGAATATTTGGTTTGGCCGTCGATGATGATGCATGGCCGGGGTAACCATATGATTTTTTGCGCTTCGGTTTATCGTAATGGATCCACTTTTCATCACCAGTGACAATGCGATGCAAAAAACCCTTCCGTTTTTGCCGTTCGAGCAGCAGTTCGCATGCAAAAAAACGGCGCTCGACGTCTCTCGGCTTCAGCTCATACGGCACCCAATGTCCTTGCTTTTGGATCATTCCGAGGGCTTTTATACGATGGGAAATGGCTTGTTGTGTCACTCCCAATGAATCTGCGAGCTCTTGTTGAGTTTGACACGAGTCTTCATTGAGTATTGCCTCCAATTCAGCATTCTCAAACTTTTTCACTTGGCCCGGCCGCTCTTTGTCCTCAACGTCAAAATCACCACTTCTAAACCGCACAAACCATCTCTCGCACGTTGAAACCGATGGAACATGACTCGGATAAGTCTCGGAGACCAATCGATGTGCTTCAGCAGCACTTTTCTTCAAATTAAAGAAGTAAATTAAAACTTCCCGCAAATGCTGTTTTGTTGGCACGAAACTCAACATATTGAGAGCTCAAAAAAACTATGAATTTGACACTGCGACAAATTGACACATACTGAAAATTAAAGCTATAAGACGTAGCTTTGACATGAACATAGTCACAGTACTGCCTGATGCGTATAGCGTTAGTAACGCCATCTGTTATCAATCCCGCATTTTCAATTTGTACTCCTTGCCACCAACACATTTTAATTTTGAATATCCGATTAAAATCATATCCATTTCAATCTGAAGTGAAGCATAAATTAATCGATTTGTTCTATGCAAAGAAAAATACGAATTCAAGTTCATTAAAACATGAACTTAATTGCACGCGCTCAGGATCTCTACTAAATTAAAGCGTTCAATGAACGATTAAATCACCCCAATAAAAAAAATACTCCAACTCGAAACATAAATATTTTTTTAATTGTTTCTACTCCATTTATAATCCAATTTAATTTAACTGTTAATTAAAATACTAAAAATATGATTTTTGTGAGGTGACCATGAATTAACTTGAAGAGAAACACTATATACACTGAAGCTTTAAGATTGTTGTATAATGGATTTCATTTTTATTGTACAATTTTGATTCAATGACAATGTCATGGCAAATTTAATTAATTTTTTTTATTTTGGTTAATAACGACAATCACAATAATATTATATAAAATATACACGGTCATTGACCGTATCGAAGTTGGATCAGTAACGGAGTAAAATTTGAAGAAAAAAAATCAATTGAATCACAAATTAAAAAAAAAGAAACTTGAATCGCTTTGGGTCATTTTTATTAAATTTGTTATAACAATTCTTGTATAAGGCTTAGACACGATGATATACGTAACTAAGATGGCTGTGCAAGACGTCACTGTGTAATAATAATTTTGAGATACATTTGTGTGACTAATTTAGTGTATTTAATAAATAAATATATGAACTTGAACTAACACATGGCTTTGGATTGTTCTATCTGCAAATCGTTAATGATTCAGCCAAATATATAAATAAATAAACAAACCATTAAACTAATTTAACAGTCATGTATTTATTTTGGAACAAAGAAAACATCACAAGGTTACAACAGTTAAATCTGGATTAAATGAGTACCTCAATCAAGATCAAAACGGTATGTTTGTATAACGAACATATATGTTTAAGCCTTTTACGCTGTCTGTGTTAAGTACCATGTATGTATTAGGTTAATTTTTTCTAATTTTTGTTTCTAAGAATTAACCAGATTTATTTATTTTTTCTCTTTCTTAAAAAAAAATCGTGAACTGATTATAAACGATAACACAGGTAGAATGAATTAACCGTATAATATGTACATATATTTAAGAAATAATTTGTGAAAGGAATATGTATAATAATTATTTGCACGACTGTAGCAAAAGCTAATTAATTGACTAGTTACGACGAAATAAAATAAAGTACCTTAGACCAATTAGTACATAAAAATCCAGAAATGAAAGGTTTACCTGATATTTGAACAATCAAATTGAAAATATTGTAGGATTTCCAGGCAGTGGCTTACCACAATTTTCTAGGTGGCATAGAAAAAATAATTCTCAATTCCATATCAACCTGAGTAAATGAATTACAACACTCGTTCTTTAATAACCATTTCATCGTTTCTTTAATTCTACAAAGGTGATATGTACAGGTAACCAGTTATAGTTCACCGTATAAATTGACCTATTTCATTCCATTAATTTATTTTTGTACCATCAGCATAAAAAAAAGTAGAAAAACAAAAAAATAAATTGAGTTCAAGGTATCATCAGCATCCCTCTATATGTTAAATGATTAAACACTTATATAATTCTATTGATCGAAAAATTGACAACAACAGGAACATCAAAATCATTACCAATCACACAGTAAATTAAACTGATTAAAATACGTTCAGTTTTCGTTTAGCTCATCCATTGTTATCCAATTTTTCAATCAATTTTATCGATCGTAAGTCTTCAAAAAAAAAAAGAAAATAAAAATCACAGATTCATTCTTTTCTTATATCTAATAAGAAGAGAAAGAAAAAACTTAATTTTTGTCAGTTAAAAAAAAATGAAGAAAACAAAAAAGCTAAAAGCTCAACATAACCTGAATAATAATAAAATGATAATCTTAAAAATTTTGTGTACAAGAAAATGATAGAATTCAATAAATCAAATGATGATGAGCATAATTTTTGAATTTTTTTTTTATTAATCGTGAAATTCATCTTGTTCAATTATTTTGGTTTATAGCCGGAGTACTATATACACTATATACGTACCAAAGATGATATTGAATTCTTTTACATAATTCACAAAACATGTTTCCTTCCATCTGCTCTAGATCGATACGTTTATGTATCTATGAGTATATTCTCAACTCCATATGCATTGTTACACAGCTTTATTGTTATTATATGTTATAAGAAGTTCGATAATATTGATTACAATGTTAAGCTTTATTTTTAACAATTTTTAATTTCGATTTACATTATTATTTTGTGTATAGTTTTGATAGGTAGATGCGGTGAGAGAAGGGATGTGGAAACTCTAAAGGTCAATGTAATTTAAGTACAACGAAACTATACAAATAATACTAATTTGAGCTTTACGTCTCTCCAAAACAAAAACATAATTATGGATATTCATGTTTCATAAACAGAACTAATTCGTTTAAATTTACGTCGTATCTAATATATAATTTTTATACATTTAATAATGTACCAATCCTGGTCATAGTCAACCACTATAGATATTATGTGCAAAAGAGAACCAGACGAAACACACATAACCGAAAATTAAACATTAAAAAATACAAATTTTATTTTTTTATCAAATCATCAACATTCATAGCTCATCTATGCAAAGTGCACAACTATGTATAAACATTATAATTATATTTATATTTAGGTTATAATATTTATATATGTATACATTTCAACGTAAATGAACTATGTAATTTTCCACTGTAGAAATGATTTATTGTGTGTGACTTACGAAATGGATGGTATGTGAAACGATCAAGAATTATAGTTTTGTTGTTTCTGACCCTGGATATGTGTAAATGGTTTACATTATGCTTTTGAATAACAAATACCTAAAAAAATGCATCGCATATATGTGCATTCAATAATTTATAAGTTTAATCTAACACAATACAAGAGAGTTTAAACAAGAGATTCTAAAATCGTATATCATAGGTATTAATAAAATTGCCTTTGAATATTTCAGGATTATACCATGTCGCCGGTTGTAATGGTTTAATGGTTAAGAGAGTTTCTCATCACGCTGCGGTCTCGAGTCCGATTCTCGCCGTTGACCAACAAATTAACATGCAACCGGATTGACATAAAAACGTGTTTGTGTGTAAAAAACATTCGTTGGGCTGACCACCTACAATGTTGTGCACCAATCGTTAAAAAAAATTGGTTCGTAAGGTCTCATTTGAGATGCGGTAAGGGCCGTTTACGGCCTATAAGCCATGTAATCATCTGAGAAACACCACTTATAATTGAAAATTCCAATCAAAATTGCATTTGGTGTCATGAAATTCACAATTCGTTTTTCTAACTTAGGAATACTCATACTTATACTCATCCGTCAACGTCATGTATCACTCATTTCCAAATTGCTTTCGCTATGTAATTTTACAAAATTTATGACGATTTACCACTTATAACATGGCAGATAAGACCGAATATAGCATGTATCTACAATAAAATGTTTTCATATCTCTGTGGAGTTAGCCCGTTAATTTTCCCGAAAAACGCTTATAGTCGAATATGGCAGCACCAATAAAAATTTAAAAATATTATTATAATACCACGAGACACTATAACTATAGTCAATAATATAAATAAAAGAATGAATACTAGTACAAATAAAATTGAGTATATTTGATTAGACAAAGAAATTCATAATAGTTAACAATATTATTGAAATATTCTAATCTAAAATACAATATGTACATTTAAATAAGTTTATTTATTTCAATTCGAATATTAAAAATTATTAATATGGTTTATTTCAACACGCTAAGCATAGGTCTAATAAGTAATGAGTTAACCGATCGTTTGCCCAAATTACAAAATAATTCTATTAGGCTGTTGGTATTGAATAACAAGTATGACTTTAAACGACTACAACGACCCTTTGCCTGTAGAATTATTTTTTACTTTGGTCACATGAAAGGTCAGCTCAATACCCATAAAACCTAAACCAAGCGGTTCTTGATAATGAATTTCTTTACAACTTCAAATGAATATTACGAACCATTTCCTTTTTACTGAATATTATCGTGATACAATTTTTTCGGGATGATAGCTTTATGACATTTACTATCTTGAAACTATAACTGTCGTGATAGAAACGTATTCTCGAGATGATAATTAAAAATGTCGTGATAGAAATTTATTTTCGGGATGACTTTGAATAATGTAGCCATAAATATAGTTTAGTGTTGCCACCGCATTTTATCGAGATATTTTTCGGGCTAACTTCACAGTCATTGTTTTCATTATAATTCTTCACAAAATCTTCACTCATAAATATTTTAACTCAAGTCATTAAAATCATCCATGCATTCACTGGAACATTCAAACTATAAATAAATACAAATAATTCACGTAATTACTGAGAAGATTTAGTTTCTTTTAGCGATATTTATTATCATAGGTTGCAATATCTTGCTCTTGACATGCTCTGATACATGAAGGATATTGACTTTGGGCTCCAAACATGCAATAAAAGCTTTAGAATACACACCATACATTCGAGATATCTCTTTTTCGATTCCACGTTTCCTCGTCCAGTGTTTCTCTCTAAATTCCAACCATATATGCAATGGTTTTTCACTAGACACAAATCAAATCTATTAGTTGAAGGGTCATTATTATTCTAGTGACCAAATGCCAATAAGTTTTTTCGTAGATTGTAATAGCCACATTCTCAGAATCTTTCCGAAAAAACAATATTTTGACGAATAGGCAAGCGTTTCTTGTGTCCTTGTAACTGATTTTCAACATTCTTACCATTATCCAAAGTTCAGCAGTCACATGCAAACAGAATTTGGATTAAGTAGAAGGGATGATTCAAGAATCAAATGGCGTCTAACATTTTCATATAATTGTGGATGTGCTTGAATATCAGGTAATCTATTACACACAATCTTATCAATATCAACAACCCCTTCTATTCTATTAACCCTATCGAACATAATCAAAATACGCGCATGAGGTATTAAATCGATAAGTTTCTTAAGTTTACTTTTAAATACACGAATGACAATATTAGGACAAAAATTTGAAACCTACAACCTTTAAGAGCTTCAATAGTTTCTGGCCATTGTAATGGCACGTCCTAGTTATAAATAATGAAGCTTTACCGAAATGGTGTATGATTGACATTATACACCTGAATAAGTTTGGTATATGGTGCGAAGAGAACCAATAAAAAATAATGGTGTAATCACTTAAGGGTCCACGGTATGAACACGACAAAAAAATATATATGTATTGGTATAACAATTGTACAGTAGGTAAATAAATTGAAATATTATTTTAAAATACCACCACATAAAACCACAGTTCAAAAATGATATATTTAAATGATTTCAATATGTTAAGTATTAAATTGTTTTAAATAAATTGCATATATCTTTTTAAAATTATAATTTATCTCTTTTTAATATTTTCAAAAAACCTAAACACAAATTTTATAATATGTATATACAATTTTAATAGTTCACTGTATTGAATTTTGGCCAAATCTCAGAGATGTTCCCGAGGTATGGCATATGTCTGAATATAGGTACACTCTATCATGTCAGTATAGTTCGACAAAACTTGAAACTCGGCTCCATTAATCTGAATGAGTACATATTAATTCTTTTAACAAGGATTAACTAGGAAGCAAGTCAGGCGCCAGCAGTCATGGTAATTTCAACTCCAATAAACTAAATTACAGATTTTGCGGTTAAAACGTTCGAAATTGTGTCAAGTAGAGGTGGTAATCCATTACTAGATTCGTAAATTATCTTGGTGCAATGACGTTTATTGTAGTGGTTTAAACGTAAGTTTATACACGTAATAAATTTATATAAGTACTCTTTACCGAGTGTTGGTCTAGAACTGGTACAATAACTTTGAACAAATTAAAGTACTTAAAGCAGGCCATTTGTGCCTAAATATTCTCTGCACGGAATTATAGAATAAGACGAATGTTCTATTTTCAATTGATTTTTATTTTAAGACGTAATGATTAATAAAAGCAGTTGAGGGAATTTCTGTATAACGGCGCGAGAGGTGAAATTCTTGAAACGTCATAAGACTAACATATTCGAAAGCATTTAATTGTTCTAACCATAAATGATGCCAGCTAGCAATTGGATGAACCTACATATATGGCACTTTTAGTCTCTTACTGGGATCCAAATATTTTGAGCTCCGGGAAAGGATGGTTGCGAAGTTGATACTTAAAGTGATTCACGGAAAAGCACCACCAGGAGTGGAAAACTAACCAGGTTCGACCATACTTGTAAATGAATAGGACAGATTAATAACTCTTTCTCGAATCTATGAGTGGTGGTGCATGGCCGTTCTTAGTTAGTGGAGTCTGGTTAATTCCAATAATGAAATTGTACATATAAACCTGAAATTCTCACAAGTGTGGGTCATTAACTCGCATAATTATACTATTTAAAATAAGCCATATCGAGTCGGAGGGAACAATAATATACGTTGCAGTGTTTGGTGTAGGCCTGCATGGAGCTTTAATTGCGAAGTCGACGTTGTGGATAATTCTTGCCAAATAAAAATAAAGATCATTTAATTCTTAACCGAACATCATTTAACAATTAATCAGAACTGGCACGGATCAAAGGGATCCGACTGTCTCAATAATACAATAATATAAGTCACGACTTTTCCAACTCAATAATTGAATTAAATTTATCGTAGTGTTTTTGTCGAACTATAATGGCTTGATAGATTGTGTTTTAAATTATATATATATTTATTTGGCCACTATTTAAGGATTTATTTTTTAAAGTGGTCTTCACTATAAATTTTGAAACAATTTTAAAGCTAAAGTAAAATTAATTTTAATATTGATATCAGAAATGTTACTTTATTAAAACTTCTTTTGTGTTATTTTTGTTTAACGTGTTTTTATAAATTAAATCATAACCTTATAGCGAAAATTTTTAACATTGCTTTTACCTACTGTTTCACCAATACATTTACATATTTTTGTTATTTCGGAAAATTTTGTATACATATGTTTTGTCGATTTGTCGAATTTTGTCGGAAACTTCCGTGTATGAACTCCATCAAAACTATTTGGATAATTATTTACCAAGTCCTTTAAATTATAATAAACTTCTACATCTAATGTGGCCTATAAAATTCAACCTTGTGTCTTCAATCCGTACACATAAACAACTACAACTAGTGTTGTTGTAATTGAATGGTTTTAACCCTTTGATAGATAGTTCAATGGTAAGCTTTTCTCCACAAATGGTAATGAATAATCTTTCTCAATCGAATACAATCCAAAACAAGGTTCCTATGTTTGGGATTGTATTAGATTGAAAAATATTATTCATTACCATTTGTGGAGAAAAGCTTACCATTTGAACTAGGTACATAAGCACACACAAATTTTGAAACTATCTAACTGACTCTCATACAAATTAGACTATTCCATAGGTGATCTTCTTTGAAATATAATACACACTGCAGATCTACATTATCATCATGGAACAATTTAAACGTTCAGTTTCTAAAGTATATGTACTAACTTTTGAAAGTATTTTCCTAAATAATTACCTGTATACAATAAAAACCTTGGTATTGATATTGATATTGATTCATTTGCTTACAAAAATAGAAGAAGAAAATGTTTAATGAATATATTGATATGAACACTTATTTCTAATTGATATTGAATGAATAAACAATAATAGCAAATAATTAGTTTTTTTACAGTTCCATATTTTCTGATTTCCCTACTTTTATTGAGCATTTCAATAGGTAAAGGTGGCAAAGACACAAATGCGGTACTATATACATGTAAATATAAATATTTGGTATTTACTTGAACCTACACCACATCACATAATTTTTACAAATCATTGTTTAGAAGCCAATCAAATTAAAATCAACAAAATATATTCAAAGCTGAAATTGAACCATATATGTATAGAGCATATACAGATACGAGTACGCAAGCAAATTTGAACGCACTTAACCTTAAGACGAAAACATATTTTACAAAAACCCAACCCAATGATAATTTAACACGATCATGTATACTATAAATTAACATCTATAAATTACTCAATCTTTAGAAATAATATATGTATGTGTCTGTATATATGTGTACATTATAAGAATACACGTAAAAGGATTGAGTCGAAGTATGTACTCGTATATAGACAAGCCAAGAAAAAAAAATCAAAATAATGAACTAATTACATACTTCAGACGTATGTTAACAACTTCCATTCAATCAAATTGTAATAATAAAAATAATAGTAAAATATATTCATTAAATTAAACATATAAATGACTATAACTAACCTTCAAAATATAAAAATAAATATTAAATACGATGAACGTGTATTATATACTCGTAGCTGGTTCCAAGAGGGTCATTATATTTTTCGGTGCCTTTACAGTTTGATACAAAAATTAAAATAATGATAATAACATTTCAAAACGAACCAAAAATAAATTTATGTCTTCAAACTACATATATAGGATGATGTATCATGTCTATCAATCAGACAAATAATTATAAAATAAAAATATATTTTAAAATAATTAACAAATAATCCAAAAAAAATTAATTTATCTAAAATGATTTGAAATGGCTTAAAACTACGGATATGGTAGTTACAAAAGTTTCTTTAAAACTTACGGTTTTCTTTGTGAATATTTGAACTTATAATGTATAATCTCAATGAGTATATATAATGCATAATTTATGTAAGTATACAAGGAAAAACCGACTCCATTTAGAAAGCAACACAACACATAAAACAACTGAAAATCTATAAAAATTTGTAAGTAAACTTTACAGAAAAGTTTTTCTCTCAAACGAAAGCAAAAACAAATTTTTACTGTGTGCATGCATTTACTTTCTTCATTCTACTCAGTTTTACGTTGAAAATGCAATACACACATATAGTTTAATTTGGTTTTATTTTTATTTAAAAAGGAATTTGTAGTTTATATTCATTTTTAAATAAACAAAACTTTTTTTATTTTTAATAAAATATTTACTAGATATATATATCGGTGTGTACATATACAGATGTATGCAAACATAAGTTAGTGTACACAAAAAATAAAAATAAAAAAAATACTTTGCATTATAAACTATTTTTATTTTGTTATATTTATTTGTACACAGTCGGGAAAATTAAGTTTTTCTTTTATTTTATGGTTTTTCTTTAACTTTATTTTTCAGTAATAAAATTTAAAAAAAAAAATTTGACTCAACCTAATACAAATAAATAAAAAGTTTTTGTGATACAGATTGTTTTCCAAAATTATTTATTTTTAAATAAATTTAAAAAATAATAAAATATATAATGATATACATTCAATTTTTGTTGCTCAAAGTTTCTTTAATTATTAAATTAAATATTTTGTAATTATAATTTATAGATATGAGTGCTAAAACAACAATTGTACATAAAAGTATTTTAAGTTGTTTTAGTATGTTGTCACTAGTGCAACTGGTCGTTTTTGCTGCCGCACTGCTAAGAGAATTAGAAATTATTAATTGATTTATCCCTGGGAGGCTTTTTCATGAAATCAACGAGAAACTTGGCCTTTGTCAGCCCTTATTATAGCAACTAATACATTTATTGAAAACAGTCTAGTGGTATAAGATTTTTTTTTGATATTATCTAATAACTATAAAACTTTTATATTTCGAACCAGAAGTTACAGTAACAATTTATTGCAGGCTGATAGGCTATCGAAAAATTCGACTACATAAGGTGTAAGTAAATAAGAGTGATATGATTTCTTCAAAAAAAAAAATAAAACACTCTATTGTTAAGGAAATTGAAATGTGAAGTACAATTGATACAATAAGTTCTGAATAAAACGCCATTCAAATGGCATCTACGACTTTTTCTGCAGGAACGAATTCGATTTGCCCAATTTTCGAGCACTTTTTCCACTGAATCAAGTCGTATGTCATGAATAGCACGTTCAATATTGACTTGTAAAGCTTGAAGATAGTTTGGTTTATTTACCGCAGCACTCAGATGGAAAAAGCGCAGGAAAAGTTACAATTGAGAACGATTATTTTGATAAGTAAAGTGAATAATTTGTAAACGTTGTTCATGCGTATATATTACCATGATAGTATTGTAAACATTACTGACTACAATGAAACAAAAAATGACGGATCATGACATATTAAAAATGGCCGAAACGTCACTTAAAAATTATATCATTCCTATTGGAAACCCCTATATTTCTTCTGAATGCAGTAGCGTGTCGAATTAGGTGCATCTGCTCTGAAAAGCATTCAACAGTGCGCATTACTTCTAATGGTTTTCGAATTAATTAGTTGGTTCGTTGGTGATGTCAGTTCTTCTTTACAATCACTTGGTAGTCGAGATATATCGCGACACAAATATTATAGATAATGTTTAAATATTCTTTGGGTGATATGTTTGTCGATTGAAAATCTGATTTTTCCATCCTCTCATCCCAAACCACTCAATACATGTCATAGTCTGATTTTTCTTTCTAAATTCGATGTCTAATGTCAGCGTTTTGAGGTTTTGTATTATAATCATTTTCATTTTTGTTACTTTGATGGTATTTGGTAATAAATACTGTAACTCAATGAGTTCCAATTTAGTTGAACCCGATGACAGAACAATATTTACTGCTGATGTTGCCGCAAGTGTCGCGAGAGCACCTTCAACATCGATATCACGACGTTCTCACAAATTAGAACTTTAATCCATAGACTGTTTAGCATAAAGATTTACATTTGTAGCCTAGAAAATTTAATTAAAACAAACTAATCAAAATTAACTAAAACTTTCGCCAGCTGGGTGTTAGACCATGGTGCTGGTTTTACACATAAAATCATTTTTCACATTGGATGGTTTCGTCAATAAAGAACATGATCGTATCTGAGGAAAATTAAATTCTCGAATAATTCCATTATAACATCATTACATTCACAAAAATGTACTGTTTGGTGTGATGGTTATCGGCTAGTGGACACATTGGTCAATTTTACTTCGAAAGATGCAAATGAAAGAGCTATTAATGCCAATAGAGGGCGCTGATAGAAAAAAATTTTGTGGTTGTAATTTGAACAAATACAGATTATACAGAGTATTGGTATTTTCAAAAGGATGAAGCTACCAGTCACACAACACGTGAAAACTTCCAGTTATTGCGGTCTAAAGGCTCTATTCCATAGGAAAAAATTTACTGACAGTCAAAAAAGACGAAAATA
Source organism: Tipula lateralis (assembly GCA_963932295.1). Taxonomy (NCBI): domain Eukaryota; kingdom Metazoa; phylum Arthropoda; class Insecta; order Diptera; family Tipulidae; genus Tipula; species Tipula lateralis. Next base: position 13,486,683 of record OZ010737.1, read on the forward strand.
TAAAACAATTATAAAACTCCAACTAAAAGACAAAACCAACGTTATTGTTTATTAATAGCAAATTATAGCAGAATTTTGACCGCTATTCAAGAAACCATAACCAAAAAATTCATTCTTGGAGGTTTTTTGATTGTGAATTAAAATTTAGTATTAAATATCACAATGCTAAACAATTATGCTTTTTTATTTCAATTCAATTATAATTTTACCAAAACAATATATGGAATTGACTATAAAATTGGTTGTGTGCGAAAATAATTTCTTGTCTTACACAAATTTTATGTAGAAGGCTGAGTGTGACTGCAATAAAAAGGATTCAATTTTAAGGTTCTATTCCATGAGAAAAATTGACTGTCAGTAAAAATTAAAATGAGACAAAAATATATATTAAACAGTAGTGCAAACGAAACAAAAAACCATCTCAATCAAACTTGACTGGAAAAATATTTGTGTTTGTATGACTGCAATAAAAAGTATAAAATTGAATACTTTTTATTGCAGTCACACTAAGCTTTCTACATAAAATTTGTGTAAGACAAGAAATTATTTTCGCACACAACCAATTTTATAGTCAAGGGTCAAATAGTCGATGTATTATTTTGGTAAAATTATAATTGAATTGAAATAACAAATCATGTTTGTTTAGCATTGTGATATTTAATAATAAATTTTAATTCACTATTAAAAAATTCTCCAAGAATGAATAAATAATGAGTTTTTTGGTTATGGTTTCTTCTTAATTCTGCTATAATTCGCTATAAATAAATAAATAAACAATAACGTTGGCTTTGTCTTTTATTTGGAGTTTTATAAATATTTTCTCTTTTCTTCTTTTTTGACTGTCAGTCAATTCTATAGGAATGGAGCCTTTATCCTTTTTACGGCAGTCACACTACTACAAACACAATATTTTTCCAGTCAAGTTTGACTGAGATAGCTTTCTGTTTCACTCACACTATTATAAAATCTATATTATTGTCCCATTTTAATTTTTACTGACTGTCAATTTTTCTCATTGAATAGGGCCTTTAGTTTCCAGGTCGATTGATTTCACTTAATAGTGATATAAACTGGCCACCTAGATCAATTTAGCGCCAATGGATCTTTTTGTTTGGATATTATTAAAACATAAAGTTTAGGTGGATAAACCACCAACAGAACAGCAGAAAAATAACATTTAAACTGAAATTAATGAACAGTAATGTGTGAAATAGTTCATATAAATTTTGACTTTTCTATAGAAGCTTGTCATATTGTTACACAAAATCACAAGCACCAGTAAAAATTTAAGTAGATATTTCCATATTTAAAAAAAAACATCTAGGCGCGACTTAAGAAAGACTCTTTATAATTATTTCTGGTGCTTCTGATGAGCAACGAGGTCTTATAAAAAATCTTAGAATTTATTTCGGCTTTAACCGTATTTGCATCAACTACAAGATAGTTATAGCCACCGATATATCCCAACAGCTTAATTTGTCCCACACAATTGTTAAATTCTGAAGCTTTTATTTTATTGAGTTTTAAATTTTTTGTCAGCCATGATTTGTACAGCTTTGTCAGAGAGGACAATTGTAATTAATGCCTGTTATGTATATGTTTGTCTCATCCATTCTGAAAAAGTTGACAAAATATTTAAAAAATTTACATTCCATATGTCCCTTAAGCGTAACGGGGCTAAAAGCTTAATATAATATAATATTTTATTTTATTTATTTTAGCAGATAAAATATATAACTATATATTTTATCTGCTGCAGCTTGATATCTGAGTCCTTAATCATTAAGTGTAGTTTTTAAGTTTCGTTTACTAAAAAATGCAGTTTATGGGTTTGTTGTAGCCGAAAAAGTTATATAGGCAGTAAAATTTTTTAATTCTTTCGAGAACTGTAAAGAACTGCTCATTGTATATTGATAGGATCTAACCAAGAGTTAGTACACAAATATATATATATATATATATATATATATATATATATATATATATATATATATATATATATATATATATATATATATATATATATAACTAACACATTTAAACGTTAATCTAAACGTAAAATCAAAAGTGATAATTATCTCAAATTGTCATTTTATTTTAAAGATAGGAAAGTATTATGGTCAGAAACGAGTAAAGTAATAGAAGCTTAGTAGGCAACTCATGAATATATTTTTAAAAAACAAAAAATAACAAATTCCTGCAAATTAGAGCGCTTTCAAAGCTTTAGTTCCGAAGATTCCAGACGGAAGATTTTAGAAGAAGATGAGTCTCGAAAAGATTGGCCAAAACCTGTCACTGTTCACGTTACTGTGGCTCTGATAAAGTAACACAAGCGATCGACACAAGAAATTATTGCTGGTACATTGACCTGGAATGGCATGGCTATATCTGGAATAAGATATATATATATATATATATATATATATATATATATATATATATATATATATATATATATATATATATATATATATATATATATATATATATGCTTAACGTAAAAGCTCGCGACACGAGTGGCAAGAATAATAATATTCCAAACCATAAAGCTAAATCCTATTTCACATATTAATATTTTAATTTTAATTAATATAACCTCCAGTTAAACACAAAATATGTAGGGAATTTTCGTAATGAATTAATTAATTACTATAAAACACAGCTTTTAATTAAATTTTAATGTAACATTTTGTTATTGTTGTTATATGGTATGCTTTTTTAGTTAATATCCTACATACTCGTAATACAATATCCAAAGTCAAAAAAATGTTCAAATATATTTATGTTAATTTTTCATTATCGCATATAAATATGTTGTATGGTTGTTTATGGTAAATACATATATTACAAATATTTGAAAAATAAAAAGGGATATGTTGTCTCATATGTATGTATTGTATGTATATATCTAAGCAAGAACAAAACCAACATTATACAACAATTAATTTATTAGAATTACGCTATAGTCAGTTTTATGTCTGAAACAAAGTTTTCTGTTGAACGACGCATATGCGTTTAGCATGTATCTGCCCAAAAATAAAGAGTGTTGACATACGCAAATATAGCAGCAGTTCAACAAAAATTATAACATTCTCTGTTCCCCGTATTGTTTGGTAGTATTATTGGTTTTAATTTAAATTTTAAAAAAAATGGATGGGTATAATATAATATATACATATATGAACTAAATGACAGAATGAAAAATATATTCGAGCAGAAACAGAACGCAGCGAAAAAACATTGTACCCATACTTTGTTGGTGAAATACAAACAATACTAATCAAGCGGAAAAATCATTTCCAGCGAAACAAAAAAACCATCAACAGGAAATGAGATTGTTCAATTTATTTGAGAACACATACATGTACACATCACACAAATAGTGCAGCAGATCCCATTTATTGTTTTGTATATCAATTTTCTATCCAACTATAATGCTTATTGTGCCCAGCGTATATAGATTTGGGAATTAAACAGAACAAAAAGCCATCTGAGCCAAAATAGCCATGGTACGATTTTCATTAGAATGAATTAATTATACCTATATTTCCTACTACAAAAGGGAAGTATAAGTTGCCAGAGGAATATTATGATATTACTGTACGTATCATAAAATTTAACGATTGAAAACTTGATTGTTTGTTTTGAGTATTCTCATCATCGAAACTACTTGCTGAAGAAACGAGTCACCAATCATTTTGGATTGGTGTCCAGCAACAATGGTTCATCAAACTTTGGATTCAAAGAACAAGTCTAGTATTGTGATCGTTTGGCACATTATATATAGCAATTTAAAGCTTTCCCCCCTTAAATTTATTACAAATCACGAAAAGTGATAACTATCACCAATGTCTTTATTTTATTTTAAATATGGGAAATTATGATCAGAGACGAGTGGAGTAACAAAAGTTAAATTAAAATCCTTTGCAATTGTTTTATAATTTTTTTTTTCGAAATATTCTGAACCATCGGTTAAAATGAAGAAAACGCAAAATAGCTATAGTTTCGAAGATTCCGGACGTGACATTTTTCAATAAAGATGAGCCTAGAGAAGGTCGAACAAAATCTTCCACTGATGATGCTACTATGACTCTGGAGGGGTCCAAAGTTGACGAAGATCCATAATTCACTCCTCTCGTATACACATTGTTGGGTGTTCTCGATTCGTAGTCATGGTGATACACATCTTTGAAGAGACATCTATAACTTTAAAAGTTAAGACTTCCAAAACTTTTGTTATTTTTTTTATCATGAGTATAGCAATCGCCCTATATATGATAAAAATTAAAACCAAAATTACATTTCTTATGTAAAACAGAAACTACCTGCTTATGTTTTTTATAAGAACCTGGCAATTTATTACCCCATATTGGTGCTAAAATTTCATAAAGTATATCTGTCAGACAGTGTTTCCTGGTTAAATTATCGCTGTTCACACTGGCTACGATACCCCTTTTTGTACGATCCCTACACAAACAACCGTAAAAAGGCTTACACCATAATTGCATTTTCTTGAAATCCCTCAATAAATCATTTCCATTTTCCGTACACAGCATTTTCTCCACATACCAATTTTCATTAATTTTTAAAATCTTTAAAAAATGAAATCCAGCAACAACATGAAATCATAATTTTTCCTTAAATGACATGACTATAATACAAATATATTTCCGTTTTTTTTTATGATTTTCATTTGTTATTCAGAGTGCATTTTTGTTTTTGTGACACAACGCCGAGGAGGTGGGAAAATCATGGTATGGGTATTATTTGTGAAAAGTGTATATAGCGCAACAACATATACATACATATATAGTGAAATTTTAAGAAGAGCGTCTTAATGATATTATTCCATTTATAAATTATTGATAACACAACGACGACGATCTAAGAAAAACAAATGCAATATCTGTGAAATATCAATAGAGGATTTGTCTTCATATCAACGGCATGGCCCCTTATCACAAACACCAACACATACCAAATATAATATAAAATCACAGCAAAACTCAATTTATTTAACAATACGATATGCATACAAAGTGCGTACATGTTAGTGTTCATCTGGATTGGGAATTTTTGGATTCGGGAAAATTATTGTTATTAAGCAGAAGGGTAATTTTGAGGCGAAATAAACAAAAAAAAATTAAACTAAATATTCGGAAGTAATAAATATATAGATTAATTTTAATTAACGTTATACTCGGTATAGACATGTATAGAGTTGCGAAATGATTATACATTTCATTAGGTGCTGCTAAATGGTCGTAGTACAAGTGAATCTACAAAATTATGGAATTAAATTTAAAAGTTGCAAAGTTGCCCATATACATATACCATATGTATCCAAATTGAGATTAACGAATATGTTATACAAGTTTTGTTGTTGTAAGGTAGCATATTTGTACATGATAGAGGTTGGTTATAAAATGTTTTACATGTGAGATTATCGTAGTTTACGCGTACGTCTATGTACATGCATGAAATACAGTAACATATAATGGTTAGGGAAATAGGTGTACGGGGCTGTACCAATATTTAAATTTGTGCCGATAGTTTGTTTGTTCTATAAAAGGGTGAACAGCATTACAAATATATGAGGATTTTCCTTATCAAGGTACATACAGTATTATAGAGCCTTTATTAATTATAATCACACCTTGTCACAGCGGATTTTACTATGTGTGACATCGAAATATTGTAGTAAAGTAAATCATACCAAAAGCTGTAGCTCAAGTGGTACAGCTTTGGCTTGAAGGTGTCATATCAAATCACATTTGAAATGTTACTAACATAAATCCGAATGTGGCAACAAACTATCGCGGCATATGTCTGTTGAATGTGTTTATAAAATTTATAAATGTAATGATGAAAGAACGAATCGAATGATTACGAATGAACAACTCTGCAATCGAATGTGTGCAGAAAAACATGATAACATGAAAGTAGTTGTGGTATTTTTGGATACACAAGGGATATACCGTGGTACCGTGGAAATAACAACGGCTTCTTTCAAAATTTGGGTTTTTACATGGATAAAAGATTTCATGAATGAAGGGAAAATTATTTTAAATGGAAGTGGATATGGGTTTGAGAGGGTGGCGAATATTAAACTTCCACAAGGATGTAAGATATCACCAACTCTATTTAACCTACGTACGAGTCATATACCTGGCTCAATACTGAAAAACAAACTTTTCTGCAATTTGCAGACGATTTTGTTGCAATAGAAAAACAAAAGGATGTGGCTGCTCAAAAAGCACCAAAGGGGTAGTGAATTAATGGGAAAAATAAATGTACTAAATTTAAGAGTAAATGTTAGGATGTATGCTTATGTGTTTTAGAACTATACGTAAATGTAAACATTAAGGTAGATAATAATAGAATTGAACATGTGAACACAAATTTCGGGAATCATATTGAAATTTTGGCAGATAACTGCAAACCTAGGTGGGGTTATAGAAAGGATCTTATTTAGTTCAAAATGGTTTTAGTGTGTATGGAATATGGTTTCAGTGTGTATGCACCCTATAAGAAGCTTTAGCTTATTGATGAAAGTGGAGAATGCGTGTTTCAGAGTGATATAGGATGCGATTATAATAGAGAGAGAGGGAGTGGATTATAGTGGTAGACTGGAGGAAGGATAAATGAGTTTCGGAATAAAAAAAGTATTTTCCGATTCCAAGAGTGGAGTATGTTTGGTATGTTTGGGACAGTATGTGGAGGTGGAGGACATAGCAATGTGTATATAATTTTTAAATATTTTTTTATTTATTTGTTCACAATAGTTGATCGTTTCCAGGAATTATATTTAAAAAAATATGTACAGGCACAAAAATTCTGATATGCTGCCTATTTTATTTTTTGCTGTATTCGTTTTGAGTTGAGTCATTGATAGCCACAGGACAGCGCAAGCATGCATATTTATGCATTTTCGCTATTTTCCATAAATATTTTCCATTTCGTTCGGTTGAACCTTTCTGATGCGGTTACTCATTTGGACACGACTGATAATTTTGGTGTATAGTTAGCTTAATGGTTTGACGAAACTGAATTTGAGGAACTACATTTCATGTCAATATGACATGACAATACAATGGACACTGTTACATCGCCAGATCTAAGGGTATCAAAGACCAGATATGTGTAGTGTATTGATTGAATTGGTTCAGAAGTATGACAAAAAAGATGTTCGAATTATTCAGATGAATCTGTGGAGAAAATGTAAACTCGATTGAGTGACACAAGGATTGTGTTTTGTGTGACAGGGTGAAGGATGTTCAGCATCTGATATTGGTCTGCCATCAATTTAACAATTTCAGATTTTGTTTCCGCATCCACCGCAATGTAAGTAAACTAACAAGAGTAATGAGTGAGGGAAATTTGTTTTATAAGAAAATGTATGAATTTGTGAAAATGAGTGATGTAACAATTTAAAATCAACAACAAGACATAGATGGGAAATATACGGTTCTTAGTGCTAGTTAAAAAAATGTTGAAACAAGAATCGATGAACACGAAATTCAATGGACTAAAATGATGAAGAATACTCACTCTGTATGGTAATATAATTTCGAAACCCACGAGTTTTTAAGCCAAACGAGAACATTTGGTTAGTCATTTGAGGATATCTTTGTTTTATATTTCCAACACTATTAAGTATCAATGACCCAATGGTGAATAAAATAAGGTGTACTGAAATACGAACAAAGAACTGTTCTATAATTCCTATAACAGTAAATTCCTAATATTGAAAGAATTCCCAAAGCTTTGAACTCTGATTCTATATAGTAAATAAACCGCTTTAGCTTTAACCAATATACAATTTAGACAAAAATGTGTACATATACACCATGCCGTTCAAATAATAATCCGTAATATACTTAGATAGAATTCCCGCTATCGAATCGTCTATATATTATATTTTGAATAAGATTACATCATGCACCATTCTTATACATGTGTATATACACCAGTCCTGAACCAATTCACTATAGTATATAAGTACAATCTTAGACACTATAACTAAGAAAAGAAAAATTATATGTCGCACACAGTAGGTATCGTTCTCATCAAATATCACAGTAAGTTTAATTAGAATTTAATTTTAATTTACTATTTTAGGAATTAAAATTACATCCGCTAACTTCTTACGATTTTTTGTTTTTAAAAATATTTTAATTTCTTTAACTAAACGCTTTAATGACAATACAAAAACAAAAATTAATTTTATATTTAACTGTGTGTAACAAAATTTTTATTAACTTATTTAAATAAATAAAATTAATTTTATTACACCATTTAATATAGATTTTGTTGTTGTACTTTAAGATTTAGCTTATATATACACACACCCACATCGTATATATATTATATTGATTTGATTTGTTATTTTAGTTCTTTAAGATTATTTCTTAATCTGTTGAATTCTTTGTGATATCAAGTTCACATACTTGCTGAACAATTTTACTTTTGATTTTTACGGTTGAGTGTAGTAAATTTGTTTTAAATTTAATTAAGTTTCCAATAAAATGTAAAGTAACACATTTATTGATTTTTATATGTTGTAATCTTAACAAATGTATTACATGAGGAATTAAAATTTTAAATTAAGATAATTTCGAATGGGCTTACATATTAGTGGTTTATTATGTAGATTTAATTCTGAAAATCTGTTTCTATAATATTTTAAATAACGTGTTACGTACATCATTAGGGCGCCAATCAGTAATGATAATAAATCTTATGTGTTGTCTTCTTCCATATAATTATAAAGATGTTCAAACTTTTCTAGTGGAATATGATATTAAGCACGTGATAAGATTATGGTGGTTTTGTCTTACAGCAAATTTAAAGCTGATTATAAAATTATGTATGTTGTAAAACCAAGAATTTCAACTTAATTAATATAAATAGCTTAAAATAATTTGTTCATTAGATGTGTGTATATATAGCTATAATTATTGTGGTTATGTGTTTTACAACACCTTAAACGCCTCGTTATGTTGAAAAAGCGTTGAGTCTTGTGAAAAAAGCTAATTATGTTTTTATTTAAGATTTGATTATATGCTCTAAAGCCAGACATCAGACATTTAGTTGCTTTAGTAGTGAAAAGTTTGGCTACTCCAACAGATAGAAGTATATTACCCCAAAGACACCGTCAGCATCAATACGGAAGTGAAAGACATCTTGCTTGAGCGCCAGTCTAATGAACTAATTATAAAATGCCAGCAATATGAGTTACATTGTAATTAATAAAAAGATGTTATGGTACCAAGGCTTACAACGATATCAAAATAATAACGCAGTCTCAAATTGACTACCGTAAAATTAGGAAACTACTAAGCGACCTAAAAGTAACTGAATCGAAACTCTATAATATGGCATACTATACCTATCAGTTCAAAATTAATAGATGGTACAGTGTCGTAATACAAGGTTAAGCATGCAAGCAAAGACTATGGCCATGAAGTAACTAACATTATCAACATTCATAACAAGTCTGATTTCCATTATGAAAAAAATACTGCCAGTATTTTTACTGAAAAAACCAAAGCGAGAAAAAAATCAAAAATACCATTAAAGTGACAGATATCATTTTTTCCTTTTTTCTTTCAAAAAGTATTTAACTTAAGTATTCAAAAATTAACTTAACTAAATTATTCATTATTTCAATTATTTCCACAATGAATTTAGTTGAATGACACAAAACGAAATGTTAAAATAATGAATTGACCATAAAAAAAATTACTATAAAATACTTCATATTAAAGAAATGACTTCACTTTTTACATATGGCTTCACTGCATAGAAACGATTTCTCATCCATACACGTCCCTTAAAATATATTTCACTCTCCAGTACTGAATAAAAATACTTCTCTGGATATATTTTGTCAGTACTGCTATAATAATTTTTTCAGTAGCCATAAAAATTTATTCAGTACTGTAAAAAAAATTTATACTGGGAATGTTTTTTATTTCTCTCACACTTTAAAAAAAATTATATTTTTATCCTACTTTAACTATTTTGTCAGTATTTTTTTATAATCAAAAACCACGAAATGTTATATAAACTTGTGCAAAGTGTTGAGAAAAAGGTCATCCGACTAGCTACAAAGGATGCCAGGTGTAGTATAAAAAGTTAAATGTACAACTACAAAGAAAAACAACAGTAGTAGAGCGTCTACAGCAAAAATCAAACGAACAATATGATACTATTAGAGAGAAGGTTTCGACCAAAACTTCAAATAACAATATAAATCATGAAATCAGGCAGAAAACTATCCGCCATTAGTAACATAATGAAAATTCTTATCAAACTTCAGGCAGAAATGAGGCTAAATTTCAGCCAGCTTACTAACAGGGTGGATAAACTGGAAGATAATTCCAAATCACCCAACGAACCACTCAATCATTAAAAGTAAATGACTCTATCGTTCGTACGTATAATTTTCTGAAATGCAAATGGGCTTAATACAAAAGCTCAAGAACTAAATGTATTTCTGAAAACTAACAACATATCAGAGCTTTAATATCAGAGACACACCGCCCAGGTGGCGCAGTGGTTAATGCTGCGGCAGTTGGAACGGAAGCTCCCGGGTTCAAATCCCGATAGGGGCAGGATTCAAAAGGGTTTTTTCACCACTGGATTACAATCGGTGGTGTAAATGAACACAACTATGACCCCCTGTTGGAGTGCAGAATCCATGGGCCGACCCATCTTCCATGTCAGTACTATAGGCTAACATGGAGCTATGCAATGTGCAGATGGTTAAGTTAATCGGAACTATAGCCGTACGTCCTCGATTTGGCTGCAAAGCGTAAGGTAAGGATGTAAATAAGCGAACCGCGAAAGAGCTGGGAGTGCCTTGAGCCCCAAAAAAGATTGCATAGTAATAAAAAAAAAATTAAGAAGAAAGAGACATAATTTACAGTAGAGAACTATCAAAATTGGACATTGCATTTCAGTAGTCGTGCTCTAGGAGGGGCAGCAATTTTAATCAAGCAAAATATCCTACATTTCCAACAAGAAATTACGGAGCCGTTATTGCAAGGTAATAACCATTAATCAAAATATCGTAAGAAATCAAAATGTCAGCATTAATTATAAACTTGGACCAAGGATTACAATAGGAGGTGACTACAACGTCAGATATACTGCGTAGAGATCTCGACTCCAGAAATACGGAAAGAACTCCTAAGTACAATAGAAATGTTAGATTGTGAATATCACGTAAACCAACCAATTGGCCTACAGACATGAACCAGGGTCCTGTATTGATTGACTTTCATATCCCTAAAGACTAGTATATACGCCCTTATATCCGATCACACACCAGTCGTTATGACCTAAATTAGCCATAAAAATGAAAATCAAACTTAACCATACATTTACTGATTGGAAATTTTTTAGAGAGACACTCTGGACAATCTTATTGAGGTAACAGTTAATTTCAAAACTAAACAAGAATAAATTAAGTTCTGAATATTGAACTCTATGCACTGAAGCTTGCACTGAAAATTATTTGAAAGATAATGATGATAAATTGAACCAGACAATCCAGCTGAGCAAATTGCATCATACAGACTGATCTCTTCGTTACCTACTATTTCAAAGTGATCTGAGAGATTGTTATTGAAACGACTAAAACCAATTATCATTATACATGACTTCCAGCTTGGATTCAGCTATAAACATTCCAAGACTGATAAAGCTCATCGCGTGACTGCAAAGATAGTACAAACATTTGAATAGAAAAAATTATGTCCTTCCGTATCTTGATTTATCAAAGGCGTTTAACTGAGTATCGCATGAGGATCTTATCTACAAGATAAGTAAAATAATGAATTTCTTCCAATTACTCAAGTCTTATCACTCCAGACGGAAATTTAGAGTATTTCATAAATAAACATAATCCAACTTTTACACAGCCAAACCAGGGGTGCTCTAGGGTAGAGTATTAGGGCCCATCCTATATCTACTTTACATTTGCGATATATCAACAAGCACGTTCGACAAACAGAGAGTATTAGGGCCCATCGTATATCTACTTTACATTCGCGATATATCAACAAGCACGTTCGACAAACAGATTTCAAATCGTTTAATTAAACAAACCTTAATGTTAAATGGATTAATGAAATGGTCCAGAAATTTGCCATAAAGATACCTTTAACTTACCAACAGGGAAGCTATACAACTTTGACATAACACAAGAACTGAGTCGAATTAAACCGAATGAGCATCTCATAAAGAAAGGTTCATTATAGGAAGCACACAATTGTAAAGCAATACTCGCTCCATTTATTTGTTTCAAATAAGTGCGTTAAGCCTGATTTCCATTATGAAAGAATGTTGTCAGTATTTTTTACTTAAAAAACCAAAGCGAGAAAAAAATCAAAAATACCATTAGAGTGACAGAGATCATTTTTTACTTTTTTGCTTCTTTTTATAGTGGATATATTTTGACAGATGCTTATAACATAACCAATAAAGTTCAATTTTTTTTAAATTGAATCCACAACAATAAATTAAACAATATAAACTTAACATAATTATTCATTATTTAAATAATTTTCACAATGAATTAAGATGAATGACACGAAACGAAATGTTAAAATTATCAATAGACTATAAAATACCTACTATGCAATGCGACATAATGACGTCATACAAACGATTTCTCATCCATTTACATTTTTCCTATAAAATATTTCTCCAGTACTGAGTAAAAATCATTCTCTTGATTTATTTTGTCAGTACTGCTATAATAATTTTTTCATTAGCCATAAAAATTTATTCAGTACTGAATAAATTCTTTATACTGGAAATGTTTTTTATTTCTCTTGCACGTTAAGAAAAATTATATTTTTATCCTACTTTGACTATTTTGTCAGTATATTTTTTATAATGGAAATCAGGCTTTATTATCAGTCAGTAAATTATCAGTCAGTAAAATAAATTATCAGTAAAATAAGTATAAACACTTATTTTAAATTTTATTCAATATTACGATTCCGGGATAACCTTGAGATTAAAATCTGCCTTTTTAAACAATATCGACTCGATAACTGATTAGCTCTGTAGAAGATACGGGTAAATAATGAAGCACAGCTCATCGGAAGTTGTTCTGGTTGGCCTATAGCTGATTCGATATTATATATGAAACGTGCAACCTTTAGCCAACATTTATTTCCATTCCACCAAAAAAACAGAATATTTTCATTTTTTCCCGAATAAAAACGTCAAGATAACGTCAGTTATATATATATCGATTTCATGTCGAATTATGATTACATATTTACGACTAAATAATATATTATATTTTGGATATGTACTTCATACGAAATCTTAAATCTTTATTCCATATGTCAGATATTACAACATGTACACGGTTACATCTAAGGTAGATGTCCTATTCAAACGACAGGTTTATTGTACCTACATAATAATATATTAATCTACAGGTGCCCTGAACATAATTTTTATTACTACCTGCGTATGCTGGAACCATTTCGACCGCTATTTATCAATGCGATCTGCGTGTATATGTATCCATGTATGTTTTTTGACGACTATAAATTTATTTGCAGTCGATAAATGTTGCCAAATAAATCATAAGTTACATACCACATGTGGAGTGGTGTGGGAATGACACAATGACAGCATCAAAATGTCGTGTAATATGTCGCACAGTGGCGCCAATATAATTAATCTGAACACTTGTTTTGTTTTATTTTTTAAACAATGGTTGTGCTTATCTGGATTGTTATGGTAGTATTGTTTCGTAGCCACATCGTTCAATAATCATCATATGCCAAACTCGACTGAAATTTTTTTTAAGTAGAGTATAAATTACAAAATACAAAAACAAAATTATTATTCATTACGAGCAGAACGCCCAAAAATAAAATAAAAAATAAAATTTTTATTTTAAAGTAACAGTTTTGAGAAATTTTTATAAGACTATATAAGATTTTCTCGGAATCAGAGCAAAAATCAATAAATTTTATGTTTTTTATTTGCTTTATGTTTGTTATAATTTTTTTAAAAAAAGGCGCACATCATAAAAATAAAATTAAGGATAAATTAAAGTTTTCTTGCTCTTCTTGCTCGATCTAAATTCTAAGATGACGACAATGACATGGAAAAAAAGGGATAATGATTTAATGTGACCTTTTTTTAGGAGATACTTCAGCGACAACATTATGATTCTATATTTTGTTTCTTTTTGTTCTTGTACAATATTTTGGTGAAATTACTTGTGAATCTAGATAAGACCATAAAATTAAAATAAAGATTTTCGTTATTTTTTTGTTTTTTTTTTTGTAATTTTATGTGAGAAAATGGTTATTTAAGTTTGTTGTTGTTTGTATAAAGCTATGTTAATGATTTAAATGAAGTGTTCGAGAGTAATTTTTATTTTTTGGTACTTTGCGTTGTGAAAATGGTTTTATAAAATGTAAGATGAACAAAAAGAATGATTTTATGGCACTCTAAGATGAAAGATAACGAAAAATAATAAAATTTAAACTGATCACAAAAGATTGTTTGGGTTCTTTATTTTATTGTTACTTAATGCTATGCTTTTTAAGGACATAATTTCATGGGCGGGTGACATTGTTTAGATTATTATATGGTTTAAGAAAGTGAAATAATTTATTAGATTTTTATAGCTTTCTAAATTATCATCCAACCATTTCCAGATTAATTTGCTATCAAGTGCATGGATTGATTAAAAAAAAACATTTTTTTCCTCCAGATTAAATTATTAAAAACAGTGTTTCTGTACTACTGAGTATATATGTAATTAATATTAAGAACAAAGTGTATAAAGAGTAATTAATCATCGATATTAATCGGAATTTGTTCCTAATTCATATTTTAACGTTATTTATCTGCTTAGCGAAATATTTTCAGAATTTGAATCGGTTTCAATGAGGTGCTTTATAGGTTAGATTATATTAGGTCGAGTGGCTACTACAGCACACTTAGCCTACAACATACCGTATTGATACCACAGGATCTTACTTCCCTTATGAGAACCAGTTTGAGCTACTTATGTAGCGTGATGTCTTGCACCTTACAATTTTCGACATCAGAGAGGCAGTCTATTAAAAATTTACGCAAATATGCATGTCTGTTGTGTACCATAGCTGGGCATGAGCATAGGAGGTGGACTACCGTCTCTTCCTCCTCGCCCATACAGCTTTTGCAAAAGTCTTGCAAATGTAAAAAAAAGTAATAATACAGTCTTAAGAGAACTTCTTCTATACAGGAAATGTATTTAATTTTCATTTTGTTTTTGGAGTGTGACATATGAAGATGATAATAGAATTAAGCTCCAAATAGTAGTCGCAACCAAACTTTCGTTGGGAGTAAAATTATTTAAAATATAGTGTGACGTTTGGTATGGTAGGTTGGACTATATTGGGCGACTATATTAGGCGACATCAAAGCGAACGCCATTAGTGAAATTACATTTCAAATGAATGAGACTACCTGCTTGATTACCTTTGTCTCTTTTTGGTTCTTAACCTACCCAAGATCTTCTTTTTCATGTCCCACAAGATAATTTCCCACCCACTTGTTATTATAACAAACAGATATACATAGGTCTTTTCAAACCCACAGTATAAATAAAAAGGTTGTAAAATTATACATTGATGTGAAGATTGGGTCATAGCTCCTGTATAATTTTCTTTGCACTTTGAATTATGTTTTTTTGACCGGAGTAAAAATATTGGAAAACTTGAATTTCGTTCAATGAACCAGCATGATGTCCGTAATCAGGAGATTCATCGGCTCTGCAACATTATAAAATAAAAACATTTAAGTCGAACAGTTAATAAACCGCGTTAAGCTTTACTAGAAGAACAACCAAGTCAAAAAGCATCTCCAACTAAAAAAAGAATCGATCATCCTAATATGCCATACGTAGGTTTCAATCTATCAATAGAGATTGACTGAAGTTAACTTTGATAAAAATTTAAAAGTGTTTACTTAGGCGGCGGATTTCTATATATGGACGCGGTTGTAAGCCAGGACGTACTTTATCAACCCTGACGAATTTACAGGTATCAAACGATTTTGAGACGAAAATATCATTCTCATTGTATTTCGCAGTTGATCCATTACTGTATATCGTGAGTAGTCAAAGTTAATTGAGGATTTTCGACAAAGAGCTCGCCACAAAGCATAATCATGAAGGTCATAAACGAGTTCCACAGTTGAACACTGAATATCTTCTATCACCGTAGGTATAATTTCAAGTCAAACATTCGAAATTTCGAAGCACCAATTAGTCGTGTTGCCTCTCGCGATGAGTGCGACTTTCAGTTGCCGATGGAATCATTCAACCACGCCGTTCGATTGGAGATGATACGTTGTATAGTACGTATTCTATGTGAGCCAAGGAGCTTCGTTAGCTCTGCAAAAACCTTGGACTCAAATTGACTACCCTGATCAGTTGTAATATTGACAGGTATCCCATATCTACAAATATAATTCTCACAAAAGTGGTTGCAATGGTTGCGGCAGAAGTGTTCGTTTCAGGCCAGCGTGTCGACTCATGTTAGTAAATATTGATATCTTTTAGATGGTGGCAAAGAGCCTACTACATCTAGGTGGATATGCTCAAATCGACATGGTATAATTTCAAATTGTCCAAACGGTATTTTCTATATAGCGTATCACCTTAGATTTAATATGATACACAAGACTTGGATCAATGTCTTTCTGCATACTTGGCCAGACATAACGTTTATCAATCAATTTTCTATTAACTCCTATGCTCGTTTTGCAGACAATCCCAAAACCAGGTAATTTAAAAAGCTGTAGTTGCATGATGACAACGTGGACGTCCGGAACCAGAATCTTCGGAATTATTCCTGAGCAAGTTCTGAAGTTCTAAATGTCCATTTCCCTGAACATGACGAATGTCCGTGATAAACTGGCTAATAAAACTTACCTGCTCCTCGAGCTATTGTCCGGAAAAATACGTGCCGGTAAAATAGAGCCTAATTTGTGAAGATTATTTTTCAATTTTGTCTGACGAAACTACCATATTATTTGAGGCACATTATGGATGTCAACTCTCAGTCTTGTATATAATTTTTGATTAACTTTGAAACAAACCAGCTCCGTTGAACTGGCTTAACTCAAAACATGTTACACCACTAACTTTTTCATATAATACAAACCATAATATGGTTCCATATAGAATTTTAGCATTATAAATTTAATCTCATTCCAAGTAAGATCTCAAAATTCACTTTAATATAATGAAATTCTACCAACGAGCAAATTCCAATTAAATTAAAATTTAGAATCTTTTTAACATGATAAAAAAATTACATACAATTTCGAAATAAGACGTTCATAATTTTTAACAGCACTCGTACGTATATTGAAAACCAAACAGCACCAGCAGAATAACCTTATATCATGTGTTTAGTGATTTTATTCGACATACCGATATAGCTTAAAACACTTAGTTTTCTATATCGATTCAAACTATATACACGATTCAGTCAATAAAACTATACAATTTAAAAACATTGGCGACATTGTTACACTTTTGATAGTATATCTGTGTACATACATATTTAACGTACGAGTACTCAATAAAAAATATAAATAATGAGCTTTCAATTGAAAACTGTTGTTGCTTTAAAATAAAATTCAATTGCTCTACTATATACAGACTCTCCAATATCATGATAAAAAATTGATACTAAACAGATAAAATATTGAAACTAGCATCGATTTCAAATTGTTCAAGCTCTGTAAAGTTCAATAAAATGAAGTGAAATAAATTGTATTTATCTTTATAACATGGTGTAATATCCAGTACTATGTGTCTTCCCGATTTAGACCAAAGCTTCTCCTAAGAAGCAAACTGTAAAACCGAGCTTTTTAAATCATTTTGCCCACTGCCACTTAATCTCAATCCTTAATCGTATTTTGTATTAAATATACAATTTAGAATAATCTTGATCCAAAATGACAAAATTTATGGCTCCAGTTCACGATGCGTATCGTACAATATTTCGTTTTTTTTAATCTGTTAGTCAGCTAAAATTTTATTATTTGATATAGCTAACATATTTTTATCCCACCAAACCAACCAACCACATACCAAAGCAAATGTTAATCATATAACTTTTAATCTTTTATTATTTATTTAGGATACGAAATAGAAAATTAGAGCAATTTTCCATAATGACCATTTAAGCTGATGATTATCTAAACATTTTTTTTTCTTGTTCAGTTGTCTGTTTTAAAATAATGGGATCCTTTCAATGGACAACAAAACTTAACATAATTCTTTTTTAATTGTCATCAGCATATATTCGAACATAAAATCTACCTTTCCGAACCAAAACACACACAGCTCGTCTAACTTTCTCAAACAAAATTCTAATTCAAACAATCTAACAAAAACAAAATCGAGCAAAAGGATTAAACATAATATTGAAAGGATTACGAATATTATTATTATAAGGGGCTGGACACACAATATATTTAGCAGGATAAAATTTTAGTGTTAAAGAGTTTCGAAATTAAGGGGAGTTTCATTTTGGTTATCTAATAATACCTTATACTAATCTAGGTGCGTTTTACCGCCCTAAATTAATGTCTATAATTTTCATATTTATCACGACATCTGTTGAAACATTATACAATATATAAATCAACTTTCTAATACATATATTTGTTTGCATCTCAAACAGCAATAAATATCCAATAGTTAATTTATTTGAACGAACACATACATAACCTATAATGTTTCTAAATCACTGACCATATAAATTCATTAAATATGATTATTATAATGTGTACACAATTCAAATACACGATAAAAATTGTGCCAAGACACAATGAGTTTAAAAGCCATAGAACACAAGAAAGAATTTATTGGTAACTAACTTGTACATGGCACACAATAGAAAGATTTATTTCCGTGTATCATCTATTCGGGGGTAGTGAGACACAATAAATACGATATTGTCTGATTTTTTGCTTCCATACATAAAAATAATTTATTTCGCAAGATTATTGGATTAGACGTATTTAGTTATCTGCTCCTATATTTTATATGAGTTCATGTGCGTGTAGCTATTGTATACTATATACGGATACGATGTAGTATAGTGATTAAACAAATCCTAACAAATTTTTGTATGTTTTGCTGGATATTGCCATGGTTGAGTTATTAATGATTGGTTATTTATATACGAGTACGTATATACCTTCGTATCTGCATACGGTACCCCAAAGTTAAATTATTGTTGGTATGATAAGATTTTTATCACCAATATTTTCCAGATATCCTATATAAATATGTTTGGGAGTAGTCCAGATGTGTTTAGCATACAATAAATTCTAAAATTTATATTAATGGCGTATTAATGCGCTTCCCATTAAAAATTTATTAGTATAAAGAAAGTTAATTGTTACACTAATAATCTATGGCTTAAAGGCCATAAACGGCCCAATTAGTGAATTTAAGCTAGCAGAAATCAGACCGACTTAAAACATTCCAAAGCTAAATTAACATTGTGTTGATTTCAAAAGAGCGGTCTCGAGTTGTCCAAGACGTGAGATTTTGTCGGTCGTCAACAAAATTCGTAGGCAATGAGCATTATGGAATCATATTGTTGACACAAAAAACCCGTCCAAAAAAATTAATCCAGTCGTTATACAGGGTTGGGCAAAAACTACCATTTTGATTGCCTATAACTTTGTTCAAAGAAAAGTATGTTTGGTTTTCATAAAAATTTTATTTGGTTTTTATATTTTGTTTTGTCGTTATGATTGGAAAATTATATCGGCTATATGGTGCCCGTAATTTACTCTGCAACTTTCGGCTCTTTTTAAGGTATTTTTCATGGCATCTTGCACCATCTCAGGTTGAATTATTCAGGCTGAACGAATATTGTCTTTAAGCTGTGTTTTCGTTTGGGGCTTATTCACATAAACTTTTGAAAAAACTCCATAAGAAAAAGTTTGGTGCTGTTAAATTCGGAGATCTAGCTGGTCATGCTAAATCGCCATTTCGCGAGATTAGTCTTCGTGGAAAACCCTAATTCAATAATTGAATTGTTGAACGGGCTGTGTGTGCTGTTCCAAAGGTTACTAGTGTGATATATATCTCTAGTTCTTGCTCTTCCATTTCAGGCACAAGAAAATTTCGAATCATGTAACAGTAACAATAACTCAACACCTTGGTCATTTTCACACAAATAGGGGCCAATGATGTTTCAGCATTAATACCACACCATACAGTTGTTTTAAGTAGATGCAATGATGTTTGATGAATTAATTGATTCTGTGTTCCCCAAAACCGACTGTTCTGCTTATTGACGTAGCCACTGAGATGAAAATGGGTTTCATCGCTCATTATCAATTAAGACGAAAAATCTTCAATTTCACCAGACAACCTTAAGATTGCATTACGATACGCAACTCGTTGATCAGGATCACTCGGTAGCAATTTTCAGACTAATTGAATTTTGGAACATTTTCATATCAGTTTTCAAAATTCGTCTTAAACTGCGTGCAGAAATGTGTAACCGAGAACCAATTTCAGCTAGTGGCAAAAATGGAACGATTATTTTCAATAAATATTGTCGCTATTTCTGTTCGTTCTTGTGGCGTATATTTGTTCATTATAAAACTTTTTCATTAGAGACTTTTGCCCCACCCTGTATTATGGTACAGTTGGGCGAGTAAATTACACAATGTAATTTACACGGTTTAGTACTCCTTAAAAACGTGTAATTAACACCAAATTATTTTGTACATTCTATGTGTGAAAATGATTTCAAGAAAAAACCGCGCCATCTTTTATCAAATCTGATTGTTAATAAAGCCGAACTTGCTTACTATTTTACAAATGTGAAATAATTAGATGTGTAAAATTTTTTCTATATTAGAATGAATGTAACAATAATTTATAAAAGATTAATTTGCAAATACGAACTTATTTATGTTAATGACCAACCGGAAAATTTTTAACATTTTAAAACAGATGGCACTGCGAATGGTGTTTTTTCGAATTTACATGTAATTTACATTTCATGTAATTTTCGCTGTGTTTGACATAATTTACACAAGAAATATAAAAAAAATTACTCAATGGTGTTCATGCCTCCTACTTCTTAACAAACAAGAGTGGCTGATTTCTGCCAAATGAGTGGATTGACCACCTTAGTTGCAAAATAATTTGATTATTCTTCCCACATTAACATTTGTCCAGCGAATACTGACTTATTCGAATACCCAGAGCAGTCCAAACAATTGTAATTTATTCGGAAATAATCTCGGCGGAAACAAATTGATTTGTACGCATGTAGATTTTGTTTAAACAGCAAAATTGTTGGTGTGAATCCACCACACTAACTAAGTAATAAAATTCAAGACTGTTTAAATGGACAACATTATTTTTAATAGCGTATTTAGCATTCTAAATTTTGCAAGCAGCCGAGTGATTCATATACGACTATAAATATATGCTAGATAAAAAACGACAGCAGCTTTTAATAACAAATCCAAAAAACTTATTGTTAAAATGTATGTTTGGTGTGAATTTTGAGATTTTACTATTAAAAATTTATTATATCATTCACATAACTATTATACGATTATTATTAAGTGTCTCGTATCTATTTATTATTTTAATACTTAAGAAGATAATTTTATTATTCCGTTTTTTTTTTGTTTTTAATTTATTTTTCGTTCCTAAACAAATAAATAATTCATAGATTTTTATTTTTCAATCCACATGAACCGTAACATCAAAAAAAATAAAACTAAATTTAATAAAAGTTTTATTATAAATAAACAATAGAAATGTTAAAAATTTCCACACTTTTTGGATTTTTTTAAAATATATTATTTTGGTTATTTATTTTTATGCTAAACTAAAACAAAAACGAGACGTACATTTGAACATATACAATACATAAGTACGATGCTGATGTTCACTTAACCATAACCAAGAATTTTTTTAGGTATTTGGTTGCTTGTTGATTGGAAATATGTTAAATTTATATTATTTATTGTTATATACAAAATATATATTTAACCACAGTATTACGTTAAAATAATAAAAATTTTAAGTGACTGTTAAAACAAAAGTGGTGTACGAGTTGAGGTTGGAGGAACATGACTATAGTTAAGGTTAATTATATGACGATTTACATATACGTTTCAAGTTTATGGTTAAATGTATTAAAATAATCAAATATGTCACGGGGGAGATTTGGTTGATTGACAACATAAGGTGGGTTTTTAAGGTCATCGTTGTTATAGGCAACTACTTGCACTGTTATAAATAAATATATATATATATGTATATATATATATATATATATATATATATATATATATATATATATATATATATATATATATATATATATATATATATATATATATATATATATATTATTCGCAGTGCCATCTGTTTTACAAAATGTCAAAAAAGTGTTAAGCTTTTTTAAGCTAAATGTTAAGTGGCAACTATAGAAATAATAAGAAATAATAAAAAAAAAATAAGAAAAAATTAAAAAATGCAATAAATAGTATTTGCTTACTTTCGCCCAAACAGATCATTAAAAAAAATAAAAATTCTTCGATAATTTTATCTATCACTTAATAAAAAATAATTGTGCGATAAAATTCACGGATAAAATAAGGAAAATAAAACCGAACAAAAATCAGCCTGCTTTTCTAGTTGTGCATTTGCACAATATAATTTTTTTTTTCAAAGTTTTCATGGCTCATGTGTCAAAAAAAAATAAAATAGGAATTTTGGTAAACATTTTATATTTTCTTATTTTATTTCAAGGATGTTCTGCCTTTAGTTTTCAAGTCCATGTTATAAGTTGGAATGCGATTTTTTCACATTCACTTGAGCCAGTTAAAATGATTTTTAACAAAATTAACCTGTTAATAATTCTAATCTTAATAACTATTGTAATAAGCAGTATGTATTCGAAGTATGGTACACAGTTAATTATTTCACAAAATCTATTCATAAAATAGTAAGAAGATTTTTTAACAGATGGTGCTTTAGTTACAATTAGATTTAATTAGAGATGGCGCGTCATTTTTTTTTTACATAAAATCGTTTTTTACATATTGAATGCAAGAAATAATTTATAGTTACAAGTAAAAAACCGTGTAAATTACATCGCCTATTTTACACGCCCAACTGTGCCGGGCTATTGTGTCGTAATTCTATCTTAATCTTTGTTAACCAAAGAAGTTTAACTGACAATAAAATTTGGGTCTGACTTACTACAATACAAATTTGAACAACCAATTGGATGAGACAGGTAGACTTATGACTAAGTTTATATTTCTGCTGACAGAAGACTACTTATGACCAGAACGTATATTCAAGTTGTTGCGGTTACAATATTCCTACTTAAACTTGGGTAGAGCACAGACGGTGACCATTACTGGTTCCTTACATCATATGATATAATTTATAACTGCGATGGTTTCACGTAGATACATAAGTAATTGATGGTTGACGTAATAATCATAATCTATATTGGATCGACTAATATACTCAGAGTTAATATTTGAATTTAAACAGCCTTTGATTAAAGTCCACTTGTGACACTTTGCACTACTGTCATAATTTTACCTAATTTATCATTAAAGACTTTTCATTTTAACACAATATTCGGTAAAGAGACACAAGAACGACCCAATAAATAATTGATAATGAACCTAAAGTACTAAGTTTTTCTCGATCTCATACTACGCCAAATTTATCGCTGATATACAAAAATGTAGAAGAGGCACCTTAAGGGAAGAGGACGTTGAAATAAAAGTAAAAATGTGTAATAAATAGTTTGAGGACAATTCATTTCACCAATTTCATACTAACTCATCAGGAAGATTACGGCCCAATTTTCCAAATAGTAAAATATATAATTTTTGAAAATGAAAAGCGAGTTTAGTATGCTGATGCGGAGCAAGTGACGATAACTTTTTAAAAGAGTGGTTTCTCCTGGATAATGCAATGCATTTTCTAATTATCATAGCCTTTAAAGCGACATGTTTAAAGAACGTGAAAACGGAGACCATAAGAATCGTATTCGAGGTATACTCCACATCGATAACAGCGAGATGTCTGGTTTACATATGAAAGTGACGAATCTGATACCGGCTCTGGTACTGATCGTATCAGATGATCTTAATTATGTTTTGGAATGAACGCATACAGTTGACAGATTGGTTGGAAACCCAATGCTCCCTATATCGCCTGTAGCATTAGGAAAAATTTTCCTTCAAGCTTTCCAATTATTCTGATGAAAGCAACGAGGGTCGAATAGAAGTAGCATGCAAAAGTGATCTCGTTAGAATTTCATAGTACATGGCTGAACTAAGGGATATGCATTGAAAAGTCAGCTATTCTGATAAATACATTAATGGGACACAAGAATTAATGTATAAGTAATAAATTTGTCAAAAACCTTAAATTTTGCCACCGTCAAGGATATTATGTCTTGTTGTCCATAAAGAACATTAACGGAAGAATTAATAGATTTTTCATCTTTGATGCCAATATGTACAGTACATTTTTTAAACAGATTCATCTTTTGTGTACTATTCGATGTTATGTATAAGCCAAATTCTAAACTTCAACCTACACTTTCTGGCAATGGTTCAGCTTAATCTTTAACCGTTAAACACTATCACTAATTTATCAATTTAAAAAAAGTAGGAAAACAGGATGCATGAATTCATTTTATAGTGGGGATTTGTATTTTCTGTCTAATTAGCCATCAGGAACAGCCACTCAAAATTTAAGAACTAGATTTTCTAAACTGACGATCTTGAAACAATGATCAATCATCCTTTTAGCAACAGATTAAATTATCTAACAAATAGAGTCATGTATGTAAAATATAAGCTTATACTCTGGGTGCTGCATCGTTACGATTATCTGATTAGAACGCTGGAGTTTAACAACTTTGAGTGAAGAAATTTACACTCTACTTGCTCATATAGCAATCTTGGAAGATTTTTTTCCACAAACCTTGGCTGATTTCCCGAACAAGTATTATAACACGGCAATGCCATTATATCAACACGTAATATATTAATTTTAAATAAAAAAACTTTTATGATCACAATTTATCGTTCAAAAAACATCAAATTTTAAAAATGAGTTTCAACCTTTCCAATATATCGTCCCTCGAGCATATTGACTATTTAGCATCCATTTCGTACTGTTTTATTCGTGCAGGTCTGCAACAATTCGATAACGTTATGTATATGGTGGTTCGTTTAGACACATGGTGATGGAGTGATTAAGAATCAACAAGCTCATATATAATCTATATACAGAGTCATGAGTTCCTTTCAAATTTCAATTAAGAAAGGTGACTTCAATTACAGATACATTACAAATGCTTTTTTAACTTTAGGTTTGATAATTGTACGGCACAACGTATTGAACAACTAAGGTACAGGGTTGGATCTTACTTTGTACCAGGGCAAACAATTTATTTTCTATTTACCATTCGAGCTCCCAAAGTCTTTGGAATTGCACCTGTATTTATTATATTTGTGCTTGCAACAGAAGTATTTTGTGGTACTTGTTTTCGAGGTATCCCCGAACAGGTACCAGGAACAGGAATTTTGCTCTTTTGAACTGTCACGGAAGCTCCAGGAGAAATAGTTTTGATTACCGTGACAAGTTGTGGAATTGCACTTAAATAACGACCTGCAGTAGGAGAATTCTTCTTTGGTACTGCTCCCGAAGTGGCTTTGGATATTACTCCAGAACGTGATGCTAAAGTAGGAAGAGCTAATTTCTTCATTGTTGTCTCTTTAGTTGGAGGACTTTTCTTCCCTTTCCATACTAGTCGTTTAATTTCCATTCTTGGAATTATCGATCCAGACGTCTTTATTGGCAATACAATGGTAGAAGTTATTGCTGAAGCAGCAGCACGTGGACTTTTTGTTGGAGGCGTCTTTGTTTTATTTGCAACAACTGGTGACTTCGATTTCTCCTTTCTGATTAATATTGGCGTCTTTTGAGTAGCAATACCAGGTTCCTTCCAAGCATGCTCATTTGTCCTAGGCTGTATTGTCCGAGGTATTCGTGTTTTGGGTGAAACAGATGGTGATTTCGATTTCTCTTTTCTGAATAATACTGGCGTCTTTGGAGCAGCAATACCAGTTTCCTTCCAAGCATGTTCATTTGTCCCAGGTGTCTGTGTTTTGGGTGAAACAGATGGTGATTTCGATTTCTCCTTTCTGAATAATATTGGCGTCTTTTGAGCAGCAATACCAGGTTCCTTCCAAGCATGCTCATTTGTCCTAGGCTGTATTGTCCGAGGTATTCGTGTTTTGGGTGAAACAGATGGTGATTTCGATTTCTCCTTTGTGAAAAATACTGGCGTCCTTGGAACAGCAATACCAGTTTCCTTCCAAGCATGTTCATTTGTCCCAGGTATCTGTGTTTTGGGTGAAACAGATGGTGATTTCGATTTCTCCTTTCTGAATAATATTGGCGTCTTTTGAGCAGCAATACCACGTTCCTTCCAAGCATGTTCATTTATCCGAAGCATCTGTGTTTCGGGTGTGACAAATGGTGATTTCGATTTCTCCTTTCTTGTTAATATTGGCGTCTTTTGTGCAGATCTCGTAATACCAGTTTCCTTCCTAGCATGCTTTGTCACCCTCTTTCGTTGTAATTCCTCATAATTATCTGCAATACTTTCACTTATAATTCGTTCATCATCTTTCACATCAACATTCCCATCATCGTAGTATTCTTCACTATCTTCATCATTCTGTTTATAGTCAAATATTCTCTGGGATCCATGATAGGGTGGTGTAGTTTCTTCACGTCGTTTATATACTAGTTTTGGCCATGTACGAATATCTTGCATTAACTGTTTATCTACCTCTGAATCACTTTCAGATGATTGTAATGTTTCTGATGACACAGGCTTCTTAGCAATATGTGGAGGAGTTCGACCAACAGATGACGTGGTTTTGTCAATTCTTAAACCTGGAGAATATGAATTGTTTCGTGACGGTTTGGTTATTGCAAATGGTATTCTCTCATTGAAAGGTTCAGATTGCTTTATTGTTACAGAGCTAGTAGAAGCAACAGCCCATCTGAGCATTACATCTGGATTCGGAGGATCAAGAAGCTTCAACATTCTCTCATGGTGTACTTCTGAAGATGTCTCTAGAATATCCTTACTTTTATTTTCATCAACTTCTTCTTCGTTAAATTCGTCATAGTATTCTTCTTCTCTCTCTGCTGCGGTATCTGAATACTCACTAATTGGCGTTTTGTCATGATTTCGTTCAGTTTCCTGCACTGTTACATTCTTTGAAGCAGTCACAGCCCATTTGGGCATTTTTTCGGGATTTGGAGGACCAAGAAGTTTCAACATTCTCTCACGGCGCACTTCTGAAGGTGTGTGTACAGTATTCTTACTTGCATTTTCATCAACGTCTTCTTCGTTAAATTCTTCTTCGTATTCTTCTTCTCTTTCTGCTTCGTTATCTGAATATTCATTAGTTGGCGTTGTGTCATGATTTCGTTCGATTTCCTGCACTGTTACATTCTTTGAAGCAGCAACAGCCCATCTGGGCATTGCATGTGGATTCGGAGGCCCAAGAAGCTTCAACATTCTTTCACGGCGCACTTCTGAAGATGTCTCTAGAATATTCCTACTTGCATTTTCATCAACTTCTTCTTCGTTTAATTCTTCAAAGTATTCTTCCTCTTGTTCTACGGCGTTATCTGAATACTCATTAGTTGGCGTTTTGTCGGCATCATTAAAATTACGTTCATTGTTCTCTACATAACCCATTGTAGTTGGTGGGCTTTTATCAGGTTGAATCGTTGCTATGTTACGTTGTCGATAAATTACTTTCGGCCATTTTTCCATATCAAGTGCTAGTTGATTATCGAATTCTGCCTCATTGATTGATGAATCTAGCTCCTGTAATTGTAATGTGTTCTCAACAGCCGACTTAATATTTTCAATTTTTTCATTTGATGACTCGCGTTGCTCTACTTGTACAGTTTTAGAAGCAGCAACGGCCCACTTTGGCATTGTATCTAGATTTGGAGGTCCAAGAAGCTTTATCATATTCTCACGGAGTAATTCAGTAGAGTTCATCGCAACTTTCTGATCTATGTTCTCATTATCTATTTCTAGCCCCTCATCGACTTCTTCATTATGTAAATCATGTCCTTCCCCTATTTCTATGTTACGTCGTATATAAAAATGTTTGGGCCATGTCTGCATTTCAAGTGCTAGCCGATTGTCGGCATCTGAATCAGTTATAGACGAATCAAGTGAACACTGTTCTTGTAAAGACGATTTATTTGCCACCAAATATGTGACATTCCCAAACTTACTACTTGTTGATTGTGAATCAGTTGGACGGAACACAGTCTTTGTAGTGGGCGTTGTATCATTGCGTTGCTTTGCATTTATATTTCTGGTTGGCGCCACAGCCCATTTAGGCATGGCGCTTAGATTAGGCAAGTCAAGAAGAAGCTTCATCATACTATCCTGAAGAGTTGAATCTAACTGATCTTGTGATTTAGTTCCCGGAGAACTTTTGATATAAGTAACATTTCTGTCAGATAAATCTGAATCGACTGGTAACGATGGAGAATCTGAATAGACTGTCGATTCAGATTGGTCTACTGTAATGGTTTTAGTAGCAGTTACGGCCCATTTGGGCATTGTGCTTAAATCTGGCGGTCCAAGAAGTTTCATTCTCTCACGATTCAATAAAGATGTGTTCGCCGAATAATTCTTATCTGTGTCCTCTTTAAATTCTACATCTTCTTCAAACTCTTCGTTTATGTCTTCGTAGTATTCTTCTTCATTTTCTTGATACTCTTCCTCTTCCGCACCAATGTCGTCGTATTCACTTAAATTGTGTTCTTCATCTTTCTCCTTATAATCGAATGGTATCAAGGTGTTGGGTTTGCGGGCAGCTAGTATTTTATCCATTATACTTTCCACTTTGATTGGTTTATCGTCATAATTATTTGGAACAACTTTGTTATTTAATTTCGGCGGTGGCACGAGTAAATCTTGACCAGCAATCAATCTATCCATTATGCTTGTTTTCACAGCTGGCATTTTGACTGGTATATCGTCATAATTTTGTGAAATATGTTGATCGGCAGTTGCATTTCTCAATTGATGATTATTAGTCTTAAGAGGCGGTGAGTCTGGCCCTTGGGCAGCTATCAAACTAGCCATCATACTTGTTCTTGCAACAGGCATTTTGGTAGGGATGTCATAATCATTTTTTAAAATGGGCTGTTCTGCAGCTCGGTTTCTTAATTCATTGTCATTGAAATTTTGTGGTGGAATGTCTGGATTTTGAGCAGCTTGTAATCTATCAAACAAACTTGCTCTGACAGAAGTCGTTGGAGCTGTATGAGAAATACTTTCATTCACAACAGCTGTTTCTGCATTACTTCCCTTAACAGGACTTTCAAAATCAGCAAGGGTTAATGGTGGTCCAATAAAATGCCTCATTCTTTCACGTAGCAATTCTATGTAGTTCTCTGGAATCTCCTGACCTCGAGTCCAGTAAAATAATGATTGGTTCTTGGGAGGGCTTTTGATAGGAAGACCGGAAAACGTTGTCTTTGGGCGAGTGCTTTGGTTTGCTACTATTCCGGTCGCCTTTATAGGTGCAACTGCTGGTCTACTTGATTGAGCGGTTTGACGCGACGGTTGTTTTGGTACTGCTCCAGTTGCTCTATTGAGCGGTAAACCAGAAAAAGTAGTTTTTGAAACAGCCACTGTAGGCGATTTTGTTGATGCCGCAACGCGAGTAGTCTGTTTTGCTCCCGTAGGAGGAGTTATTTTAATTGGTAAACCAGAAAAGGTCGTCTTTGAAACCCCCACTGCAGATTTTGATGACGCAGCAAGATGTGGACTTTGTTTTTTTACTAAAGTGGATGACTTTAAAGGTAAACCGGAAAAAGTCGTCTTTTGCACTGCTACTGAAGTTTTTGATGACTCAACCAGACGAGGACTTTGTGTTCTCATTGACGAGGGTGACTTTATAGGTAGACCGGAAAAAGTTTTTGGAACTCCTACTGAAGTTTTCGATGGTGCAGTAAGACCTGGACTTTGTGTTTGCGATGGCGAAGGCGTCCTTATTGGTATACCAGAAAAAGTTGTTTTTTGAACTGGAGCTAAAGATGTTTTCGATGAAGCAGCAAGGTATGTAGTCATTTTTGAATGAGTAGTTAAAGAAGCCGTCTTTATAGGCAAACCAGAAAAGGTCGTCTTTGGCACTTGAATATGGGGCGTTTTCTTTACAACCGGCTCTTCTTCGTTACTGGTCTTCTCAGGGCTTTCGAAATCAGCTGGAGTTATTTCGGGCCCAATTATACGTCTCATCCTTTCACGAAGCAATTCTTGATAATTCTTTGGAATTGGATCACCAGGCTTCCAATAAAATAATGGCTGGTCCTTGGGTATACTTTTTATAACTAACCCAGAAAAAGTTCTCTCCGGGTTTGGAATTCCACTTGAAGAAGTTGTCTTTGGATGTGCAACAGGTTTTTCAACTGTAACTCTAGAAGTATTCGATGAAGCAGCAAGTTGGGTAGCCGTTTTTCGATTAGTAGTCGAAGATGTCGGTTTTATAGGCAAACCAGAAAAGGTAGTCTTC
The DNA here is from genome assembly GCA_963932295.1 of Tipula lateralis. Taxonomy (NCBI): domain Eukaryota; kingdom Metazoa; phylum Arthropoda; class Insecta; order Diptera; family Tipulidae; genus Tipula; species Tipula lateralis. The sequence goes on from OZ010737.1 coordinate 13,517,397, forward strand.
GTGACTGCAATTGGTAAAGTTTTCGATGATGATGCAACGCGCTGACTTTGTTTTTGTGATGTTGAGGGGGTCCTTATCGGTAAACCAGAAAAGGTTGTTTTTTTAACTGCAACTGTAGAAGTTTTTGACGGGAAAGACATCTGTGCAGTCTGTTTTGGGACTGAACCAGAAGGTTTTGTCTTTATGGGCAACCCAGAAAAAGTTGTCTTTGGCACTTGAATATGGGGCGTTTTCTTTAGAACAGACTCTTCCTCATTACTAGTCTTCTCAGGGCTTTCGAAATCAGCTGGAGTTATTTCGGGCCCAATAACACGTCTCATCCTTTCACGAAGCATTTCTTTATAATTCTTTGGAATTGGATCACCAGGCTTCCAATAAAATAATGGCTGGTCCTTGGGTATACTTTTTATAATTAAACCAGAAAAAGTTCTCTCCGGTTTTGAAATTCCACTTGAAGAAGTTGTCTTTAGATGTGTACCTGGTTTTTGAACTGCAACTTTAGAAGTGCTGAACCCAGAAAAAGTTGTTTTTGTCACTTGAATATGGGGCGTTTTCTTTACAATAGGCTCTTCTTTGTTACTGGTCTTCTCAGGGCTTTCGAAATCAGCTGGAGTTATTTCGGGTCCAATAATACGTCTCATCCTTTCACGAAGCAATTCTTGATAATTCTTTGGAATTGGATCACCAGGCTTCCAATAAAATAATGGCTGGTCCTTGGGTATACTTTTTATAATTAAACCAGAAAAGGTTCTCTCCGGTTTTGGAATTTCACTTGGCGAAATTTTCTTTGAAGTTTCAGAAACTGCCGTAGTTTCTTTGAGAGTTTTATTGGGTGTCATCATTCGTGTTATAACAGGTGATAGTTTTGAGAGGATAGGAATGTGCGATAGTACCTTTGACACTATACCAGAAATTGTGCTCGTTTCGGTTGGAGAATTTTCAGTTGGAGGTCGTGCTTTTGGCATAAGTATCGAATCGGCTAGCATTTGGTCGAATTTATCGTCTTCCTCAGTTGTTACTGGAGGACGAGTAATTTGTTTTGGAATTGCACCAAGATATGGTCGTGCTTCTGGCATAAGTATCGAATCGGCTAGCATTTGGTCCAATTTATCATCTTCCTCAGTTGTTATTGGATGACGAGTAATTTGTTTTGGAATTGCACCAAGATATGGTCGTGCTTCTGGCATAAGTATCGAATCGGCTAGCATTTGGTCCAATTTATCATCTTCCTCAGTTGTTATTGGATGACGAGTAATTTGTTTTGGAATTGCACCAAGATATGGCCGTGCTTCTGGCATAAGTAACGAATCGGCTAGCATTTGGTCCAATTTATCATCTTCCGCAGTCCATTCTACCATATCAGTGGGATTCGCAAATGGCCTTACTGCTGGCATAAGTAACGAATCGGCTAGCATTTGGTCCAATTCATCATCTGCCTCAGTCCATTCTACCATATCAGTACGATTCGGAGACTGTCGTGCTTCTGGCATTAGTATCTGCTCGGCTTGCATTCGGTCCAAACTTTCATCAACGTCATACTCGTCTGCCAGATCAGTGTTAAGTGGACTTTGATCAGAAATAACTTCATCATCTGTAACAATTTCACGTTCTGCTCTATCATTACGCTTAACATCTGTTTCATCTATCGCAGAATCAACATCTAGTTTAGCTATAGGAAGTCCACGCTTCATTCTATCGTAAAACAATTCTAACTGCTGTATAGACCCAATGTTTACACTTTTATTTCTTTTCTGAGGAAGTTCTTCCTCACTTGAACTTTCGTCAGATGTTAGTGGCTTATTCATTTTTTCACTGAGCATTTCTATAATCGCCAATCGTAGCATCGACGGTTTCCGATTATCACCTATATCTTGAACCTCAGTTTTTTTCTCAGATTTCACAGCGTTTTCGACTACTAAGTCTTCGTCTTCGCCATCATCGTCAGTCACTTCGTCTTCTTCAAGCGCTGCATCGCTATCGTTTGCCTCGACAAATACAATCGTTGCGTTCTCATATTCGTCCTCAGACGATTCTTCATCTTCCAGAAAACCTTCATCGTCCCCATTTACACTGACTTCGTCGTCATGATCAGATATTTGTGACGTTCCACTTGTATTAAACTCTAAAGAATATTCTGATTCGTTGCCCTCTTGTATAATTGGCAGAATGTCAACTTTATCGTAGAAGGTACTCATTCAATAAATAAAATTAAAAATTTACAAACAATTTAAAATTAAAACCAAAAAATAAATATTAAAATTTAAATATCAAAAAATAAATAAACACATGATTAATTTAAAAAACCAAATTTAGACTGAAAACAAAATTCCAGAAACTTCAAATAAGAAATGTCAAGGAGTACTTTTTTTACTATTCAGTTAAAACAACCGTTTACTCATATTCGAATTAAATTTATGTCGTTCAATTTCATCCAAAAGAAATCTTTTGGAATTGATGGCCCAGCTACGAATAAACCTGTGTACCCGACTATTAACCTGTGGGTATGAATTTGTATTTCTAATCGTCCCTAAAAAGACGGCGACAAGACATACTGTTCATGTCACTTCCCTGTTCTCGAATGGTCATAGCCCCGTGTCCTTGACAGTATAACAAGAAGATCAACTCTCTACATACAACTCAGAAATAATACATCACTGGATTGTTGATCTTATTTTAACAAATTCTACAACATACAATCCAGTGGTGTCGTATTACTGTAGGACCTAATTTACATTATGAACTCGCCTTCTGAGTTTTATGTAGGCAAAGTTGAAATTTGTTGAATTGAATGTTTTGTAATTTGTTGACACGAATGTCATTCGACTCGATTTGTTGCAAAAGGTCGTTTATGTTTCTGTCGATTATTGTATAATTCCAAAACTTAATTTTAGTCAGTGAAATAGAAAATGGCAATCAAGGCGTATTGTTGGACATCGTCGCCTGTTTTATTTACTGTACGAGGTAAGCGTACTACTTGAGAACGATTTGTTGTCACAACATATCGAGAACCATATATAATGATCTGATACGTCTATGATCTAGATGATCTGATACGACCATGAAGTTAAAAAAAAGAATCTTCGGTGCTGGAATTCTATTTTTTATGACCATATCTCAGATTTATATGAAATATCAGGTGGATATAACTACGCAGTGGCGTAGCTACAAGGGCACAAACCCTGCGCTGCAGAGGGGCCCGCAACGATAGGGGGCCCGCTGCAACGCGGTCCCATGGTCTTTGTTATATTTGTGTATTGATTATTTTGTATTTTTGTATTGATTTTGGACATCCATAATCATTTATCAAATTTACGAAAAAAAACAGCATTTGCGGGAAGTTTTGTTGAGTCACTGCTTCGCAAACAAAACTGTAGCTGAAAGTCATAGTTTGCTCGTGGATTTGTATGTTGAGCATGGTCTTGCAAAAACACAGTGCTTTGTGTGGTTTAATCGCTTCAAAAGTAGTGATTTTGACATTAAGGACAAAGAGCATCCTGGTCTACCGAAAAAGTTTTAAGCTGAATGTCAAACGCAAGAAGAACTTGTAGAATCATTGGAAATTGATCAAGCAACAATATTGATCGAGCGCCACAAAAAGATGTTTTTGCATCGTATTGTCACTGGCGATGAAAAATGGATCCATTACGATAATCTCAAGCGCAAAAAAGCGTATCTGAAGAAAGACGAGGCAGGCCCATCGACACTGAAGCCGAATATTCACGGGGCTCTCGCGTATGCGATCAGATATGAGTCAATTATTTTCCACCACGATAACGCTCGGCCACACTTTGCGGTGCCGGTCAAATATTACGAGAATAACGGATGGTAAATTCTGCCTCACCCGCGTTATAGCCCAGACCTTGCACCTTCCGACTACCACCAATTTCGATTCATACAAAATGCCCTACCCAGAATACGCTTCACTTCAAGGTATCGAAAATTGGCTTGATTCGTTTTTGACCGCAAAGCCGTCGCAGTTTTTCTGGGATGGAATCCATAAATTACCAGAAAGATGGGAAAAAGTTGTGGGTAGTGATGGGCAATACTTTGGATAAAAAATCTTGTGACATTTTTCCACAATAAAGGCTCAAATAAAAAAAAATCCGGTTTTTAATGCATAACTAATAGCTTCCAGTATTTCATGTTTAAGTATTGACATGTTTATTATTGTTTCTTACGTTACCTGTAATAGTCGCAACAGTGGAACGATCTTTTTCTAAATTGACTTCTATTACTCTGGAGGGAAAGATTAGCAAGGTGGAGGGAGGATAGTCTAAGGGCCTACATTAAGTTATGCGGGAAGGCCAAAAATTTGTAGTTACGCCACTGTAACTACGGTATCTAGCAGAATTCTTCATTTTTGCATTTCTCGCATTCGACATCACAGAGTATCTCTAGATACCTAATGTCCACTTAGATGACTATGTTTTGGGAACCAACCTCTAGTATTATCCTATATTCAAAATTTTTCTTCTAAGGAATATTTCTGTCTTATGTTCTGCTATCTCCAAGCCACCAGAAGTAAACCATTGTTGATTGTGTCGTATCGTTATGTTATACAAATTTCCCTAATCTCCTCCTCACATTTTGTTGCTACTAGTATGTCGATATTATCACGTGAGCTTAATTTGATAAAGGGAGTCGAACCCCACCAGCTATCAAAGATGTTATCATTCCATCGCCGATTTTGTACTTCAGAGCCATTTGGCTGAAATACGTTAAGCATACAATTATTGAAGGCATTCTTCACGCTTATAGTGCCATTGCTATATAGTATTTCTTGCCACCATGCAACCATCTTTAACCAGCCCTTTCTGAAACCATTATTGATGTTCTGTAAATTACAATGGTGGCACCCTTCACTTTCAATCTAGAGCCGCTATCCGTTTTTCGTAGAGCAGCATTGTTCAAATGGCTTGTAGGCTCGTTGGTATTTTCTTCGAACTTTAGAACACTTTGCAACTCCGAACTATCATTGCTCCACCAAAAGACACGGTTCTATGCTGTTGTCCACTAATACTCTGGATGTTTTTTTCGAACGGGTCTATGTTGTATCTACCTTGGTGATTATTTAGGTCGCTTACTCTTCATATTAACCGTAGCATAAACTGTCGACCAGAAAGTTACTCATAAACGTGAGAACAATTAGTGAGATTTGTATAACAACTATAAATGTGAATATTGGTGATCTTTGCTCTCACATAACCGGGAAAAGTAGTATTATCAATTTCCTGTAACGAGTGGTTATCAGAAATCCATATAGAAGCCAGGTTCGATATATCCGATACTCAAGTCGTCTTAACAGTAACAAATTATATTTTGTAATTAGGAACAAATTATATTTTATACAAGTTATATGTAGTTGGAAAATGGCTTTATTGCGGATTATCGCCCTAGTTGTTTATGTGACTAATATTCCTTCCACCTCTTGAAGGTTTTACCTTCAATATTGAAGCTCTCGAGCCTCAAAGATGCATCGTCATCAGATGTCATATCCATACCATAAAATACCATAAAATGCATAAAATGACTACTTACCAATTGTTGTTATATTTCAAACCACAATATATTATGCTTGGCAGATCTCTGAATTGTTGTCATTCCGATTTTAACAATTCCTAAAACTTCTATAAAATCGTTAATAATTTGTATAAATACCAACTTCATGAGTTTTGATCCAGCTCGAAAAATAAAAGATATGTTAATAGGTTTACAAGTCATATGTTTGTCTATAAGCTACCACAGTCCACCATAGCCAAATGGAGTAACTTACACAGTTTGGATTTTATCTGTAAAAAACGTTATTAACATTTTTTATAAAAATTATTTAAACAACAACGTAAATTACTTAAAAGCTAGATTAAACGTCAAAAATAAAAATAAAATGTAAACAATTAACTTAAGTAAATTACACGTTTTACATGTAAAAAACTGTGTAAAATACATCGTGTACTTTACACGTCCAACTGTGACTACTTGTTATATATAACGAAACAATATATAACTTCCTTCCTATAAGTATATACAAGTATGCATTATAGCATGAGATTATAAAGCTTTTAATATTGAATTTTATCACGTTAAAAACTCACCTCTTAAAAGATTATATTTTTCTCTCGGTACATTTTATTAGAAAATCTTTCACCTAATAAAATAGAAACGAGCAAAAATCTAAATATCAATTTATGATGATACATTCATTATTATGTGATTCGGTCTCTTAGTGGGACGGCTGTACAACACAAAAAATATTGATAACGACGTTATCAACTTGAAAAATAGTACACTGTGTGTGAGCTTTCAATAATAAAAAAAACCTTTCTTCCTATATATTTTATGTACTGTATATAAAAAATAAATATAAAATTTAATATATCCAATATATATTATTGAAGATAAAAATAAAAACGAAAAGTTCTAAATTGACATAAAAATATACGAAATCATATAAGAATGAAAAAAAAACTGAACACTAGAACTGTAATACTTATATTTTTTAAAGTTTCTTGTTTAAGTTTTGCCTTCTTGTTTCTCCCCGACAACCTCTAATATAATCTATTTTCTTGCAATATATAACTTTAAACTTCAATTTTGTGTAATACTTGCGAAAAGTTTCACGGATTGTCAGTTGAACAACGAAACGAATGAACAGTAGCAGCAGCAGCCAACAAAACAAAAGAAGGAAAACTTCCATTATATTTGGTATAATTTCCTTTTCGAACAATTTTCAATTTTGTTGTTGAAAAATCCTTAGGGATAAATTGAAAAAATGAACCATTCTTTATTTGTTGTACAACTTTTATTGAAGAAATATACAATTGAAAAGTGTGGAAATGCTTTTTTATTTTTATTGTCTTTTTTTTTATTTAAGAATAAAACAGTTTTTAAATTATTATGGTACTGATCGGTAGATCAATAAAATGTTGAATTAAATAAAAACAAAAAAAAATGAGTTAAAATAAAAGAGTTATAGTGTGAAAGCTTTTTGGTTTGATTAATTGACAGATGTAGTTACTTCTGTGTCATATAATTTCGCAGATTATGTGGGTTTTGAGATATTCAAGTATATTTTAAAGAGAGGAAAATCGTACTTAACGATTTTTTGCGTCACTGGAATTATCATTTTACTCTGTGACTAAAAAATTAAAGCTCGTTATTGTAGGTCTTTCAAATATTTAAGATATCATGCAGAGTATTTATAAATAGTTTAAATGTTGTTGAAATTAACTAAACTCTAGCTACATATACAAACATTGGTGCAAAAATGTATCTTATAGTAGGTATACCTATAAGATCAAACATTTTTGCACCAATGTGCACCATTTCTTCAATTTATCGACCAATTTTGTGCCTCCTTATTGAAACTTATTTAATTCACATGCCGGATTTTGTGTGTTCCGGGGCTTGGATCAGCTCCTATACCATCTTCTAAATTCTGAAATCTCTTATGCTAATTTTCATTCTAAATAATGGACCACTATTTAGTTCTGTACAGTCAATATCTTTCTATTTTGAATTTGTGCCTGCCTACTATACAGGAATCCTATTTTCTTCCTCTGTTCCTTGGTCACAAAAACTTTTTAATTTTTTATCGACTCTCGATATCTCTGAAGGTAGAATTAGGAGCAATGTTCTTAGCTTATTTTTCTAATTCATCAAATGTTTTCGAACTGACTTCTGTAGAATCTTTAGAATCAAAATATTCAATGAATCTTTAGAATCAAAATATTCAAAGCTTTATTAATTTCAGAGTAACGTAGCTTTAAAGGTTTAACTGACTTATAACAGTCATCTGATTTTGAATTATTAGAGTTCTTAAGACATCCTTCTACAACTGACCATCTATGTGCAGATATGCTGATAAGAAAACATAAGTCTTTTCAACAAGACCAAAATAACTTACAGCAGTTAAATACGACTCAACTCCACTACTTCAACTTAACCGCTTAACTGATTTTACTCTGGTTAGTGGCAGTTGTATCAAATCACCAAACACTATTATATTGATACTACAGGTAACCCCCGCTTAACACGGTAGTTTGGTTCCATATAAATGCCGTGTAATGTGAAATCGTGTTAAGCGATACTCAGAATCCATACCACTTATAGGTGGTTTGGTTCTCAAATATAGCTTAATTCTTCATAAAATATAAAAAAATATTGATTTTATACTGTAAGTTTTTTATTTTTTAGAAAGTACATATACCGCTTAATTCATAAAAATTAAATTAAATAATAACTAAAATAAAATACTTTAAAGAATTCAAATTTCTTATAGAAATGTTTAAGGAATAATAAACTTCATTAATATACAATATCTATACATATGAAATTCATTTATAAAAATAAAGGTTAATAAGTAGCACATTTCACCTCAATCCCTCACACTACTACTTTCGTCATTTTCATTTTCGATCCTATCTCTGCGAAGGAACTGTGTGATGGTAGCCTGAGTATGTGTCCTTTTAAAAGGTTTTCTTTACTGGAGCAACTTTGGAGGTCGTCATTTTGTTTTCTTTTACCGATTTTTATAAATTCCGTAATCAGAGGCTGCCTTTCTTGCTGTCCAGTTCTTTCTGAATTTCCTTGTATGGTGCTAAAGAATTTTCCAATTCGCGTTCAAACTTTTAATTTCGCTCCACGGATGGATCCAAAAAACTTGGATTGGAAACTTTACAGACTCCATCTCAACCAGTCACTTCTATCTTCAGTAATGAAAATTAGAAAGTGCGGGAAAATGGAAAGGGAAGCTGACAAACATGAAAAAGCACTAATTGGCACTTATGAGAAGAGCTGTCCTCTAAGTAAGCCTAAAAGAACTGACACACCATGGTGGACTAGGTAATTGAGCAGACTGAGGAAACAGACAAGAAAACTTCTAAAATGCAACGGTAGATTGGGACTTGTACAAATCTTCACAAAGAGTATAAGAAATATATCCGAAGTGAAAAAACGTTACGGCAACCGTTAAACTCACAAATGTTTTCTGTGGGAACATAAGGACCACTATCGGAACTTTAGAAAAACGTGATGGACCTCGAGAACAAATCAAGAAAGTTTTTCCAGAAATTGAGAATTCAAATGAAGTTGATGAAAATCAACTCCCAAACCAACTACCAAGTTTCAGAGATTGGAGCTTGGTGGCGAAGGTGATGACAAAAGACAGAATCCGATGGAGCATCGGTTCTTTCCCAAAAATTAAAAACCAGGTTCAGACGGGATATTCTCGGGTCTTCTACAGCAAGGACTAGAAATTATCCTAGACCACCTTAAACATATTTTCATGGCTAGTTTGGCTCTGGGGTACATTCCACAACCAATAATTTGCCTTGGGAGCGTTTCTGAACATTGAAGGCGCATTTGACAATGCGTGGTGGTTTAGCGTTATGCTTAAGTCAAAGAGAATTACTGCAGACTTAGGTAGTGATACGACGACGGTGATCGCCCGAAAGGGATGTTCTCAGGGGGGACGGGGGTTCTGTCTCCGCTATTGAGGTGTCTTGTGGTCAAACCACTCTAGTCAAACTAAACGAAAACGGATTTTTCTCCCAGGGTTATGCTGATGATATCGCCATAATACTGGAAGATAAATATACGGATGTAATATGTGATCCAATTTAAACTGCGATTTATATAGTTGTAGTCTGGTATAGTGACCAGGTTCTATCAGTTTAGCAGAATTAAATAAAACTCGGTTATTCACCGAAATTTTGTTAGTATGTACGTTAACGGTAATTGATTGAGGATTTTATGTTAACATTGAAATTGTGTTAAACGAGTCACTTCACGACCGTGTTAAAGCAAAAACCGTGTTAAACGAATCGTGGTATCCGAGAATTTGCGCATTTGCAGAACTGTGCTATAGCGAAACCGTGTAATACGAGTACCGTGTAAAGCGGGGGTTAGCTGTACATAGTAGTGACTCCTTATTCTTTAATTGTTAAACGCGTAATAGCATTTACATACTTAATCTAAAAAAACCGAAACCTTACGTTCTTCCATTTCTTTCACATCAGAAGTGCGTTATCGGTTGACTCGACTATTTTTGGCCAGAACAACAATAAAATATTGAAAATTTGAACAATTGTGGAACTATTACACCAGACCATTTACGTTCATAAAGAATATATTATGAAAAAATGTGGCGTTAATTATTCTAGGATTTATATTACCTCAAATATTCTCATTGTGTCAGTAAAATGTGCAGGTTTCTCATCAGTCTATAATCATGTTCAGAATAGATGAATTATAAGAGTCACTCACAAAATTTCAAGTCGTTTTGTACACGCTATAATGAAGGTGTTTTGTATTTTGAGATGCATTCTCCAATAGCTCAATTGGAATCACTATATAACAATGACCAGAACCACTTGCTCAGATACTGTTCTGTAGGAACTAAAAATCCTAAGCGTACAATGGCTATTCTTTCCTATAATTCTCAATCTTTTGTGTATCCACCCATATTTCGCACCCTTAAAGAAAGATTGAGTTAGGCAAAAAACACCAACAATCTTCGTTTCTCGCCCGTTGATCCTCCAACATTTGCAATTATTTTACTGATTTGCAATTATTACTTTACCTCCAACATTTGCAATTATTTTACTGTGTGGCTTTATCTGGTTTTTCCTAGAAGAGTGTTCATTTTTTCTAGGTATTTGACCGCCAAGTTACACCTTATTTCCTCGTTTCCCACGTTTAACAGCACGTCAGTCATTATCTGTCTCCTAGTAAGCAGGACAAACTGTGTTTTTCCGCAGTCAGGGTCGAACCATGCTCATTTAGCCAAGTACCAAACCGATGGTACAACAGCCCTGCGTTAAAAAATATGTTTATCGGATAGATATCCTGCCTCTTGGAAATTAAATCTTATAATTACGAGTATATGTGAAAACAATTATAATCCTTAAAATAAGGATTAGTTGCACGACTCATGGGAGTAAAACTATTCTTATTATATGAATAATGACAAAAAGATACAATTTAACTGACCTCTGAATACCGAATTAACTGTCACCTTTTCATTATATATAACAATTCTCACATACATATACTCGTACATATATATATTGAATGTTTCTTGTTATATAGCAACACACTAGAAAGTCAATTAATTTAAAATCAAATTCGTCACACTTTTAAGAAATAACTACAATATTACCTGAACAGGTGAAAAATCATATATAAAATGGTAGGCATATACACTAAAATTGTATGACAGCTGCCTTTTTAATCCTTTTTCCTTTTATATCGATCTCATCCTTTGTGTATATGTGAACGTTTCGCTACACATTACATTTATATAGACAAAGATATAACCGACACATAAAAATTATGATTGACATATGATTTTATGATTTTTTGTCTAATTTGATATGGTCCCGAGAGAAGATGATTTGAAAATCGATACCCACTTTCTTTTGTCAATATCGTTTTTATAATTTTTAAATGTTTCAATCAGCCATCGGTACAGTTTTAAATACGAGCATACACTACTCATGTATAAGTCTGGTCCATACGTATACACAATAAAATGTTTATCGTTTATCTTTCCGGCGAGATGGAAATGAAATTCGAAATGAACAACAACCAAAATAGCGACGTAATGCCAACTTAATTTTTTTTTTGCGAGTTTCGAAATATCAAAAAGCTTGTAAAACAGATTAAAAGGCAACAGCAACAATTCACTAAATTATAGAGATTAAGTATGATTTGTATATATATATATGTGTGTGTGTTTGTGCTTTTTTGTATAATTTGTTGTTTGTTCTAACTTTATCAATTTTATTTATTCCAAAGCATTTATTTTCCAAAGCATTTATTTTATGTTTTTTTGTTGTTTACTTATTTGTTGTTGTTTTTGTACAAAAGATGAAATTGAGATTGATGATGAGTTTTCTTTAGATTTTGTTCTTATATAATACCGTCTTTTATGTTGAGCTTGGGTTTGTTTGATTTATTTTAAATTACTTTGATTATTTTATTTTATTTTTTTTTTTTTTTGGTATAACATTGATCTTATCAATCTTATATAGTATATAAGGATTCGATGTTTCTTGTATGGAGATGTGTAAATGGTTTTTTGTATGTATTTTACGGTACAGATATACGAACCGAAACTAAAACACACAGTATTAATGTTAATCACAGAATGTGTATAAAACATGACCTTCCCGAAGAAAAAGTGTATCTTCTGTGAGCATATACACTGCCGAGATAATGAACTGTTTATTATCGAATAGATAAATACTATTTAAGACAAGAAAATTTGTAGAACCAAATATTGATAAAATATACTCTTGTGTACAAATTTAGCTCATTTTAGTAGTTTGAAAACTTTAATTATATTAAATGTGAATAAACAATACTAAAGAAATCTGATTGTGCCTATATTCAAATGACCTTTATAAGAAATTGATAATGAATTTCAAAATAAACCGCATACAGTAGTTTGAATATGCAAAGTCTGTTGAATCCTCTACAAGTCAAATTCAGCTGCAAAATAAATACTTTGAAATTTATTAATTCGGTTTTCGATATTCGTGTTCCTCTTACATCAATGATAGTTAAACCTAAATCTTCATGGATGTCTGGGAAAATCATGGATGCAATCAGATTAAGGGTAAATAAATTTTGATTATGGAAAAGATTCGGAGAAAAAAAAGATTTTAAGTTTACAAACAAGCTCGCAATAAGGTAGTAAGATTGATTTGGGCAGCCAAAAGTATTTTTTTCAAGGATAAATTAGATCCTTCTCTCAACACAAGGTTTTTTGGCTTGTATAAGTAATGGTATTTTAGATTTCAATGCTGATTTGATTGTTGATCTTATATGGGATGGGTTTTCCTATCCATTTTCATTTTTAAATATTTCCTATAAGAAGTTACAGTCTGCTATTTGGACAGTTAAATGTTCTGGTCTTGACAGGGCTAGTTAAAAATTACTGAAACGAATTTTACGTGTAGTCTCAAAATATTTATTGCACATTTTTAATTTTATCTTAACCTCTTCTTCGTTTCCCAGGCAATGGAAACTCAGTAAACTAATTCCAATTCCAAAAATTAGCGATCCCGTTGAGTTATCACACTTTAGACCTATCAGTATTTTGAGTCCCATTTCCAAAGTCTTTGAGATAGTAGTTAAAAACCAAATTTAGTCCCATATAATCAATGATAGTTTCGTCAACATCTTTCAAAATGAGCTTAGAAAGTTCCATGGTACGAATACTGCATTATTGAATATCAGCGATGATACTCGCCATATTATAGAAAACAGAGAATTGACTTCTCTCACTTGGTTAGATTTGTCAAAAGGCTGCTAGATAGGTTGTACATTATTTATCAAATCGTTCACAGACCGTTTTTTTGGTAGTTGTTATTCTAATTTTCTTCCAGTTACTTCAGGTGTTCTTCAAGGTTCGGTACTTGGTCCTTTATTACATAGAAACCTCGTTACGCCAGTGTTCGTTTTACATTTTCGCTGGTGATCTCCAAATTTATAGAAATATAAGTAAGATCAGCATTCTATTATTAGTAACATTTCTCAGTTTAATTACGATTTAGATAGAATATATACTGTTTAGTTACTCAACTACTGTTTAGTTACTAAAATTTAACAAAATTCTATTATGGGGTTAAGTTAAAATTAGTAGAAAGATATTTGGAGTTAGTTGTTTGTATAAAGTGGTAGGGTTTACAGATGCCAGTTTAAAAAGAGAATGTTTATGTCCTATCTTAACTAGTTTTAATGAATTTTGGAATTGCGCTTATTACGAAGCTACCCAAAACTAAAGAACCAAATTATCTATTCAAAAAGTTATTAGTTAGCAGGTTGCATTACGCCGATCTTCGATTGCTGCCTGCTCGAAATTCTTCTAGATCTTTAAATTCGTCATATTTGTAAGAGGTATTTCTCAATATATTCTGTTCTATTCAGTATTGGGAGTTTGAGATCTGCCGCAACGTTTGAATCAACATTTCTTAATTGGTCGTGCTAGACTGGCAATATAAATAGTTCGATCTCAGTATTACGACTGCTCTACCATTAACAGCGCCTCCACCGATAACAATGTCGTTTACAATAGACTCATCCTCCTATGGAACATTCGTTATAAAGTTAACTGTAACGATTTTTTAATATTGTCTGATCTCTGCTACTCATCCCATTTCAAATGAGCTTGTACTCAAAACGGGATGTGCATGGTTTTGACTTTTTGCAATAAACAATTTAAGTTATTTTTAAGCCTAATTGAAGAAATAATTTTTTACATGTTGCTTTCGTATCCCCTTTTCCTTCTTATGATAAGCAACATATAAATAAATACAGCAATCGTGAGTTCTCTTGAAACAAAGATTTTTGAGCGGTTTGAACTAATTTTTTTTTTTAACTGTTAACAACTGAACTAGTAAATTGATAGAACTGAACTTATAAGTCGATAAATGAATCTTCTTGACAAAAATTCCATTTCAGTTACATAAGATTAAAACTATAAACCTTGATACGTACTTACAATCACTTCCGTGTTAAGATAAAAATAGATTTAACCGTAAATCCATATTAAACAGACAGTTTCCCTATTATGTATGTATATAGTATGTACATATTCATGACACACATCAATCAAACATTATACGTATTTTATCGGCGAAACAACACAAAATATATTATATTTCCACCCAAAACCCAATCTCAATTAAAACAAAACAGCAAATTACGAACGAAAAAAAAAATACTTGTTACATTTTCTTATCAAGATAGAAAAGTCGAGCACAAGAAAATAAAAACTTGTTAATTTACGTTCGAATGTGTACAACAAATCATTTAATACATAATATGAATATAATGAAGCCTATATAGCAAATTTATTGTAAACTGAAACCAATTAAAACGTGAAATAAGTCAAGTAATTAGCCGCGATTAACGACCATGTAAATTTGATTAATTTGGATTTTATTTGCGCATTGCCTTTATATTCATAACCCGTTGCCATATGCAATACACATACAATGTTATAATTTAAGTTTTTTTTTTTAAATTGATTTAAAGATCTACAACTTTAAAATAATGATTGACTTAAGATTTTATCAGAATCAATAATAAAAATGTATAAAACTGACCAAACGTTTATTTTCTGTATTCCTTTACCTTCTGGCGAATACTAATTGATTGGCGGATTTTTGTGTCATTCTCGAGACGCA
Source organism: Tipula lateralis (assembly GCA_963932295.1). Lineage (NCBI taxonomy): Eukaryota > Metazoa > Arthropoda > Insecta > Diptera > Tipulidae > Tipula > Tipula lateralis. Next base: position 13,532,591 of record OZ010737.1, read on the forward strand.
ATTTATTTTTGTTAATTATAATTATTGTGTTGTTCATTTGGTGGTTAAACTATCTCGATGGAAAAAAATTGTGGGTGGTCGATTCAAATGATTTCGTTTTTTTTTTTGCAAACTATTTGAAACCCTTTAATCCATAAATGATTGTTTTTGACAACGCGTGAACTTTTATAAAAAGGGCTAGAGTACTGGGTATATATAGGCACATAGAGCAACATTATTACAAAAAAAAAATGTTACATCAAATTTATTCAAGTGAAACTATTTTGGAAGGGGTCACCACAACAAATGCAGCATGGTAAATTAAAAATATATTATTATATATTAAATTAGAGTATATATTTATTTGTAAAGGGTTTGATCAATACCAAACTATAATGAAATCGAATTGAAGTAGAAATGGTCACAATTCTAATATCGTTTTTTGGGGACAGACATTTTATCCAAATTGTTAATTCACTCATAAGGAATTGTTCAATTTTGATTGATTGTCTATTCACTCGTATTATATATATATATATATATATATATATATATATATATATATATATATATATATATATATATATATATATATATATATAAATTCAGCGGCAGATATAGGGTTAAATTTAAAAATTTCGTTTATTTTTCTAATTCTCGACTGTCACTTCAATATGATGTAATATTATGCTGTTGGTATATAAATTATACGACTGAAAATTTAATTGAAATTGATCGATTTGATAGAACGAATAACGGATGTCCAAAGGGATTACATGATTTTTTTTGTTTAAATTATTTAATCGTAATGGCGACAAAAAGGGTTAGATGTAATACTAAATGATGGTTGTGCGTACACAGTAGGATGTCTAGACAGCAGGAGACTGAAATACCCCACAATAGTTCGATTTTGAATTTGTATGGTTTCAAAAAGGATAACCAGAGTGAAATGTTTCGACTTTCGAAAATGAAGAGATACTTTGTCTTTAAATAATTTAAGTTTTTTAACAGAATTATTTATCTCTAAAGAAGAACTACAGGGCATAAAAAAAGAGACTGAGTCTGGTTAAAAATTTAAATATTTTCTACTATAAGTACAGTCCAAACTCGATTTACGCAACTCAATTGAAAACCAAGTCAGTAGCTAATAAGTATAAGTTTATATACAATTCGTGTATTGATGCAGTAGTTTGCTGCCCCCACTCTATGCATATAGTGAAGCTTTTAATAACATTTCTAAGTGCTGTTTGAAAATGAGTTCTGCCATAATGTGTAGCGACAACATCTTCTGTCAAAAGCTGATCTACCAATGGACACTGTCCTAACATACTTTGCTGATGATTACGTCCTCAGAATGAAAATCAAAGAATTGTAGCTTGCATTAAATGACTTCAATTTCTGATTTGGTTTCCAATTAAATTGTTCCAAAATTAGACAAAAAATTTCCATACTGGTTTCATTAGATGTACTGAGGTGTGCCAATAAACTTTATTAATATTTAATCGCTTGGGCTATAGATCAATGATGTTTTGATAAAGTTATTATAGTGAAGCAGTCTTTTTCACAGATCTGTTTGCATATACCGGGTGTTTTTTTAAACTGAGACAATCAAATACTCTACGGAAAAAATGTCCATCAAAATTCAATCATACCGCATGGAAAATAAGTGTAAAAAATTAGTTAATTAAATCACGATCAAGTATTTCACGTGCCACCACTGAATAGTGTGCAGGACAACCATCATGTTGAAACCACATGTTCCGTCTCACTTCTAAGCTCAAATTTTCAAATAATATTGGCAGTTCATTTTCCAAAAAGTTTCGAAACATTTGACCATTCAAGTTGCCTTCAATAATGTGGGGGCCTATGAGTTTATTGCCAATTATTCCACACCACACGTTGACATTCCGAGGACGCTGATGTTCAACTTGACGAAGTCAGTGCAGATTTGTAACACTCCAATAATGCATGTTATGTCGATTAACCGTTCCATGATTTGTAAAAGACGATTCGTCAGAGAACATTACGCAACGAGAAAAATTGGAGTTTTGTTGTATTTGTTCACGTGCCCATTGACAAAAAGTTACACGATATTGAAAATCAGCACCATGAAGATTTTGGTGTGAAGACACATGATATGGGATACTTGTGCCGTTTTAAAATTCTCCAAACACTGGTGATGGAAAATTCGGAATCGTGAACTATTTCTCGTATACTAACCTAAGGATTATGAGCCACTGCTGCCAATACTGCGATTTCATTATTTTCTCCAGTGACTGTTGCTCTACGGGTCCTCTTTTTCGGTTGAACATTTCCATCAGTAATAAATTGTTTGATGGTACGGCCAAATGAAACACGTGAACGAATCCTATCCGGAAAACGTTCAGCGTATAAATAGCAACAGCCTTTTTTAAGATTTCTGCCCGCTTCTTTATAACCAGAACCATTTCAATTTTCTCTGCTACAGTTAAACGCTCCATTCTAAAGTATTTTATCGTTTATTTTGCAATTACGAAAAACATGATGATTAGAAATAACACAAACGTTAAATGTGATTTACAAAACTGAATAAATTGTTTTTATGACGAATTTTATTTCAAACGTATTGCAGAATCGAATGCGTGTGTTCTATGAAGAAGAAATTGAAAAAATTGAATTTCGTGGATTACAACGCCATCTATCATGAACCGAACAAAATATTTCATTCAAATCATACGTACTTTTAATTGCAATAAAAAATGTGGCTTCCTATCTTAGTTTAAATGTTATCCCCGCCCCACCTACAAAGCGAGGGGTGGGGGACTATTTTATTTGCACTAATGTATTTCCCCGCGGTATGATAAAATTTTGATTATAGACATTTTTTTCGTAGAGTGGCTATTTTTCGAGATATTTGATCATCTCAGTTTAAAAGAAACACCCGGTATATTAGCAAAATATGGCTTACGATTCTTACGCTCGATACAAATTACATCTTGAAAAAAACTACTGGCAAGGAAGACTACAAACAAAATTTTAAAGAGTTAAGCTTTAGTCCTATTAAAATATTTTTATCAATTAGCGCACACCAAGTTTTAGTTAAATTCTTTGGATGAGACAACCTTAACTATATAAACACACTTGGAAAAGAAGACCATCTACTGATGTACCATATTAACATAACAAAAAAAACATAAGATAGAGTAAAAAAATCATTTCTGTCTAGATAAATTAATATCAGGTTTCACAATTCATAATCAACATACATACGTAGTATACATTATGCAAATCATAAAACAAAACCATTTAAGGTTTATCTACATGTATATAACAAAGCCTTATATATTTTATAAGGCATTCATTTAAACGATCAGCCAAAATACTTACTAAAGTCTATTTTATGTCAAATAGTTTATAGATGTCTCCTTACAATTTTGTGCTATAAAAAAAATTTATAATATATGCCAAAACAGCATATAAGCGACAGTTTTTATACAGACCATTACAACATAAAACTTTGCAATCATACACATACAAGTATATATTTCATAATATATCATCACCATTAAATAACATAAAATATCACCCTGTTGACTTAATGAAGGAACATTAAATTAACAAAGATTGTAATGCTGTGTGTGCTATATGTATATACGTTTGAGCTTTTTTGTTTGAGCTTTCTTCGTTTATTTTTGTTTTATTCAGTTTAGCTTTCAACAGAATATATACACAAAAAAATCATAAGAATATATTACCATAGGTCACGTAATATTATGAAATGAAACATTATTTATGTAGATTTTTTCGTTTTTCCAAGCATTACACTATGCCGTATATATGTACTGGAAAATATTTAGCAACAACAATAAATAAATAGTTGTTATAATAATAATAATAGGAAAAGCTTTATCTACTTTTTTTGATCGTCGCGTTTGTTTTATTTATTTTACTTCTCTAACAGTTTGTTATGCTCATGACGATAGACAAGAGTATTTTAAGGCTATAATTTTCTAAGGTAATATTCAATTGTCGCCGTTGTTAACGCTACTAAATGGTGAGTAACAATTTAAACGATCGATATAATATATTACACGTATACTGATATACGTCTATAGCAGCTGATTTTACAAGTTAAGTTTTACTAGATATAGAGCTGGTTTTCAAAACAAATTTTTTGAAAGCTCACTTTTTGAAAACAACTTGTTTCATACTTGCTATACTTTAATCAAAGACAACCTGCCATCATTTATTTGTTACTCAAGGTGCTGCGGTACAGACATTTTTTTAAATTATATACATTACTATGCTCGTTTTGGTGATAATGTCCAAATCCATAAAACACACATCCATACTCCAATATTACTGGTAATTACCTGCACCTTCGAAGGGTTCTATACGCAAGATTTTGAATTTATTTAATTGTTTTGAATCAAAATCTTTCAGTGAATAGAGACAGATGTTATATCACTATTGCTACACATATACTGTGTACATGTATATGTTGAATACACCAGATTGCAAAGTTCAATGTAAACGAGGTTGTACTCAAATTGGAGTAAAGTGACCGAAAAGTTTAAGAGCGAAATTATATAGATTTCAAGTTAATTATTGGGAATAGTTTTCATACTTAGTTTTGGATATTCGACTAAAATTGATCAAAATGTATTCAGTAGACCGACGATATGATCACGATCAGTATTCAGAAAGTTTCTAATTTGGTTTTATCCAAAATCAGTCTTCAAAATAATCAATAATTGCATCCTCCCTTTCCGTTCTGAGATAACCAGACTACTCAATACAAAATCATGACAGGGAAAAATTAAAGCTGGTCCAGTAGTTGATGTCCTCAGCGATGAAATGACCCGAATCATTTAGGACGATATCAAAAATAAGCTAATTCTTTCATTCCTCGATATCGAACTACACGATTTACGATTTAGAAATTGAACATCGGGACAAAATGTGCAACAATTACTCCAGATGCGAGAAACGTGTCGAGGAATTTAAACTCAAACAAATATGGTACCGTATTTCGGGAAGCGATCATATTTGCCAAAATAGTCCACGTTTGGTGACCGGTTAGGATAAGCCCATCATTATTGGACGTCATGCACATGGTGATCAGTATAGAGCAACTGATTTTGTTATTCCATCGGCTGGGCGCCTTGAAACTCTTTTCTATCTAAAAGATTGTGGCAAATCAATTCTCCATGTCGACCGAAAATATCCAATCTACTTGAGTACAAAGAACACAATTTTCAAGAAATACGCTGGTCGTTTCAAGAATATATTTGAAGAAATTTACGAAAAGGCCTACAAAAGCATACGAAGGCATATGATATGAACATCGTTTAATCGATGAACTGGTTGCATATGCAATGAAATCTGAAGGTGGTTATTTTTGAGCATATAAAAATTACGACGGCAATGTAAAATCAGATTCAGTTGCACAAGTTCACTAGGTTAAATGACTTCCATGTTGGTATGTCCCGATGGTAAATCGACCGTCAGCTGAAGCTGCCCATGGTACAGTAACCAGACAATATCGTATGTACCAACAAGACAAGATTTATCGCACCGTGCCAAACTCAACAATTAGATTGAGATGAAAAATTTTGCTCAAACTCTTAAAAAGGTGTAAGATTATTTTTTTGTACGCTGAAGATTATTTGGAAACATTCAAGTTAATATGGATATTAGCGGAAACCCTTAATGCATTAGGCAAATAAGGCTCAAACACAAATGTGCTAGTTTATTTTAAATAATTCCTTTCATTGGACCATAAATTAGTTTTGTAAGATTAGCAATGCAAGAACCCGAAACTGAACCAGGTACAAAGCACATCTGAAGACAAGACCTGGATAGGAAAAATTATTCTGAGTGGTACAAGAACACATTGTACGCAATTACATTATCATCGTCGTAAGACTTAATGTATAGTGAAAATTATATAATGTAAAGGGTGTTTTTTAGGGGTTCACAGTTTTAAATTAAAATATTAATATGATTTCGCCCATGTCACCACCGCCACTAACGATTAAGTAGCGCAATCTAGATCTCCAATTTGCACATTCCTTTGAAGCAATTGCGGCCGTATCTAGCTAATAATTTGACGAATGTACAAGTTACAAGTCACTTAACAGATCCCCAAAGAATATAATTAACAGGATCATTATGTAAAATTAGTCTTTCATGTGGTATTTGGCACCGTCCTGTAGGTGCCACATATCACCAAGATAAATTTGCCAATTGGAGTCCAAAAAATTACTTATCATGTTTCTATTCTTATTATGGAAATTCATTTTAAATTTCTTTGTGTGTGACTTATTCCACTTTTTTATTATAATAAAATAAAATATTATTAAAATATTTTTATTTTTATTTAAAATATTCCTTAACGTGGAATTAATTGCGTAAATTTTTTATTTTTATATAATTATTTCGGCAACGATCTTGCCGAAATAATTATATATAAATAAAAAATCTCTATACCGTTCACCGTTGCTGTAATATTCCCTCCATCATCGTTTATGAAGGCATATGGATCAATGATTCCGTTGACTCATAAATCACACTACTCAGTGATTTTCTGGATGAAATGTGGTTTCGGCCAAGTCTTGTTGATTATCTTCACTCCAAATCCGACAATTCTAATTCAATATGAAATGGCAAATAAAACCAATGGCAAAGCAAATCGGTTGTTAAACAAACCAGTGTTGCCAACTTGAAGATGTGAAATATCATATAATCATTATAAAATATTGTTCGTTTATAGGCCAAGAACCATCCAGAAAGAATAGTTGTACAGCAGTAAGAATCGATAGTTGTTTAAAAAACGAATACTCATCAAGATGACCCTTTAAAAAAAACACACTTCCAACTTGGTTACTTTTCATGTTACTTAGGGTTCTGTGGTAAATACATTTTATTAAATTATTCATATAGAGCCATACAATTATGTAGACTCATCAATTCATTGTCCTAATAAATAAAAAGCCAGTAGCATACATTACTTCAATGTTACTGGTTATTACCTGCTCCTTTGAAGTGTTCCATATATACACTAGTTTTTGAATCAAAATCTTTCAGTGATTAATGCGGATTTTGTATCACTATTATTACATATATACTTGCTTCATGTGGTATATGTTGAATTCTCCAGGCTGCAAACTGTAATGTAAACGAGATCGTACTCAAATTGGACTACAGTGACAGAATTATTTAAGATCGAAATTATAGATGTAAAGTTAATTACTGGGAATAAGGTTTATAGGTAGTTTTGCATATTTGAAACTTGAACATCTTAAAGTTGATCAAAATGTATTGAACCAAGTACAAAGCACGCCTTAGCACGTATAAGGGCAAGACGATAAGAAGCAATAAAATATAATTAACACCGATAATATAACACTGACCAGGATATAAAAAATAATTCTGAGTGACACAAGGGTAAGACTGAATGTATAATGAAAATCATTTTGTAAAATAATAGTCTAATGGAGTTAAGACCATTACGTCTTATAAGTCACAAATGTTTCTTTGAGTAAGGTAATCGTCCTGTTGGAACCACTTCAGCAAGATAAATTTGCTAATCAGTTCCAGTGCAAAAAAGTAACAAATCATGTTTCTATACCGTTCACCGCAGCTGTAATATTCCGTCCACCATCGTTTTTGATGACATATGGATCAATGATTCCGCTGACCCATAAAGCACAAGTGTTTCGACCCAAACTTGTGGTTTATCTTCACTCCAAATCCGACAATTCTTAATGAACAGAACCCATTCAACCAAAAGTATGATCCAGCGCTGAGTTAAATTATAAATAACATCCTGGAGTGAGTCTAGTCTATTCACTTTAAAATGGCAAATCAAACTAATATCAAAGTTTGCGTGAAATTAACTTATCTTGTTTGAGGTACTTTCCGGCTAGTCTGGTTCAAAATAACAGTAAAATCATATTAAAATACCATCTTTAAGACGATAATGGTTAAGTGAATGCACCAAACCGTCTATTATATGTATATACTAATACTTTAAACGACGATACGTGCACATATCAATGATAGTCTCATATTACATCTATTCTTTTCAAAAATCTGACCCACAGCTAAAAAACGAGTTTTGACCCTTTTAAAAAAAAAACAAGACACTTCCAAATAAAATTACCAGACACTTTATTAAAACCTCGAAGACATTTCTATACACAAAACAAAAAATGAGAATCACAGATCTTTTTAATACAATTTCCTCTTAGTTGTTCTCATTTGTATATGTGTCTTGTGTGCGTGCACTGGGTATAGAGGTCCATTTCTATGTAATATAAAATCATATCTTAAGTGTTTTCTTTATGTACGAGTATATACCCTATACACATATATTTATTTTTATTTATAGTCTTTGATTAAAATAAAAAAACATATAAAAGCCGAAATCATAATAATTCAATGATCTTAATAATAAAAACAGAAACAGGATATATCACATATCAATGATAAAAAGAAAACAAAAAAAAATAAGAAATGAAAATACTTCATATCATAATTATGTGTTGAAAAGACCGCATTTATAATTTCATTTCTCATCTACGAGTAACATGTATGTATGTATAAATATTTGTTGTTGGTTTTTTCTTTCGATTCAACATATCAAACGAAATAAAAATTATTTTGTTGAATGAATTACGCGATTTTGTTGTTATGAGAATTTCATTCATCATCAATGGAAAATTTTGATTTGATGTTGTAAAAAGAAAACACTTTGTATCACTTCGATCGAGAACGAAATGAAAACACACAAACATAAAATCACTTGTATAAAATAAATTCTTTGTGGTTGATTTTATTAATTATGGTGAAATCGTTTAAGAAATTGAAAGTACATATATATATAAACGAGGTTGAGACATAGTGCTGATTTCTATACGAGTGTAAAATGAATTTGCCGACCATTCAAATTGAATTGGGTGTGATTACGCAATAGCCTCTTCACTAATTTTGATTATTCATATCTTGAAATTTAATATGTACGAGTATATAAAATTGGGGTGATTGCTATGTATATAAAACGTGGATTGGAATTTTAATGGCTGGGCACTCTTCAAACACTCGTATACTGTATGATATAACAATATCACGAATGGATGATGCTAAAAATAAACATATTTCGAAATTTTGCTTGATTTAGAATTATTTAAAAAATTTATATTTAGATAATGTTGGTTAAATCATTATGTTTTTTGATGTTTTGAAAACGATTCAAAAGTTGATAAATGTTGCAGGTTAATAGCATGATCACATGAAGTATTGTCTCGCCGTTGACTAAAAAATAATATGTCCATACGTATTAATTAATATGTTGCAATACGTATTAATGATTCGTAAGATCTCAGTTAACACGCGGTTACTTTAAGACCTATAGAAAACAATCGCTGAAATCGATCATCCAGTTCATAATAATAACTTCGCTGACAAAATTCACAGTATATATTATTTTCCATTCGTATCACGAAACAAGAATAATTGTTGATCATTAAATAAAACCTTAAAATGCCACATCGTTAGACAGAGTTTTTATTAACAAGAAGCAAATTGGATTCAAAATATCGATTCTATATAATTACATACTCGTACCATGCTACAATTTTACAATTTCATCTATGATGAACACTGAAGACGACCTGTAACTCCGCTAGTACCGCCAAGTCAAAATAGTATTCTTAATAAATTCGCCGAATATAGATAATCAACAAATGTTACTCTTTTGACCACCGCTCCAATTATAACATTTCTCGCTCTAAGCCAGTCATATTGCCAACTAAATTACAAAAAGGTATCTACCCCACCGGTTATTTCATATCAATAGGTTGTATAGTAACATCTCCTCAACATAGAATTACATCAATTCCACCGATTAAGTCAACTCCAGCAACATTCATCTTCATCACAGCCACCACCGTACCCAGGTAAAAGTTCGACCACTAATCCAGGTATTGTGAAAGACGCAGTAAATCAACAACCACACGAGTGCATCACAAGAAAACCACCAACAAGAGTTTACACAACAGCTGAATGATATCACAAAAGAAGTTTTAGATGAAACTTCACAACAAAGTATGATGTCCAAACAAAATGGAAGCAACAATAAACCAGATTCTGTAACACTTAAAGAGGAGCTTAATGACTCGATGGAAATGGCTCATCAGCAAATGTTGATGGCACAGACATAATCAATTTCTAATACACCAAGGAGTTGCTAAATAATACACCCAAATCGAAAAAATCAATTATATTACCGAAAATCGATGAAGATTTCGATACGTTTATTGAAAATTTAATGAGTCAAATGCGACAACTATCGTCTCTATACATATTTTAGAATCGATTTAAGTAAACTTAATTAGGCTATAATAGCGATGGAGAGAATGTAAGTGAACTAAAAGGGCAATTTGGGTGCGCATCGAATCCTGTAATTTAAACATAGTTTTTAAGCTCTTTCAGAATTACTATAAAAGCTTACTTAAGTAAAACAAAAGAAAACAGATATGTATATGATCTTCATTTAACCCGTGGCTATTTAATTACTTTGATCCCAAATAGATTAAAAAAAATACCAATTTTGTGATACCACATACTCCCCACCACCCATAATGAAAACTCGGCAAATATACTGAAAATAATTTACTCAAATTTTCGAATATTTACTATGATTTTATAACAAAGATACATACGTTTAAACAACAACAGCCTCGCTCAATCACTGGTTAAGTTTCATTCAAAAAGAAGCAACACATTCAGAGAACGGTTACGGGTAAATTCAGTGAAAGAATCTTAGTTTTCTAAATTACAAAACAGTTGTTTATGGGCGACAGTAGGTTACCACACAAAATTGTACATAATTACACATGGACGTCACCGGATGGCAGAACTGAAAATCAAATATAACATTTTATAGTCAACAAAAAATATCTCACATCAATACAATGAGAGATGCAGACCATACACGGCGATCACCAAATTGTTATATCAAAATTTCAAATCAAGCTAGTAGCTGTGAAACAAACAAAGACAACTAGAAGGAATTTTACACAAACATCTTCAATGAGTCCAACTCAATCTACGTAGAAATGAAACCATCAGTATAGAACAAAACTAGAAACAAACTGAAGAATCCTACATCAAGACTGACACGAATACGGAAGTACTCGGCTACCATGAATACAATCGGATACCTGGGATTAGTGATAATACATAAAGATTGGATTAGTGATAATACATAAAGAACGCAGTCAACTTAAACTACAAATCTACCAACAAAATTCGGCAGAGGTGAAACGCAGATACGAAGAAACAGCACGTCACGTAAAGTAGGTGTCAAGGAATGACCAAAGGAATTATACAGAAAGCATTCTCAAGACTGCTGAATAGGCAGTGTGTAAGGAAAGTCACCGAAAAAACTACAAACAAACCACCTGTAAGGAATAATATTGGTCGCGTATTAACAACGGATAAAGTACAGTTAAAGCGATAAAAAGAATAATTCGAAGGAATGCCATATTTATTATCAAGAGCTCCAAAAATCTCTGGTAATGAATAGTCACACCAATAACGAAACTAGAAACATTCATCCACCTATGTGTTAAAAAGTTAAAATTGTTATTAAAAAACTGAATAATATAATAAGACTGTTGAACCAGACAGTATAATGGCAAAAGAGATTCATCTACATGTGCAAGCAGACTAACATACCAATAATTCAAGAAGTGTGGAATTCTGACATAATACGACAAAAACCCAAAGAAGGTGATGGAAAGGTGACTTAATAAAATGCAAAAGTTGGCAGGATATCTCTTTCCTCAACACAACTATAAAAATCCTCGCATTGATCATCCTTGGCAGAACCTACATTTAATGTAAAATTAAGAAACGAACAAGCTAGACTTTAAAACAGGAAAAAGTTGCACAAAAGACAATAACTAAAGCAATGATGGGACTCACAATAATAACGGGTGATTTTTTAAGAGCTTGAGAACTTTTTTTTAAAAAAAACGCATAAAATTTGCAAAATCTCATCGGTTCTTTATTTGAAACGTTAGATTGGTCCATGACATTTACTTTTTGAAGATAATTTCATTTAGATGTTGACCGCGGCTGCGTCTTAGGTGGTCCATTCGGAAAGTCCAATTTTGGGCAACTTTTTCGAGCATTTCGGCCGGAATAGCCCGAATTTCTTCGGAAATGTTGTCTTCCAAAACTGGAATAGTTGCTGGCTTATTTCTGTAGACTTTAGACTTGACGTAGCCCCACAAAAAATAGTCTAAAGGCGTCAAATCGCATGATCTTGGTGGCCAACTTACCGGGCCATTTCTTGAGATGAATTGTTCTCCGAAGTTTTCCCTCAAAATGGCCATAGAATCGCGAGCTGTGTGGCATGTAGCGCCATCTTGTTGAAACCACATGTCAACTAAGTTCAGTTCTTCCATTTTTGGCAACAAAAAGTTTGTTAGCATCGAACGATAGCGATCGCCATTCACCGTAACGTTGCGTCCAACAGCAATGATTCCACCAGCGTACAAACCACACCAAACAGTGCATTTTTCGGGATGCATGGGCAGTTCTTGAACGGCTTCTGGTTGCTCTTCACTCCAAATGCGGCAATTTTGCTTATTTACGTAGCCATTCAACCAGAAATGAGCCTCATCGCTGAACAAAATTTGTCGATAAAAAAGCGGATTTTCTGCCAACTTTTCTAGGGCCCATTCACTGAAAATTCGACGTTGTGGCAGATCGTTCGGCTTCAGTTATGAAATGTCAAAGCATACTGAGCATCTTTCTCTTTGACACCTTGTCTGAAATCCCGCGTGATCTGTCAAATACTAATGCATGAAAATCCTAACCACAAAAAAATCACCCGTTATAACGTCATCGATGCACTTCAAGTATGTACAAATTGAAGATATACATTAATTTTAATACAATTTCTGCACAAAAACGAAAACATGTGAGACAGAGATAGACATAAAACATTAACGCATAATTAAAGCCAAACAACATGTTGCATAAATAACTACGGAATTGTTCCGTACTACCTCGCAAGTCTAAGATAAGAAAGTTCAACTAGTGTGTGAAATCAGTACTACTATATGGATGTGAGACGTGAAAACATACAGAAAAATTGGGAAGAAACTGCAGGTGTTCTAAACAAGTACCTTCGAACAGAACTGAAATGCTTCTGGGCTAACACCATAACAAACATTGAACTGCATAGAAAAACGAATCGGTCAAACATAGAGACCGAAATAAAGAGACAAAAATGATGATGGATTGTAATGGAATGATGAATAAATGGTGAAGTGATATAACGAGAATGTCATTGGACTCAAATCCGCATGAAAAAACGAAAGTGGACCAGCGAAGAGATAAAAGTGTATCCCCAGTGGATTCCAGACGATTTGTAAACATAACTAAGCAAACAATATATTGTATTTGATGTTATGTCTAGGAAACATGTATATATGTATAAAACAAAAGAAATAAAATAAGTAAAGTCGAGAAATGCTGTTGAACTGATAACATCACCTATCTACTGTATGTGTATCATAGAATCAAAAGAAACATTCTTGAATCAAAAACTATTTGATTGTTGTTCATAGTTATTTGTTTATCTAAGCGGAAACCAAACTATAACTTTCTATTGTCAAATTCATAAAATGCTCCCTACAGTATATACAGAGATGCACACATCAATATATATAGTTATAAACTCGTCTATATATACAATATAGATATGGATGATAAGTTTTTTGTTAATATAATATGCATAAAAAATCCCTGTTTATTTACGACTATATTTCAAAAACATCCAGGATAATATACTGTTTCTTTCATCTTGTAGTCTGATTCAAGTCTACATAGTGTACGCTCGTACTTCACAGTACATAATATATACTATACTCATATAAAAGTTCGAAAACACAATTGTTTTATACACACGAGAGATGATCTAGAATCACAATTATTTTTTAAACTATATCTACATATGTATGTATGTAATATAATAAACCAACAAAATATCAACAAATGATTATTTAAAAATACATATGCAGTCAAATATAAATAAAAGCTTAGAAACTAAGCTTTTTTTACTCATATAGTTTTTTTTTTGCCATTGTGATGTCATTGAGATAAGATATATATATATTCTGCATATAACTATTCCATTTAGGGAATTAAATTTTATTCTAATTTAGATTATTATTGTTTTAGCTTTATCCATAGATACACGATATATATAATAACTATATGCATCGACTGACTATATACGAGTAGAACTATAAGAGAGGTAATCAACGATGATTTTTATGAGAATATAATAACATATATATATAGTGAATGCAGTATGTTAGTCCCAAAACGCGAAAATATATTATGTACATATTATACATATATATATATTATAAACAGTGTAATTTGGTTTTAAGATAATGAAGAAAATGGAAAATTAATCTCAAAATTTCGGTATATAAACAATACGAAAAACAATTTTGTATTTCTAACATTAACAAAAAAAATCTTCTGGGAAATATAATTAATATTGTATCGTCTATATATACGGTATATATACGATATTAAATTTCATATATACATATATGTGCTTGAAGATGTACAATTTGGATTTTCTAGAGAATATGTGTACGAGATATAAAGAGTCATCCAATAGGATGTACATTGTCCAATTGGAATTCGTATTCAATGACATTTCACCATGACTTACAAATTGTGGAAATTTATTTCAAAAATCAGTGTTCAGTCAAAAATTATTTTCATGCTCTTCCACCATTATATGGTGTTCATAATCGACCAACTACACGCACTATTCGCAAAACAATTAATAAATTTCGAACCACTTTTCATCACCCGACTAGAATTCGTACAAGTCGATCTACTGTGAATATTGCTGCAGAATCAAATAATTTGTCACCGTTCTCAAGCTCTGAGTCCTCATATGGCACATTGTTGCGTATTTTGAAGAAAGACCTTAGTATACTAAATATAGCTTCAATAATTGAAGCCGACTCATTTTTGGCTGAACGGAGTTATGTCAACAAGCAAAATAGTCGTATTTGGGCTTATGAACAGCCAGAAGAGATTCAAGAGCTTCCCAAAACGCGATCCTGAAATATGACTGTTTGGTGAGGTTAATGGGCAGGTGACATCATCTGACCATATTTCTTTAAAAATGCGGAACGATAGCGTGTAAACTTCAATAATAAAAGAATTTTTACTGTCAAAAATTCAAGATAAATTGGTGAAGCCGAATTTTTTTTCAGCATAACGGTTTAATGTGGCACAACTAACGACTGATGGAAAGAAAATTTGAATGAGAACATCATATCAAAAAGGGATCCGTGAATTGGCCTGTAAAATCTAGTGTACTGACGCCGTTAGAATACTTTTTCTGGTGGTATCACTTGTTTATATCGATAAACCACAATCGATTCATGCATGAGAAACGAACATAACATGCGTTATAAACGAAATACCGACCTAAATGCTCGAAAAATTCCCATAGAACGGAGCA
The DNA here is from genome assembly GCA_963932295.1 of Tipula lateralis. Lineage (NCBI taxonomy): Eukaryota > Metazoa > Arthropoda > Insecta > Diptera > Tipulidae > Tipula > Tipula lateralis. Next base: position 13,548,126 of record OZ010737.1, read on the forward strand.
ACTTTTTAGTCGCGGACACATTTAAAAGAAATCATTTTCAAACATTAAATGTCATTAGCTTACGTCACAAGAAACTCAAAAACGAGAAGCTCTTATTGGATCACCCTGTATATACATGAACTATGTGCACTTACGTAATATAAAGTAGATGAACTTACATATTGTGGTTATATATTTTACAGTTTTTCATAATCTTTAACTATAAAAGGTTACTATATAGCGCACAGCTTTAATGTAACGTGCTGTTGTGAAAAATCATGTGAACTATTGTAACGTGAATGGGAAAAATAAAAGCTCGTTATCTAACTATGCAAGATAATGATAATAATTCAAAAGGTGACTCCAAACAACATTATATGAAATACTCTGATCTAGCTAGAATTACGAAAGTAGACTTAGGGATTAACTAAGCGCGATTAGTATTTTTTTCGATTAGCTATTGTATTATATAAGCTAATCTCGTTTTATCTTCAACAAATTGAAAATTAGAAATGTTGCCATCATATACGACTGAAATAATAACATCACAAGTGGTATCATTTTTTGCCAAAAGTAAATACTTTTGTCAAATAATGAACCATTGTGACATCTCTTCCCAGTCGTACACTCTCAGACAGAAATCTGTTTTTCCTTCTAATGAAGTTCAAGATATCTGGTATCCTCAAGGTAGTCAGTTTATCCTAAAATAGAAATTATGATCCAAAGCAGTACAGTCTATGGGAATAGTATATAGAATAAGAGCGGGCTCCGCGCCCACAAAACCGGAAGCAGCATCCAAAACGTGCCAATTTGGTTCCTTTGATACCCATGTAACTGGGTATCCAGCGAATTCTAACTGTATTCAAACTGCCTAGTTGATTTAATGTAATTTTCGCCTACAAAACAAGTTTCGATGAAACAAAATTGGAAACAATCTTCTTTTGTGCATCCTGGCTTTCAGAATGGATGCAGATACGACAACCTCTGCGATTCACCGTGTTTTCAGAGAGTGATGATTTCAAAATTTCAGAAGCGTATACCTACTGGGGAGAAAAGATAATTCGACCTCAGGATTTGGTATGTATAACTCGGCACCAGCTAGATTAAAGCTTACTGATCCGTCAGTAAAGGTTATTATACCGTAAACGGAGAGGTAGGATGCGCAGTTGTACTCCCATATGTGACTTTCGGTAATAAATATACAAAATAATTTTCCGAAGACGTGCTTCATCACCATAGTATCAGAGGGTATGAGTGCAGTTGTAAGCCAACCTTCTTTTGTCCAAGTCTTTGAAGGCGATTTCCTTTGAACCCGACTCATTGTTCTAGGCAACCAAATAAATACTGCAAAAATGATTATGAATCTGATCACCGAACCGTATCGTCAGTATACGCTTTAATGTAACGTGCTGTTGTGAAAAATCATGTGAACTATTGTAACGTGAATGGGAAAAATAAAAGCTCGTTATCTAACTATGCAAGATAATGATAATAATTCAAAAGGTGACTCCAAACAACATTATATGAAATACTCTGATCTAGCTAGAATTACGAAAGTAGACTTAGGGATTAACTAAGCGCGATTAGTATTTTTTTCGATTAGCTATTGTATTATAAATATAAGCTAATCTCGTTTTATCTTCAACAAATTGAAAATTAGAAATGTTGCCATCATATACGACTGAAATAATAACATCACAAGTGGTATCATTTTTTGCCAAAAGTAAATACTTTTGTCAAATAATGAACCATTGTGACATCTCTTCCCAGTCGTACACTCTCAGACAGAAATCTGTTTTTCCTTCTAATGAAGTTCAAGATATCTGGTATCCTCAAGGTAGTCAGTTTATCCTAAAATAGAAATTATGATCCAAAGCAGTACAGTCTATGGGAATAGTATATAGAATAAGAGCGGGCTCCGCGCCCACAAAACCGGAAGCAGCATCCAAAACGTGCCAATTTGGTTCCTTTGATACCCATGTAACTGGGTATCCAGCGAATTCTAACTGTATTCAAACTGCCTAGTTGATTTAATGTAATTTTCGCCTACAAAACAAGTTTCGATGAAACAAAATTGGAAACAATCTTCTTTTGTGCATCCTGGCTTTCAGAATGGATGCAGATACGACAACCTCTGCGATTCACCGTGTTTTCAGAGAGTGATGATTTCAAAATTTCAGAAGCGTATACCTACTGGGGAGAAAAGATAATTCGACCTCAGGATTTGGTATGTATAACTCGGCACCAGCTAGATTAAAGCTTACTGATCCGTCAGTAAAGGTTATTATACCGTAAACGGAGAGGTAGGATGCGCAGTTGTACTCCCATATGTGACTTTCGGTAATAAATATACAAAATAATTTTCCGAAGACGTGCTTCATCACCATAGTATCAGAGGGTATGAGTGCAGTTGTAAGCCAACCTTCTTTTGTCCAAGTCTTTGAAGGCGATTTCCTTTGAACCCGACTCATTGTTCTAGGCAACCAAATAAATACTGCAAAAATGATTATGAATCTGATCACCGAACCGTATCGTCAGTATACGTGTCTGGGTGTCAGGCTCCATGATTTACCAAATGACTGTGCATTTCCAGCTTTATAACATGTTGGTGCCACGATTTCCGAAGAGAGCAGGATCGTTTGAGCTTAAATGTTTATGTTAAATACAAAAACGCCCTTTCGGAATCTCAGGTAGCATTTTAATTTAACTAATCCAATATCTGTCAACGATATTGGATTCTTAGTAGATAAGCTAATCGAGCTTAGCTAATTGCCTTTAGCTAATTCCAAGTCTGTCTGAGGTATTAAATTATTAATCCTCGGTATAAGATGAATAGTAATAAGGGCCTTTCTTAAGTCAAAAGCTTTGACCTTCATCATAACACAAATTGGTACCAGCACTTGTAAGTTATTCAACTTTTGAAGAAATTTAACCGGTTTCACGACATTTCACTGAAAAACCTGTATAAATAGTAGAGCATCACTGTAATTTTGAACAGTATACATCTAATATCTGTTACTTTATAAATCCTGTAAAACAAAAAGCTTCTAAGAACATCACCTTTATATACATCCACTACATAGTTGAAATGCACTTAGGTGGGTTTTATAAAATTTCTAATACATATTACGTACCATTAAAGAAGTTGAGTTGAAAATACGTCGACTCGTTCATGGTTTTTATTTTATAGGTCAAATGAATTTTCTTATATAATTTTCAACAATTTTCTTATAAGTATGTAGACGAGGCAAATAAAAAAAACTATATATAATAGTTTTATGTTGTAATAATCGTAATAATAGCAATAATAGTAATAATAATTTTAAACGAAATAAAATAACGAAAAATAACGAAAAAATGAAAAATGCTGAATATATGTAAATGCAATAACGTGTATGTACATTCGTACTCGTATATCTACTATGCATGTAATGAAATGAAAACCTTAAAAAACGCATATAAATAAATTTCTCAGGAAATGAAAATGTTCGTTTGTTTTTTTTTTTGATTTTCATTTTCATTTTCGGTTGATAAGTACTTTTCTCTCATACATAATTTTTTTTGTCATCGTTGTTGCTGCAGTAAAATATAAAATCACAAAAGAAAATTGTGGAAGCATTTAAATAATTTTATGTCGTATTTTTGTTATCACGATTTTAGTTTTGCTATACGACAGTATAGCAAAGTTTTGCTACACACACAAAAAAATGTAAAGAAAAATTATAAATTAACTACCGTTTCCCAATTTTTCCATATACTTACATAAGGTAGCTCAGTAGTAAAATAAGAGGTCTCAAAATTCAAGTCGACCGATAAAAGGTAAAAATGATCATTTGAAGCGCAAAATCCATGCGGGCCAACCGACAATTTTCGTAATATAAAATGTGAATAACACAATGGATATGTATAATTATGAATTATATTCAGAATTAATCTGGGGGCATCAAAATCAGCCAAATAATTAAACAAGTTACTTGAAATATTGAACTGACGTTCACCTGTTTTTGAAATAGCTCATTAGTTAAGTTTTGTGTTCAACAAGAAAAAGCTTTGAAACATGAGAGAAGATTAAGAAAGTAAAGAGAATCCTCAAAAGATTACAGTTTAGTTTGGATTGTGTTCTGACCACTCCTTAAAGAAACCTTTGAGATACCTTAGAAAAAAAATGTTATCTACTTTGAGAATACTGCAAATCTAAAGAAATTTCAGGCCATACAGTCATTCACCAAAATATTTCCTTAATTGTCTATATAAACGGATAATGATAATCAGCTCAACAATATACCCCGACCTAATTATGATGACATTCAATACGAGTATTTGCCATACCATATTGAATATAAGATAGTATCAATAAAACCAAATCGACGAAACATCTTCGCAAAGTTGGTTATTGGACCTAGAAAATATTTCGACTGTTTTATAAGCTCACGAAACCGAAACTTCGTTATATAACCTAGTAAGTTTAGTTATAGTATATAACCTGTTGAGGTCTAGAGTGCTCACGACAAAACCGACGATTTTCACCTAAAATTATGATATTCGGAATTAGTCTGGAACTCAAGTGAATAGTTGGAGCAGAACTATTAATAAAAATATAAGGATTTTGAAAAAGCTTAATGATTAATTTGTGAGTTCAACAAGAAAAAGTTTTAAAATATGAGGGTTGACCATCCTGTCATATTATCGGAGTCCAAGTATGATAGAGGACCATATCAAATAAAAAATCGTTATTGAATATAATCACAATACGACTGTAGTTGTCGAATCAGAAAATAGCTATAAAACCAAACGGATGAAACTTAAGATATAGGAACTAGAAATTTTTTCGATTGTTTAATAAGCTCACGAAAACTAAAGCGTGTTGCGTGCTGTAAAATTGAGTGTGAGTTGTACTTCGGAGTTGTTGCTTATATCTTGTAATTTACTAGGATGGTTAGTTTCGATCTGATGATGACGTCCATTGAATGACTGCGTGATCGAAAAGATCAAATCCATCTCATCAGGCATATGCTACCGGACTTGATGTTGATACTGTGCGATTCGTATATATACGTTCAGTCGTGACGCGACAGTACTAGTGAATTACAAGAACTTAACTCGAAATATTGGTTTTATTAATTGCGTGTGGCGTAAGCTAATTTGCGATTTATTTGAGTTGCTCTGAACGCCACATTACTCCCCCGAAAGTTAATTCCCCCTCCGTTTGAGTTTGATTATGATAATCTATGCCGTAATATGCATTGGGGTACCTGTTTTTGCCCGCTTATTGATTAGGCTTGTTGCGACATGAAACGAACCTGACTGCATGCTGTATTTGTGGGTGCCCGCATTCGCCAACCTTATTGTGTTCTGGCTTTGTTGCAGCATGAGACGAACTTCCTGGATATATCTGTGCCTTGTGAGTGCGAAACGAACTACCACGTATTGAGAGAGAAGGCAGAAATTCCATTATGGGAAGTTAATTTTGCCGTATTAGGTAAGACAGGAGGGTATCAGGAGGTTGTGTCAAAAGGTTGTGTCAGAAGCTCACTTGGGCGATTCCACCTTTACTACTACAAACAAAATCAACATATTTCAACATAAGTGATAGAATGATTTTATAATTAAAGGCGACAAAAAGTTGCTGACATACACCTTTCTTCGTGGTTTAGATGAGCACAATTCGAAAAGATTTTTATTTATCGCCATATCTTCATTGATCCTCGATATATCTCGAAAATCAGGAGATAATCAGGAGATTATAATATTCCAACGAAGACGTTATATTTATTTTATACAGATAAACCTCGCTTAACGAAGATTTTCGATTCCTGGAAATGCTTCGTTAATCGAGGATACGTTAATCAAGGTATCAAACTATATGGATTTGTGTCTGAAATTATTAGTTTGATACACTACAGGAAAAATCTTTATATATTAAACGAGCAATAATTGTATGTATATATATATTTGTTTATTTTTTCTCGAAAACGGGACTATTATTTTTTCTGAAAATTGGCATACTACCATTTTCCGGTGTGAAAAAACGATCTAGAAAGGTCGCGACTTTGGGAAAATTCGTTTATGGCCTTAATTTTGGAAAAACAATTTTCGAATGAATGACGTCACAAATACTTTGAATAAATTTTTTCGATCAAAGTAACCACTTTTCGTTATTGAATTTTTGATTGAATTTTTTAATTTTGATTTCTTTTAACCCTTTCGCATAAATTGCAACTCAAACGCAATGCACACTCGATTGAAAAATATAATGATATAAAAATAAATAATATTCTGCAAGGAAACAGGTTGAAATTGTGGACAGTATTTTACGTGCAGCCAATGACTCTAACTATGTTGAAACAAAATGTTTTTTCATAGATGGACCAGGCGGTACCGGTAAAACCTTCGTGTATAAGGCCTTATATCACTTAATTTGTGGCCAAAATCACAAAGTAAAATGTATGGCATTTACTGGAATCACTTTAACTCTATTGCCTGCTGGACAAACATTACACAAGACATTTGGTCTGAAAGTTCCGCTTTCGTCAGATTCAATTTCCAGCATTAAACCTGGTTCAGTCAAAGCTACAGAACTCGCTCAAGTTGATGTTTTCCTTATGGATGAGGCACCGATGTTACCAAAGTATGGTTTACAAAATATGGATCAGTTGTTGCGGTCTATTAGAAATCCAAACTTGCCATTTGGAGGGAAAATTTTATTCGCTAGAGGTGATTTCCGTCAGTGCTTACCTGTTCAACTCCGGAGCAACCGTAGTGAAACACTCGATTTGTCTATAAAAAAAAGTCATCTCTGGAAGCATTTCAAAAATTTTTTGTTAAAAAAAAATATGCGTGTCGATCCGGAACAGGAAGCATTCGCAAAGTCCATCCTGAAACTGGGAAATGGAAATGAGGATATAATTTCCAGTGGTAATTTAATCGAAAAATTATTTGGAAATTGCCTTGAGGATCTAAATTACGAAGGAATGAAGGAACGTGTTATTCTCACGCCGCTGAACAAAGAAGTCAGTAATATTAATGTTGAGATCGTCGATCGTCTCCCAAGAGAATTCAAATCGTATTAAAGTTTTGATTCTGTAAAGGATAAACAGGAAGGGGGTTTTGAATTCACGCCAGAATTTCTTAACTCGATTGAAATTGCTGATTTGCCACCCTATGAATTAAAACTAAAGAAAAATACGATAGTTATGCTAATGCGTAATTTAGATATTTCGGAGGGCATGTGCAATGGAACACGCCTGATTGTTACCGAATTATGTAACAACGTAGTTAAAGCAAAAATAATTACTGAGGAGAAAGCTGGACAAGAAGTACACATTCCTCGAGTTACGCTCGACTCCAGTAAAGGTCAACTTGGATGTACAATACAGCGACATCAATTTCCGCTTTGACCAGCGTTTGCGATTACCGTGCATATATCTCAAGGACAAACGTTCGAATTTGTTGGCGTCGACTTGCGTACACCTGTCTTTAATCACGGTATGTTGTACGTAGCATTTTCCCGTGTTAAACGACCAAATAGCTTGAAAGTTCTGTTACCACCTGAAAATGAACGTCGCACGTATAATGTTGTGTGGAAAGAAGCATTGAACGCTCCTGATCTAAATTCTATAAGTCTTGATATTAACAGCGACGATTTCCCAATCGAATAAAATAAATAAAATTAAATTAAATTAAAGTTGTTTTGCGAAAGTGTTTAAAAAAACTTTCTTTCTTTTTCCGAGCAAAACTCGGTCCCCGGAACTAATGTTTACAGTACAAAAATTGTAAATATTTTGTAAAAAAAATATCGATTGTCAGTTGTCGATTGTTTTTTATCGATCTCGTCAAACATTTCTAATATGTTCATCCATTTTTTAAAAAAAATCAATTCAGAATGATGAATTCTGCTTAAATATTACTGTGCCTCTTGGTCTACTCTCTCAATACCGGCTTACATTGCCATTATCACAATATCGCTGGTTATGCTACTAGTATCTATTACATCAGATATTGAGTTTCCTACCTCGAGCCATAATTTACGTCAAACTGCATTTATTGTGCTAACTATGATCAGGTTCCACACAGCCTCAACTTAATTTATTGCAGGCTTCATATTGTATTTTTTCCATATTTCTAAAAGATAACTCCTCATTTAAAAAATCGCTTAACGTCCCGTAAATAATTAAATTCGAACGTAGTGATAACACCTTGATCCATTTTTTGTATAAGACTAGCAAATCAAAAATAAATGGCACAAGAAAATCAACTTCGATTGAGCGATTGAGGATCGATTTGTATTTGTTATTCCAAAGTATGTATTCGATAAATTAGGTGTGGTAAATCGCGGATTCGTTAAACGGGGTTTACCTGTATGCAGAATTTTTGTCGAGATTGCTTTTTGAAAAATATGAAGAGTATGAGGTAAATAGATTTGTATGGAAGCATAAGATACGACTTAACATGTCTATAAACCTTTCGATATAAGAATGTTAAAACTAGTTAAGATATACATACATACGACCATAAATTGAAATCAAAAACAAATCGTAAACTAAATTGATTGCAAATTTATGGTACTTGATTAATATGGTTTACGTAAACAAAGATACTTTATGTCAACAACAAGTCAAGGATGTTATCTAAATTAGAAAGTTTTATAACTTGGTATATTTCGTATCACTTCGCACATTTTATTACAGTATTTTGATATACATAATTTGGGATGAATAACATCAGTTCAATATAACCACACTCTCGAAGCCAAAATGATACAATAATATTGGAGAGAAAAAAAACTATTAATTATAAATAATAATAATAATCATATAAAAAATATTAGCTGTGTATCTATTTACTTTTGTATATATAGTAATATGTACTTATAGATCTATCGTCTCTATATACTGGTATATAAACATTTTGGTCGGATGATTAAAAAGAATAAATTCTTTTTGTATTTCGTTGATTGGATTCGATACAGCTTGTTATATTTCTAAATTCATTTAAAACTAACAAAAAAAAATAAGTTTTTAAAAAATTCCATTCAATACAAATTTATTTATTTATTATTATTATTTTATTTTATATTTGAGTTATTTCTTTTCTTACATCTTAATCATATTTTCTTGATCATCAATACGTTTTTTGTGTAATTTTTTTTTCGTCTTAAAATTACGGAAAAAAAATTAAATAAATAAGTACAATGCCCCATAAGCAAAATAATATCGATAAAAATTATTATTTTTTTTTTTTAATATAACAAATTAAAGTAAAGAGTAAAAAATCGAATTTTATTTTCTTAAGACCACCAATGTTATGGACTTTTAAATTATATTATATATATACGACGATCAATATGATCATTACTATCATTCTTTATTTTCTCGTGTATTATCTGTACGGGTACACTCATATTTTCTCAAAGTTTTCTTCTTGTTTTTCGTTTGTGTGCAGAAAAATTGTAATAAAAGGTATGAAAACCTATGTTCGCTTGCCACAGTACTGAAATAGTCAATATTTACTGCAATTGATCATTATTAATGATCGTAATAGTGTATAAAATTATTTCGTAATTTTTAATGGAAATATCGCTCAAAGTAACGATTTTTATGCAATTTATCTGTATACTTTATAGCAATACTGGTATTCTCTAACTTAGCTTAGATTTATTTAAGATGGGAATTTGGAAGTGGTACTTCAATGTTTGTTTACAAAAAGAATGAAGTGAGCAGAACAAACACTTTAACCCAATCCCCAATATTTATTGTCTCACCATATAACATTTAGAAACATTCTTACGTATAGTAGGCACATACTCTTACGTATAGTAGGCAGAACAACAAGCAAGAAATTTTCAACTTTAAGAACTGGATGGTAACGGTGATGGCGCTTAAGGTGATTAGATGTTCAGTTTGGTGTATAGTTTTTCATTAAATGATTAATTAAATTTTCATTATTTGATACTGAATCGGAACCGCTTTCGCATTACGTCGACAACACGATTTCTTGGGATAATATATATTGCTTTGTCACAAATTATTTAATCTAATGTTATCTAATCATTCTATGGTATAGAAAGTTATAAATCCATCTCACGATAACCTTAATATAATATTATTTATGGTGGCGTCTCGTTCATCTTTCAAAAATTCAAGATCAATAATTCTCCCATTATCGATTTAGATTAAAATTAACCTCATTACTCAGTATGATGTCAACCGAAGGATCATACACAAACTGGATTATCTTATTTGTATATATATAAATACGGCCTTGCATACGATTTTGCGATTTAGTTGTGGCTATAAATGCTCATTGGAAGCATTGTAAAAAACACTTCCAGTCGCATGTCGACAAGATGTCCCATATGTTACAAATGTCAAAATAAATACATGATACAAAAGCAATAATAACGCGAAAGAATAGCTGCCATTAAGGAATAATAACGTCAAAAAGTTGAGCGCACAGTTGTAATATGCAGCCAATAAGAAATCAGTTAGCTAGAGAAAAAAGACAGTGAGAAAGGCAGCAAGAGTACCAAACAGAGCTTAAACGGAAGGCAGAGCGAGAGTGTCAGGAGTGAGTGAACGTGAAGAACAGCAACGAATAAAATATAGGCCAGAGAAAGAAAACCATGAAAGGAAAAGAGAGAGCGCGTCAGACGACCAAGTAACGCATTAGGAATAACAACAAGAGCGAGAAAGAGAGCAAGAACGTCAAAAAACAAAGAGCAAGAGCTTCAGGCAGTGAAAGAACGTCAAGAGTGCTATCAAAGGGTAAGGGCTCAACTAGCTCGAGAACAACAAGAGCGGAAAAGAGATCGGCAATGCCAAGCAGAGCTGAGACGACAGGCAGAGCAAATACACTAAGAGCAGCTTCAACATCATGCAGAAAGAGAACACCAAGCTGTTATTAAGGATGAGTATACGCACTATTTTGACACAAATAAAACAAGTTAGGAAGAGACCTATTTATAAATTGTATTTATACATCATGGTGGTTCCGTAAGCAACTGGCATGATACGTCAGGCTATGTGACAGATGAAGAATAAAATGAAAATGAGACAGTTGTTACCCCATCAAACGAAAAAGATAAAAGTAATTTATTAAGTATTGCTGATTTACGGTCATTAAATATAAATATTTTTTCAATTACTCCTACTCCTCCACTCTTAAACCACCGAGAAACTACTGGTCACCTATTTGATCTAGATAGCATGTGTGCAGTAAAACGAGATTAAGCTGCATCATCCTATTCCACAGACACTCCACCAAAAGATTTTTACGATTATTCTAGTTCTTATCGCCCTGAAAGCAACGGTTACTTAAATATACTTCGGAAAAGCTATCTGAAACAGTAAATAATTCAAACCCATCCTGTATCAACAACGGATAACTCAATAGGATGTTTTGATTTTTCTGTTATTAGCTGCCGTGAAATGAGATAAAACCGCCGATCTTGATAACATTTGATTGTCTGAAACCAACTTGTAAAGTGTAATACTTACAAAATTATTGTCTTAATTTTAATTTCTTGCTCACAGAGTCGAATTGGCTTTCATGGAACATTTGGAACAATTTCAAGGATAGCATAGTTACGTTTTCAGCCAACATTCGCCTACGTAGTTGTCGAACTGCCTTAAATCGTTTGTACTCTGGACTTAAGCCTTAATACAATATATAGGCTTAAATTACAATAATCTAAATTAAATTAAATAACTAATGTATGGTAATCATAAAAATTAGTTAATTAATATTAATATCCTCCGCCCAAATTGATATGTCCAATTCAATTCAAATGCCAAGTTAACATCATAAATAAAAACAATATTTAGAGTCAATTACATTTTGATGTTATCAATTCTGCAGTTAAAATTAAACCCGATAATCTCCCTATCATCAACTGAATATATTCATTCCATTAAAATAATTGGTTAGGTCGAATAGCATACATCAAAGCGCAAATATTAGCATGGGTGTCTGATTAATAAGCTAAAAGTTTTTATCAATATTTTCATTTCACTATTTTAAAGTTTCGAAGGATATCTATCCGACATTAAACAAAGACTTCATCATCAATCCCAAAAAAAAAATTTAAAATTCTGCAAAAGGAAGAAATAAAAAAAAATTTCAATTTTCTTGATAGTTTTACGTCTCAGTATCATCCAAAACTCGAACAGCATCAAATTGAATACATTTTCAATCAATCAAAGTGGTATTTAGATTTCTTTTCTGCAACAACCGATAGTAAACTAAACATTACCATGTTGTTGTTTTTTATTCGTCGATAAGATGGTAAAACCAAAAATATCTCTTTGAACTCCATTATTTGATGTACATGTATGTACATATAATCTCGCTGGTGTAGTCTAAATAATATATGGAACATTGTGAGAGACGCTTTGAGTGATCCCCGCATACGATTATATTAATCTGAATAATGTATAGCGATTTGGTTTGTTTTTCGTTGGCTTATCAATCAAATGCAATTTTGTATCTTAAATCATATAAGTACGTACATAAACAACAAAAACGGTATTAAGATTTGGGAAAATATTTGAAAATCGCAACCAACCCCCAAAATTTTTTTTATATTGATTATATTTTGCTACTGCTATATGGTATATGCTCCTCCCGGTTTGTTCGAACATAATTTTTTAATATTATATTATTTACTCTTAATCAATCTTGTATGTTTAAATATTTTTTATGGTTTGAATGTTTTTTTTGTATTTACATGTTTATGTTGCGTTTATGTACAAACTCCTACATATATAATCTAATAAATGTGATTAGGGTTGAACTTTTTATTTTCTTCATTTCGGGAGAGACAGATAAGATAACCAACTGAATATTTAAAATATCTTAGGATGTATATCTTAATGTGTTCTTTATGTAGATATGTTGTTCAATTGGAAACTGTACTTGCAAGAGGGTTTGATATATATATTCAAATATATTGATCGGAAACAATATATTTTAAAATGAACAGATTTAACACTGCTACACTCAGAAAAATTAAGGACTTTCATATAAATAATCTCTGTCATTTGAATTAAAATCTTGAAATTTCTTTTATTTAAAGAATAAATCATTTAGATTAATAGTTTTTAGTGTATTAGTTTAAAGAATCTAATTTAATTATTTTAAATGAAATAAAAATCATTTAAATTAATGAAATTATTCTTTAAAATAAAACAAATTATTTCAAAAATTAATTTCAAAAAAAATTCTTAAAATTGAAGAATTTATTTCTTTAAAATAAAGTTCTATTATTTTTTTTTCATCTAGGGTTGTAAATTTAAATAATTTTTCATTTAAAATAAAGTAAATTGAATTTAATTGTTAAATGTAACTGTAATATTACATTTTTCCGTACTGGTTTTTAGTTTACATTCAGATTTTGTTAGAGACAAGGTGCTTGTGTTTAAAACGTAAAGTTTGTAATTACAAAGTAAGTACAAAGTTTTGGTACAATACAGCCAAAAATAAATATAAAATTCATTAGTTTTAATTTTAACATACATTTTAACTTTCAGAGGTACCAAACTTACAAAACAGGTTATTTTTTACCAAAAAAGAAGATTCCACTTACTCAGACGATTATCTCAGTAGGAATAGCGAAAATTTTGACATCTGTAAAGTTTATATTGGAAATTCGTCCTTACGACACTACCATTGTCACTTGTTAAATTTAAATTTTTTGATGTTTATAACTATAATTTTAACAATAGTTAATTGTGTTTGTTTTATAATGTAATTAAAATTTAAATAAATTAACTTATTTCTTAAAACATCTATGATTTTTTATTCAACCCAATATTTAATATTCTTGAATAATATTCTTAAAAGTAAATGATTTAAAGAATTTAAAATAAATAAATTTTATTTTGAATTATACATTTAATTTAATTAAAATAAACCCTTAATATCATTTAAATTAAAAGAAAATATATTTGATTTAAATGGAATAAACTTTATTTTTTAATGTTTAGAAATAAAGGAATTCGATATTTTAAAATAAAGAAAAATCGGTTTTGCTCAAAATCTATAGGCGAAAATTCTTTAAACGAAACCAAAATTACTTTAAATTTAAGTTCAATTTTTCTGTGTGTATGTATTTAGAATGCATGGGTATAAGCAGGTTAATAACACTCGGAAAAAATATTGTGACCAAAGTCTTAGTAACACAATTTGATCTACTCTAAATATGTTTTTTCGATTCAGGAACCGTGTATTCACGGGAACAAAATCAAAGAACTCAATCCAAAAGTTCTCTTGGTTAGTGAAACTTACTCGATACCTAGAGCCTGTGTTTTATTTGTAATAATATGAATTACAGACTCCTAGATTAAACATGTTGAATCACCAAAATACGAACTGTGCTGGGCGTCAGACGGAGTGGCTTGCTGTTTCGCATGACCTTACGCAGATTGTTAGTGATTCCACATTTGAATTTCAAAATTCTACAAGCAGTCATATTCTGGATCTTTCTCTTACAACAATTCTGCATTCCATGGAAGCGCGTGTCGAGACTGGAATTGAAAATTCTGACCACAACCTGATAATCTTCAAAATATCTCTCGAAACACCACCAGAATTTAGATCGCAGCCAAGGCGACTATGGCATTTTAACGAGGCTGATTACGGTCATTTGTTCAACATTTCCCGTGGGAGAGCCATTGTTTTCATAACAATCAAATAGACAACCTCATTTCCAATTTCACCGAAACCGTTCTACATGGAATGAATAAATATATCCCATCATCCTTTTCCAATAGCAATCCTAATTTTAAAATCTTTTCAAAAGAAGTCGCCAAAGTAGCCAGACAAATTAAATCTGCTCACAAGAAATATTAACGCAACGAAATTTCGTTTGAAGAATTAAGACCACACGTAACATCTGTAAAAAAATCTGTGCTAAGGAAGCGAAAAGAGCTGAGAACAAGAAAGCCGCTAGGTCTTTTGAGTTGAAAATCTCTGATCGCAACTTTTACCAGATGGTCGCATCGGTTGCCAATATTTCCAAAACATCTATTTCAGCATTGGAATGTGCAGACGATGCTTTGGTGGTGGATCCATATTTGCAGGCCAACTTACTGACAAACGTTTTCACTTCGAACTCGAGCTTAGTTGTCCCCGATGGAGTTACGCCTCCGTCAATTCCGTATTGTGGTTCCAAAATCGATCCTATCAACATCTCCAGGAGGAAACTGTCTCCAGGAATCTGAAGGCAATGGACATAAATAGGGCCACTGGACCTGGCGGAATTCCTGTTCGATTATTGAAGGAGTTTGTTCGAATATTGAAGGAGTTTGCCAGTGACTTGGCTCTAATATTAACTAAAAAATTTTTCTTTCTTATAAGCATGGTACATACCCGAACGTCTGGAAGAGTGCGATGGTGCAACCGGTCCTTAAACGTGGTTGTGATAAAACTGACCCTTCAAACTACCGGCCAATATCAATTGTGTCAGCCGTAGCTAAAGTTTTTGAGAAATGCATTAACCAACAACTGGTGAATTATCTTGAGATTAATAAAATAATTTCAGATAAACAATATGGCTTCCGCGAAAGCCGCTCCACAACCGATCTCTTGACGTATGTTACGAACAAATGGAATCTCGCCCTTGAGCAACACAGAGAAGCTTTTGAAATCGCCTTGAATATATCCAAGGCTTTTGACAAGGTTTGGCATGAGAATCTCATTTGTAAACTTGTGACATATACGGCATGGATTCGATGGCCATCAAGTGGATAAAAAGCTTTCTCAAAGACCGAAAGATCAACGTTCTGCTAAATGGGAGATCATCAACGACACACTCCCCAAATGCCAGAATCCCTCAAGGATCAGTTTTGTCACCAACTTTGATTTTGTTATACCTTAATGACTTGTTCGATACCACTGTAAACCCTATCCACTGTTTTCCGATGATTCAACATAGCACTCTTCTATTTCATTCGAAGTCGAGCCTACTATTTAGAGTTAAACAGTAAACGAAACTTGTCACTTCTCTTAATTCAGTGGGGAGTAAAAAAATTTAATGATGTCAAATTTAATGAGAAAAAAATATAAACATGCACGTTCTCGCGTAAAACAAGTCGCAACGAATACCCTTTTGTGGTAAACGGCCACGTTTTCGTGGGTTGTGACTCAATTCGTCTGCTTGGTGTTCAGATTACCAACAATTTAAAATGGAATGAACACATTATCGCATTGGCCAAATCAGCTTCACGTAAACTCGGGTTCCTCAATAGATGCAGACGGTTTTTTAAATCGCATCAGGTTCTCCAGATATATAAAACCTTTATTAGACCGTGTATAGAATATTGCTGTCAGGTTTGGGGTGGAGCAAATGGCATAGCTCTCCGGTTGCTGGATAGAGTTCAGCGGTGTGCCATCCGAATAATACGAAACTCCAGCCTTACGAAAAATCTAGAAAGCTTACAGCACCGCAGAGATGTTGCAGAACTATGCATGTTCTATAGATTAATAAATGGTTAATGTTCTGCAGAATAAACGGAGAAAATACCACCATTAGTTACACTAGGACGGGTAACGCGAGCAACGGTCAATGCGCATAGTTAAACGGTGAAGCTGCTAAAACCTCGAACTGAAGGAGCAAAGCGCGAATTCATTTATCGAACATCCAGGAAGTGGAATTCGTTGATCGGTTTTCAGTTTCCGTTTGAGTATAGAATGCACAAGTTTAAGGCAGCTATCAACCTTTACTTGAAGGACCGCGCGTTGGGTGCAAGAATTCTGACAGTTACAAGGAGCTAGGACTGCCTAAAAGTCCACCCTACACCCAATTAAAGCGTAACTGAAAAAAACAAAAAAAGAGCTACAGCAGTCGTCTTTGAAGTAAAGAAACAGCGTATTCGACGAGAGGTTCTACTGATCTTAGATGACGTTACTCTCGCTGACCATCGCTACATCTCCTCCTCATTAATCAACGATAAAACTGAAATTTGAGAATATTGAATTTCGCAAAAAACTAAAGCTCGTCTTCGAGTGCTGATTATTGAAAAAATGTAAAAGTCGCTCAGCTTTTGTATTGATGACAGTTGTCGAAAACGGATTCCATTGAACGGCACTATAGTTAAAGAAAGATCGCTTAGTCGGTAATATATTTATAGAAAAGTCAAGAATCTACTGTGACCCCAGATTTTCGAGGAATTAAAGGCTGGTTTAAAAAATTCAAAAAACGTTTTCCAAAAAAAAATGGAAAAACTCAAAATTGTAAAAACTCAATTGCATTGGCAGATCATAAAGCTGCACTATCGTATCCCGACAGCGTACTCAACAGGACATCTATATCTAAAATCGAAACCCTCGTTAATTTATAGATCCTTGAATCCTCGTACACTAGGAGGTGTAAATAAAATCATAACCGGTATATTGGAGAGCAAATTACAACATTAAATGGATGTTGGATAAAGATATGGCCAACATTAGTTGAAATAGAAAACGTGTATTATTCAGCAGAAAATGACATTGGTGGCATATTGATGAAGGTTGCACTGATGAGAACATTCAGGATTTATTAGTAGAAGACGAATTTAGTGAATCAAATTTAGCTGAAATAGCATCTCCAAGCAAATAAATTCAATTCCAACTCTGATGACGATAGTGATGTAAATAATCTTGGGCTCAAAAAATTACAAGAAGGTACCTTAGCTTAACCGAAAAGTTAGAATCACTTTTCGTGAATATAGACCCCACTGAAAGAATCTAAATATTTAATAGAGAACTACAATAATGCACCATATAGTGAATTTGGTCTGGCTACATGGTATGACAAAAAGGAAATTTACGTCCACAACATTGAAATTGTTTTCGGACGAAGCACATTTCCATCTCATTGGGTTCGTAAACAAACAAAATTGTTGCATTTGAGGACTGAAAATTCCACAAAAATATGTGGAGAAGGCATGTTACTGTTTGGTGTGGTGGCATTATTAGACCGTTTTGCTTCGAATATGAGGCTGACGCGAACGTTACGATCGACGAAGTCAACCACCGCCACATGTTAACTTTTTTTTTGTGCCTAAATCTTAAAGATATTGGTTTGGATGATCTTTGGTACCAGCTAGTTGGTGGGCCACACATCGAGTGTTGCAATAGTGAAATGCGGCAAAAATTCGATGGCCGCATTAAATTATTTTCATTATCTGATACATCAGTAATATGTGATTGATTGTAAGACCGAGGCAATAGGCTTATGGTATGAGAAATAAGATCCTGAAAAACATATGTTTTCGAATGAAAATTAGAAAGATATTTAGAGAAAACTGCATCGATTGTTGTTCCATGTCTTGTGGTAGGCTCATTTAGGTTATTATTCGTTTGTAGTTTTAATTTATCTTGTAGAAAGTTTACCAAGAGTTGTCCATCTTCGGATATGAAATTAACATTGAAATCTCCTGCTAAAATTAATGGCAAAGTATGATAGTTTTCTCCTAATTCTTCAGAGCCTACTCGACGGTAATATTGGGCATAATATAAGCAACTACCATTATGATGTTGTTTTCATGGTCCAAATCAGCACATATTACCAATTGATGATTGACCAATATAGATTTCACGAATATGTAATAAAATATTTATTTTCGAAGTTACAATATTCGAGACATAATTTGATTTCTGATAAATTACCACTCTTACTGATCTAACATTTTTACGCTTTAATTTCGCAATACAATCAAAATTTGGTATGTCAACATTTTTATCGTTATTTGACCAGGTTTCTTTATAGAATCAAAATCTTGCTTGCATCAATTACGAGATCGCTCAAGTTTGACACGTGTTTTCTGAGACTTTGGCAATTGATAGTAACCATGGAAATTTTTTTTCTGTTATTCATGAAATCAAGAATCGTTCTTCCTATTGTTGACAATGTATTCAACGATAATCGGAGAAATTCATCTTGTAAAGATTGGGTTGATAAATCATTTTTCGACCATAATTAAATCTATTATCATTGTCTTTTGGCACTATGTACAGTCCTTCAATACTGGTTCATCGTGAGTAACATACATATATATAATAATGGTAGAGAATGGTTCCTTTGATATTCATAAACTTCATTGAATTTTCCACTTTGAGATTTATGAATTGTTATGGCATACCCTGATACGAAAATGATTTCGTTTATCGTTTATTGTTTTGTTATTATTCATGGCAATGGTAGATCGTTTACTTGGCCCAATCACACTTTTCGTAACGCAATCATCAGTTTACTTCTCAAGTCAAGCGTGAAAAAAGAATTTTTACTTCAAAAATACATTTGTTAATAGTTGGTTAAAAAAATACGTTTTTGGTTAAATATGCCTGATATTAAAAAGTATATATTTGATATATACATACTTCGTCAACTTGAGGAATTTACAAACAAACCAATTTGTTCGATTAAACTAACATTACTCGTCTTGTTTAAGTCTGTCACTATGCTGACACACGTAATCAACAGAACTAAAAAAACATTCCCATACCATATATCAAACCCTCACCTAAATATGAAATTTTAACCAGCATCGAATTACCCATTTTGTCGTTTTTAATTAGAAATTAAAAATTAGAAATGTTTAAAATCTAAATTGGCTTCTAATTGAATTATTAAGAATTCATTATTAAGCGATTGATCTTAACCCATTACCATAATTCAATTCATGTTCCCATTTAAAAGAAATTTATAGTTTCTACAGAACAGTTAGAAATCAATCAAATTAATAAGAAATCAATTTATTATTCTTAAAATTATTTTTTAATATTAACAAAAATATAATATTTATATATATTCTATCTATGCTAGCAAAATAGAATATAATTAATCGTAATTTGATACTACTCGAAGTTGCTAAATCATAATTTATGTAAAATGTTTGTAGATTAGAACATAAGCATTAAAACATTTGCTTAGCATATGTCTGCAACAAAGTACTTGTTAACTGTACTACACGTTATTTATAAAGCAAATAATTGAACATATATACGAGTATTTAGAGCATAATAAGCAATATATAGATACGCTAATTAGATCAGAACGTTGATCGATAAATAGTATCGCGGTATTCCCGCTTTTAAAAATTAGAAAATCATTTGGTATTCCTTTTGCCAGTAAAGTAGAAAAGAAATTTTGATTAATTGGTTCTAAATGATGATTTATTTATTCATTTTTTTTGTGTATAATTTTTATTTGTATATTACATTGATTTTGAATAAATAAATCTTAAATATCAATCTCGACAAGTTTAAAAAAAAATATTGATATTATTTCAAAAATGTACTGTCTCAAAATGCGTCTTGTGTATTTATTTATGTACAATTCTTTATGATGATTATGCAATTTCGGTCGCTCAGACAAATGATTTATATTTTTGATAAAATGTTCATCTAGATGAAGATTTTTTTATAGTGTTTTTTTTAAGTAAAGTGCGCCCGTATATATTCAAAAAAAATGTTTTTTTTATATTGTTTGATTATCAGAAATTTATTCATGTATAATATTTCATTGTCATGCGGACATTTTTCGATTAAACTATACGAATACGATTGTTAAAAGGCCTGGTGTAACTATTATTGTACAAAATTCCTTAAAACCCTTATACATCGGACATTATTATTATTTTTATAAAATGGTGTTAAAAGAAAGACTAACCCAAACTCTTTATTTACTTTAAAAATATTTTTTTAAGTGGTAACTGATTTTCGTGATGCATTTATTTCACACGACTACAAAATCCTAAACTAAGAAAAAATGGCTGGACGAAAAAGTTTCAAACATTTGAATTTAAATTTCAAAACGTAGAGTTAAATGAGAATGTAAAAGTTGGTCTTTCTCTCGATAGTGCAGAATCCTCATACAAAACGATGTTTGTCCAATAACAACCCACACACATTTTAAGATACTTAAGGGAAATAATTGGTATCAGTTTCTTGAACCAAACTCTTCCAAAATGGATATCAACATGTTAAGATAAATATTCATCTTATTATCTTAGTATGCAGAGAAGTATTTCGAAGAGAAATATGGTAGAAAGTCTAGAAGAGCAATACCTGTTGAAGAGTTAAGCAAATTATAAACGGACCGTACCGATATCCGCAGCTGATCTCCAAAATGAAGAATCTCTAGTCGATATATATTAATGTAGGCAAGGGAAGTTTGTTAATTAAATCCGTAACTTCGCGATAAGAGGTCAATTTGGAAATTAAGATGATTTCGGCTTGATAAGGATGGGATAATATAAACATTTTTTCATTTGAGTGAAGGTATTGTACTATACTACCATCAGATTCGAAGGAATACGCCAATAAATCGTTTTATTCTTAAACGACCATCATTTAACAATTAATTCAGAACTGGTACGAACGAAGGCTATCTGTCTAATTAAAATAAAGCATTGTGACGGTTCTAGTAGGCAATTACCAATGTGTCTTCTGCTCAGTAGTCTGAATATCAATGTGAAGAAATTTAAGCAATCGTAGAATCCGGAACATCTATCGATTTGAAATATGTGGTGCTATCTTGGGGTAAATTTCACAGCATAACTAAGAAGATCCCACTCAAACCTCAGCAAAGACTATACGTATTCAGAACTATCCTGATTCCACAATTATACCATCGTTTTATCATAGGCAAAGTTATGATTGGTATCGTGTAACTATACCAATCATAGTCTATGCGCCATTCAGCCATGGTGGCTTGAAAATCACGGTCTTGGGCTAGAACATATTTTTGGCCATTGAAATTTATATAGCGAAACGGTAACTTTTGGTTGAAGGATAGTATCTGCTAACCACCTCTAACATCGACTCATCATGCAGTAAAAAACAACATTTATCAATTGGTGGGTCCGGATTAAAGAAAGCGACGCATGCCCCTTTTGCGCCCAGATGGATCGTGAACCATCCAAACTATTGTCAGATCGCGACGTTTTCAATTGTGTCGAGTTAAGGATAAATGCTCTCCCCTCAAAGTGAAGAAGCATAAGAGGAAAAGCACACCTGAATGGGAGATTTACGCCTTCTTCTTTCCATATTAATTTCTAAATTCCTTTATTATAGAAAATATGGAAATATGGACCGATTATGTCGCGGTGATTGCATGGTCAAAAATAGCGATGCGATCATAAACGATATTCAATCAAATCGTTATCGACAGGTATAAGAACTGAAAGAGAACTGTACAAAATCAAAGAACTGTACAAAACCAAGGTCAAAAAGAACAATAAATATGTGATTAAATGACTAGGGAGAGGCTCGATGTAACCGGACTTTTAGTTTCATCTGCAACTCTCAACTGACGAGATATATGGACCAAACTATCCATCAACTTTTCGACTTCGAGGTTATAAATAAAAATTCAATTCCAATCGGTGGGTTTTGAAATTTCAGTATTTTCAACAACTCAACAACCATAGACTTATAAGAATTTAAGCTTAAATCAAACGAGTATTTTAATTTTTAGAGGTTTTTTAGTGAGTAGGAGTCACAGACTATTATGCACATTTCCTTTAGTATGTCATAGCGTCTATATGATGAATTTTTCTTTTCTTATATGTAAAACAAAATATAGTCATAAGCCTTGTTTTCGAATAAGTGACTCGCAAGGAATGGATTAACCAGATTTCCACTGTCGCTAATTACTATTTTTGCGAAACTACACCCAAGGGAACGGGCTTAGAAAAAATAGTGGGGAAAGAAGACCCTGTTGAGCTTGACTAGTTTGTCACTGTGAGGAGACATAAAAAGTTTAGCTAAGGTGGGAAATTTACACCGAATATACTTTCCTTATTACTTTTCAAATTCCGTTATTATTGTAAATATGGATACTACGAAATTCTAAATTTGATCTTATCCCATGAAAATCTGGAAATAACTAATTTAATTAAGAACGGTACAACCAAAAATATTCAAATCCTAATCGCTCCATAATTCCCATGAATCACGAGAATACTTTTGATTAACACCGGATCATATCAAGAACATATAAAATTTTCCCAATGTGGAATATGCTCAACTGTTATATGTGTATCTCATAAACACATAACAGTTGGGCATATTCCACATTGGGAAGATTGTATGTTTTTGATATGTTCCGGTCTTAAGTACTTTGGTGATTCATGAGAATTATTGCAATCGCATATGAATCCAATGCTAACCGAATAGCCATACCAATGAAGTCAAAATTTGGTATTACTTATTGATGTATTTGGACTAAAAGTTGCAAAATCATACTATAAAAGTCTCTAAAGAACAGTGATAGAGCAATCTACATATAAGTAAATATATTAGTACCATTGTTCCTGTGACGCTGCCCGCCATTCGAGCCATCAATCAAAGTTCAAAAATAATTAAACAGAAATCCCATAAATAAAATGTCTATATTGAATTGGAGAAACTATTTCTATTATTGCCGGTTGTAGCTTAATTGTTAAGAGAGTCTCGAGTTCGACTCGAATTCGTTGGACTTTGACCACCTACATTGTGCACCAATTGTAAAATGAGTTGAGTCGCGGTAAAGGGCCGTTAACGGGCCGTTTTTATCTTTACAATCTCTTATGGGCCGAAATACTTCAAACTCTTTTGCAATTTCCTTTCTACAACCTAACTTACAAATCGAAACAAAACTGAGAACACACATTTAGCCGATTTGAATCGCTTCATTACAATCTATGATACTGACATAAAATATAGGTCGGTCAATAAGTTCTGCACAATTCCATTGCATTCGACTACCATTTACGGGTCGCAAAATGGCCGTATACTACACTTGAAGTAGAAAATGGTTATAAAATTTTTTATTTGTTGATATAAATCAGTTGACTGTGCATGGGATGCCCATTCTATCAGACGAATTTTAAACCTAAACGTATATTGATTAAAAAAAGGCCCATATTGTCATCGAACGAATATTGAACATCCAAAAGCACTCGTCATCGAAAAATAAGCGACCAATAAAGTCGACTTCATGCTTGCCTTCGTCCGTCCGTCCATCCGTTCTGACATTTTTTTTAAGCAATTTCATTGGTTGAAAATGACGTGTTTTTTGTTGTGACATTTTGTCATCAGGATGGTTTAACTTTATCTTTTGTCAGAACGAACATGGCGAAAAAGAGGTCTTCCCCGGTAGTTTGTAATATAAGTCGAATTGTTCAAAAGAGCGAAGGTTTTCTACAATACTTGGGAGTGTTATTTAGAATAAAAATTTTAGATTACTCATTGAAGTGATGAAGCTAACAAGATTTTAACAAATGATGATTCAATTCCAGATGACACTAAACAGATTTGTTTATAATATATGTAATATGAACCAATATTTGGATCGTTGCCACAGTATGCAAAACGATTCAAATTTGTATGCTATGTCTGTTCCTGTACCTAAACCATACCACTGGTTCATATATTCATAAATTAATTTCATTGAATTTATCTTAGATGTACAAATAATAGACATATTTAGTTATAAAATTATTTTTTGTACTAACAATAAAAACGATAAATTTCATTTTAAATAAATACCATCGATATAACAAAGCTACTGTAAAAGAATAAAACTAAAAATTTAAGACAACCACACCTTAAAAATTTATATACAAAAAATATTCTTTCGTCTTGTTGTGTATTCAAAATATAATAATAATAAATTCACATATAATATAATTTTATTTAATTTAATTTAATTTTTTATCCATCGCGTCTTGTCGTGTCCGGCGCGCATAAGAATAGACTTAATACACACACCAAATGTCATAAATCTCATAGATTTTTATCTCGACGATATTTTATTGGGTGTACGAGACTATTGAATACTATATTTTGAGGTTGGTAGAAACAACAACAAAATGACAAGGCCCATAGATAAATGCATAATTTGTCATTCGATGCCGATAAAAAGAAATTTTTTGTGTGTCCAAAGTGTTAATTTATTTGCTTACATATTTAAATATTTTGTATGGCCTTCTTTTATCTTTCAGAATTGTTAGTTTGTATATACAGTGAATCGAGACAAACGGCATCTTATCAACTAACTACGAGTATATATGGTATATATGCATTCAAAAATTAACAAGTTTTCTTAACAGCCCAATCAATTAGTTACAAACTTTTTATTATGTATTTAACATAATTGTAAATACAAACAACATTACCAGGCAGATAGTTGTTGATGAAATGGACGGAAACCAGAACGGATGAACAAATTTTCTATAGTTTTGGGTTTTAATTAAAGTGGTGTTGCAATTGCACGTATTCCAAGCGAATATTTTAAATAGCGATAAGCTGAATATTTTACCTAATTCCAATAACTACTTAGCTCACGATATATACGAGTGTTTATGCATTTAACGGCACGAACACAACTATGTACATAATACATATATATTTTTAAAATATCCGGCAAAGACGAACCAATATGTAAATATCTAATTACTAATGATAACAAATATATGTAAATGTACTCACAATTTGATAAGAACATATATATATCGATATGTGTTCATCGTCTCATAAAATTATGTTGAGTAAAACAAAGAATTTATTTATGTTGGGGTCTTATAGTGTTTTAAGACTATATGGAAGGGAAATGACCTGCTCATTATAGTGTCGTTGCCTTTTAAATGTATAACGATTAGTTTTGAAACAATATTCGATGTAGTGATTGAATGTTGTGTAAGGAATCTATTTATCGATATGAAACGTCGATGATGAGAGTGAAAGTAAATATATGGTGGAAGATTTTAGTTAGATGACTCGTTTGCACAACTAAATGTCTTGCTATCTTGTAGTATAACCGATACTGAAAAGTTTAATGGCTTCCGCAGGGTATAAACCCAGTCAAAATAAATACTAAATTGAGATTATCATTCAGTAATTGAATTTATTAAAATCCATCGATGTTAACTCTTCAGATGCAGATTTTCGCCAAATTCAGTATCGCAGCTTTTTACTTGCAGGTAGATGGTTTGAGCGCCAGCAACGGTTGTTTCGTTAATGATACATTGTGAATGGTAAATATTTCAAAAAGTTTACAATAGAATTCGATGAGCTGGGATCATCAAGAGAAATTATGGTCACTTTTGTCAATATTTTTTTCTACTTTGCTATCAAAGTTTGAAACTTATTTAAAATAAGTCGCTTTGTGAACACTCAGCATTAAATATTGTTTTCGAATGAATAATTACATTAAACATGACTACAGTTTGTTAAACAAAACACGTTTCGAACTAAGCGGAATATTTAGCAGACTATATTCGCAGAATATATAGACGACAAAGCAGTTTAAAACTTTCAGGTTATACTATCTGACCAATCGATCAAAATTTAGTGCAACAAATATAACGTATACACACCAACATATCAAAAAATATGAATGTTATATAATGAGATTCATTACTCTATATATACAATGTTGGGCATTTTTTAAATCACCGAATAATAAAAATGCGGAGTGAAAAGTCTGGTAAATTTATAACAAAGGGTGCCACAATCACAAATCCCAGTTGTCATGTGTAAATAGATTTGTTACTAGACCCAAAACCATTACGTAACCCAAAACATACAAGCACAACTGATGCCGAACGTTCAGGCAGTCCAAATGAAATCACCGCACCAAAAATGGTTGGCAAAATTCATGATACGCAAAATCGCAGAGTAAAAGTGCGCGAGATAGTTGAGATAGTAGACATCTCATTAACATGTGTGCAATATATAACACGAACATGAGAAAGCTATCCGCGCGGTGGGTGCCGTGTTTACATACAATCGATCAAAACCTCACACGTGTGGCAACTACAGAAGACGGTTTGGCGTTGTTAAAAAGAAGTTTTTGCGTCGTTTCATAGCATGTAGATGCAAAATGGATCCATCACCATACACCGTATACCAAAAAACAGTCTAAACTTTGGATTTCTACTGGCGAATCTGCCTCGCAAAATACTAAGGCGGTTTAATCGTTTTTAGCCGGTCAATCCCACAGTTTTCTAGTCATTGCCACAGGATGCAACGACGGCGAATATTATACCAACTTATCGGATCGTTTCAACGTCGTTCTGAAAGAAAAACCACCGCAAAATCCATGAATTACGTTTCGAATTGCTCCCACTTCCACCATATTATCCAGATCTAGTCACACGAAAATAAATAAATGAGTTTTACCGTCAAATGAATCAAAGTGAAATTCAATTAGTAATTTATAACACAACATCATGTTTTTAAAGATATTTAACTATATGGAAAACTACTGTATACTTGTTCAAGCCAAGACCATATTAGAATGCATATAAGAATGGTGATGCCACAAAAGTACAATGTTTTGGCGGTACAAAAAAGCAAAATACCACCTTATCAGTGAATAAGGTCTTAATTTCATTGTTTTCACTAACACTACACACACATAACAAATTTTACCCCTATACAGATTTCTTTCCGGTTTGTACTACACACAAGATGTTTATCATATGACATACATGTATGGAAAATTCCTATACATCAGCAAGAAACATTGACAAATATTTCAGTATTCGCTAATTTCGCGTATACTATAATCTATCCGATTAAGTCAATCGGATCGAATCATAACAAAAAATTTGCCCTATAAATCGTACTTCCACCAATATAATTTGATTCTACACACTTTTCTACGCCCATGGACAAAAAAACCTTCAATTCAATTGGAACCAAAATTTGGTGTCCAAAGACCCGAACAAAAACAACATAAAAAACTATGACATCTGTATCGTTTTGTCATTACTTTGCGGATGGTAATAGAATCCGAACATCAAACAATATAACCGAAAGGTAAAAAATCGCCATTATTACTCCAAAATTACTATTATTTAAAAAAAAATTTAATTTTCAATTTGCAGATAATCTTGGGATTTTTACAAGCTTAGCTTAAGTCGTTTTTATTTTTATTTTAGTTTTGCTTTATGGCTTATCTCATCTTAGTTCGTTTTTTTCTTATTTATTTATAATTTAAATTGAACACCAAATAAAATCTAACCAAGTCTTTTATATAGGTATACACAACACCAACAAAAAAAGGTGTAAAAAGTTATGCCATTTCAATTAGTCGTTTTGCTTAATTTCATAGCTCGTTCGTTTCTTGTGTTTTCTTCTCGTGTTAAAGAAAAATACCTTTCTGTTTGTAACGTCTTAACGGTAAAAACTGTTAGAATTTACTTATTTCATGTTATTTAAAGTGTGACAAATTACATTTCGATAAATTTGATAAGTCAGTGATCAATGGCCTTAAAAATTTCTAAAATTAAAATGTACATATATTACCTGTGTATTAATAAAGGTACAAGTGGGATAATATAAATAAAATAGCTACGTCTTATATAATATCGTAACAAATCTCATTTCAACATGACAACGTTAAGATAATTTTTTTTTTTTCATTTTCTTTTATTTTATATTTTCGGATGGACTTCTCATACCCATTATATTTTAATGACACCTTCAAATTAAAACAATACATTTATTTTTAGTCAGTGAATTGAAACATATTTCAACTTCAATCAAAAACAAACGTAGAAGAATCTTATCTGTATATAGAAATACAATTATTTTTTTATTGTTCCGTCAATTACATAACGAACTCAAAAAAAACCGGGTGGCCCATAGTTTGTATGTGTATGCGTTACACAAGTATCAGCTTTAATTAGTACGTCGTGTCATCATAAATTTACTCATCAGATAAGACAAGTTAACACTTTATACACTCATACAGTATATAGCGAAAAATAGTTTTTTGCGAAGGGTGGATACACAATATGACACATTTCATAAAACGTATTTTTGCACCCTTTCTAAGTTAGGCACATAAATTAAAATTAATTCCCTAAAGGTATGTATATGTGCTGCTACACTCTTTTGTACGAGTTTAATATAAGCAGAAGGGTAAAATAAATTCGAAATTAGCTAAAAACTTTAATAAAAGTTTTTAAACACAAAGGTTTGTTCAAATAGTTTCTGTTTTATATATGTACTCGGTTAAGCGAGACTTAGCAAATCATTTTTAATCAGTCATTAATGAGAATCCGACCATTTGAATGCAGAATTATTAAAACGCCAACGAAGGTATTTCGAATTCTATCAAACTATTGTAAGAGAGCGTTTTCTCATACACCTAAAACCTAAAAGTCATATCGAAATGTTGTACACACCACCTTTTGATATTGTTATGGCCTTTTCGGCAAAAATCGGACCAACAAAATTCGGACTTCATTATTATTATTAAAGTTGGCTGGAAGTCTTTGAGGTTTCGCACTTGATGTCATAGAGGGTCGATTGTACAAACCTAAGGTTACGTCAAAATGCACAACTTTAGCAAACTGTTTGAACTGTGGCAGAGAAGACAGAAGATGTCCAGTAATATTCTTGGAATCAAACAAAAGGGATCTGATGTGATCGAAAGCCGGACAACTGCTTATATGAAGTAAGCTATCATCAGCATCATGCACAACACATTCGACACATACCGCGCAACTGGCAAATCACATGTGAAAGAGATGACTATTGAAACGATCATCGCCAGTAAGTACATATACATAAAACAATATTCTCAGTGATAAAGCAGGTGAAAATTTGTATTTCTATACAAATGTAAAAAAACAAGCTGGTTCACATCTTATGAAACACAAACGAGAACCAGTTTTAACCAAACAGTCTGCAATTTCGTTGGCCTCAATGTCATCCACATGACCGTTGCCTTGTTGTTTCAACCTAGGAGGTTTAGAAAGTTTTTACAATCCTCTACCCATTTAGACGCTGGTCAGGAAAACACCAAGGTGTTTGAGGTAGGCTGAACTATTAATTTTATATCCGAAAAGATATGGTACAGATAAAGCTGCATTGTCCTAATGCCTTGTAAATAAGCACCACTGTTTTATAATGCGAGAGCTCCATATTGAGTTAAATCTGATAAGACATTCAGGTGCATGAAAAACACTGCCAGAACCAGATCGTAAGCTTAACTTTGAGCGATAAAACCGCACTCATAAAGAATAACAAGAAGTTCGTCAATGACAAGTAGCCACAACAGGGGTAAAAGTATACCTCCATGGGGGCATCCAATTGACACCTTGACCGAAATAAAGGCTTCCTTAACCTCCAAGCATACATTAAATCCATTTGATGATGTTGGGTTCGATACCAGATTTAGTACATGTATTCGTAATCGAGATGAGTGTATTATCAAAGGTTCCTGCAATATCCAAAAAAACTGACCACAAAAAACTCGCCGTTGTTCATAGATCTCTTAATCATAGTTACGAGTTCATGTAATCAAGTCCCACAGAATTTGCACACTCTGTAAACATGTTGCAGCGCTCCACTAAATGTTCCTGCCCAATAAACCTATCAACAATTGAAGAGTTCAAAAGAGAACAAACTGCAACGCAGCACCTCATTATTAATTAGTCCCAATTGGAAACTACATCCAATTCGTTAGTACCTATACAAGAGTGATGATAATAAAGTTTTGTCGGGTTCATTGGTATTATACAGCCGGAAAATGATTAGTGAGAAGTAGGTTGCCTAGGTTCCGTACAGAAGATGCCCAGGAGGATATCTGTGATTTTCTTAGCTCTTTTTTGTACACCTTTTGAGCAGCTAGGAACCTATCTCATTCAGACTAAAAATTAGATCTTCTGGCCTTAATTTTCAGCCTTCTGATAGATTTCCCTTTTCTCTTAAGAGCAAAATACCAGAAAGGTTTATTCCGAGTTTTTTAGTTAGAGATAAGTGGAAATGAAATTTCAAACGCTGCTGTGATTGCTTTTGACAGTGCAGAAGCCTGTTGCACTATCTCCACAAATGAACGAATTTTGGAAGGTGATTCGAGTAAGTAATCCAACTTCCTGTCACTCTCCAGTATAATATACATTAAGTGAAAGTCATGGAACATAAACTGATCTCAATCACCTCCCTGCGAGTAGAGTTAACAAAGGTTGGCTCGTATCCAACATTGAGGATACCTAACTCAGAGGAACGTTAATATTTTAGTAGAGACGAACCTCTATTGTTAACGTTCTTAATCTAACATCAAATAACAAGGTATGTAGCGTAGGTAATGGAATTGTAAGAAAAATATACAAAGGCATTTGAGAGCTAAGAAGAATGTGTACATCTGTGTACATTTCAACCAGATACACTCTTCACGCTCTTGTTCTAGCGGTTAAACTCTTGCAGAGAATTCTGCCGATGGGAGTGTTTAGTGCAAAGCATAAATTTGTATGTGAATTAACAAGCAACATCTTTAATAAGATGCCATGATAATACCAGCAAGATAAGTAAAAAGAATCCTAGAGATCCACTAACTAGAGATCCACTCAAGCTCGTACATCAAAATAAGACTCAAATCGACTCGAAACACAATCGATTGGCCATTAGCCTCGTCTATCTCGTCTGTGTCGGATGATTTTCCATTCATTGATATTAACATTTGGATTTATCACCCTGATGTTCGTTAAAACACTAGGTTCTTCTAGACTCAGAGACTTAGATATAAATTATAAGTGATTTAGGAGGATCACCAACTGACAGCTGACAACCACTCCAAAGATCCCCTCATTTGATTATCTCCTCGACAGACCAATTGTAGGTTGCGTTATTGGCAGATAAAAAACGTCATCACTTATAGATATAGCAGCCCAACATTAGCGCCACAAATTTGTTTGATTTTGCCGCCTCAAGAATGTGACCATTCAACTCAATCCAGCAAATGCCCAACATAGCCTCATCCAGCGAATTGAAACCGTTATTGTCACGCACGCAGATTTATTTGGTCGCTGACTCAGCAATGACTTGAGCCAACTGACTTCATAATCAGTTTTATTGCTATACTCAAAGTTATATAGATTGGCGTGTAATCTTTTTTGTCACTATATTTGTTTTTATCACTAAAATTTGTTAAAGAGTCGAGATCTCATCACTGATTCCCAGTTCCCTTTTGAAGCCTTTGCTTCAGTCGATTCATGGCACTGCCACATTTAAAAAACTGGGTTTGAACACCCGTTTGAAAGAGTGATGAGATTCAAGTATCTTGGATCTCTCATTACTCACGATGAGTGTGAGAGGGGATATCAAGGTTCGCCTTGCCGCTGGCAATCGGGCTTTATATCCCCTACGTTTACTTCTGAAATCAAAATATGTTGCAAATGCTGATAAGCCGAAATTGTACAGATAGTGTTGATCAAAGTGGTAGTCATGTATGGATGAAAGAGTTGCACCTTGACGGATGAGTACGAAAAAGGGCTTCTAACATTCCAAAGAAGAATCGTGCATGTGATATATGGCCCAAACGCACAGTATGAAGAACTCGCTATAGTGATCAAAATCGATGGAGGCAGATTGTTGACACGGTACGGGCCAAACATGGTCTGTAAAAGCCATAAAAAAAAGTATGAGGTCCAAAGATATTATGAGGACTTATTAGCTATCGGGCTTTTATTGTTAAAAAGTTGATAAACGAATTTTAATTTAAATCCACCCAAAACATTTTCAACTGATCGTAAAGCTATATATGTATGTACAACATGTTTTATGGTTTAAATAATTATTTTTTAGATTTGTTATAGTAAAAATTTCCCCGTAATAATTTTAATTAATTTTTCTGTATATACATACATATATAGTTTGTTGTATAAAAAAACAAATTCATGCTGTTAGTTGACTTTAGTTATTAAATCGACTTTGTCAATTACCGGTTATACGGTGTTTTAGAGGAAAACAAAATATTTTTTGCTGCTGCTGCTGCTGGTGCTGGTGATGCTGTTGGTTTTGTTCTCTCAGTGTTTTTATGCTTAATGTATTATGTTTGATTTATTGGAGTAAAAAACATTTATATATTATATTTATATGTTGGTAATGTACTCCGTATTTTATATATGTATAAACACACATATATGGATTTTGTACTGAACAGTATAATGAATGTAATGTTTAATTATATTTAATGTTTGGTTTTGTTTTTTTTTTTTATTTTATTCTGTCGTTATTTTATTGTACATACATACATACATATATATTGAAAACTGAAAGTTTATGTTGTTTTGTTTTGTTTGGAGCATTAATCAAAAAATCTACAACCAGATATATGCGCTGTGTATTTACGTATGAGATTATGTATACTAGACGAATTGCCAAATTTGGTTAGTGGTTTATCTCATATACAACATACATTATTTGTAACTGTTTAGTATCGACCTGATTAATGATATTTACTGTATACACATATTGGGCAATAACACGTCTAGTTTTTTTGATGTCGCTAGATTTTGTAACTTAGTTGGGTTCCCAAGACATATTTCAACACACTGTAAACATACATATATCTGGCACACTTATCATTGCGTATACACACAATATTTTCTCATACCACATTTGATTAATTTTAATACTTATATGTATTGATCTAACGGTCGGACGTTAAGTATTCGAATGAAAAGTAAACTTTCTTATATTGTCTATAT
Organism: Tipula lateralis; assembly: GCA_963932295.1. Classification (NCBI taxonomy): domain Eukaryota; kingdom Metazoa; phylum Arthropoda; class Insecta; order Diptera; family Tipulidae; genus Tipula; species Tipula lateralis. Next base: position 13,581,572 of record OZ010737.1, read on the forward strand.
AATTATTTGATTAACTTAACTTAGCATTAGCAGTAGGTAGTAAAATATATAGTTCTCATATTAAATGCATTATTATAAAAATAACAATTACTATTTATTATATATTCATGATGTATTTGTTTTAAACAAAATATGAGAAATTATTTATTACTTTTTATTTAATTATCTCATTAAAATTTATTGGAAATTCAATATTAAATAGAAATTTTTTGTCTAAATTTACGTATACTGATTACATACATATATATACATACGAAACAGAAATCTTCATAAAATTATTATTGTCTTATGCGTATTTTACGTTTTGTATTTGTATATACCGAATGTAAATAATATATACTTAATTTAACGAATTAAATTAAATATTTATTATAATAAAAAATCAATATATTTTTGTGTGTCTTCAAAAAGATGTTATTTTAAGTAAATAAGAATATTTGGAATGGTGACTTTTAAATGGTAGAGTGGAGATGCAAAAAATGTAAGGTGTCATCATTATTAGAATTCAAATTTATTTAAAAAAAATGAATCATTTGTTTTTTAAACCTTATAATATTAACATTTAAAAATAAGCTAGTCTCAAAAAGCAAGAGCACTACTAGATTATATAAGGTAGGTCTATATTCACTTTAAAGTATGTCCAAATTTTGTCCTAAAACTACAAAAACAATTTTAGGACAAACTTCACGCATTTGTCCTATTAAAGCAAAACTGTCGTAACCCTAAAATCTTTGAAGATTGGGATCCCATACAACTAATCAATAATAATCCCCAATAGGGAATCCTATCTAATAATATCGATCATCATCAAAAAATCATCACTTAAGAATCATCATTTGGGTTTCCTAAGGGTTGTATCCAGAGAGATTTAATATACGTTTAAATAAAGAGTACTATAGTATTTCAGCTAATGAAATTCATAATAATGAATATATTCTATTTTAATTAACCACATTCTCAAAATTAAAAGTTGAATAACTTTAGGACAAACTTCACTCTGGTCGGTTTTCATTCAACTTTTGTCAACTGCAACGCCAAACATATTAAATGGGGTTCTAGATTAATTTCCTCAAAAGGAAAACAACTGTCGGAATGTTTATAGAATAAAAAGATGGACCACATATCTACTGACCACCGAACTTACTAGCCAACTGACAGGTAAAAAATTCCCGAGTAATGCAAAAGTTGTGTAATATAGGGTATACCTAGAACATTAGTAACACCGAAACACTCTCCGATTTGTCTTCTGATCACTCTTCAGTATTAATAACACTTAATACACGCAAGTACTAAAACAAGATCCATCTGACGAATTAACTTAATAATTGGTCTCTATTCAAATCTCTAATAACTGGTGTTCGTTAAATATTCCTTTAAAGAAAAAATATGAAATTGATTTACAGTACAACAACTAACTAGTATACTACAAAAAGCTGCTAATATTGAACAGCTTTTAATGACAAACTCATTAGTTGAACAAGATGACTAACTCAATACGCAGGCAATGGCAACTCCACAGGTCGTCTCAATCAAGATTAAAAAAGGCGCGACCAAGGGCTTCAATATTAACTCAATTCTCATTATAGAAAGCCATACGTAAGCTGAAACAGCCAACGCTCTCATTCTCTTCAACACAGCTCTCTGACAAAAACTGTACAAGAAGTGATGTAGGAAGCAAATACATTTTCCAAACACATAAGTGCAGTGGTTAAACCTAACGAGCAAACTGAAAGTCATGACTTTGTAGATATGTATATCTGAAAACAAGCCAATCAAATACAACTGACGCAATGTCAAATAAATTATCAAGGACAACATCGATGTAAAAAACGCACCCGGATACGATCTGATAAGTGGAAACCTACAATCTAATCTACCGGACAAATGTATGAAATTAATAACATATTTTCAACACTATGTCACTATCCATAAATTTTTAATTAAAACAGGTTACTTTCCAGAAATTTAAAAACTTCAATTTTTATAATGATTCCAAAACCTGGTAAAATGAAACAAAAGATTTTGCCAGGTTCATATCGCTCAATCAACTTATTACTCACTCTCTCAAAGCTGTTCGAGAAAATGCTCCAGTCTATACTTAAGTTAATCATTCCGGACCATAAATTTGGGTTTAGAGAAGAACACGGAATCGTGGACAAGCTCACAGACGAATTTCAAAACATGGACTGTTTCTAAATGTAGTCCAAGCTTTCGATAAAGTATAGCGTAAGCACTTCTATATAAATTTATGGTACAATTTTCGACAAAGTTCTGAAACATTCTAATGACATCCTTGTTATGTCATTTGGGGTCTTTCTCAACGTGTGCCTCATCCATCTCCATTTCTGCTTCGTGATCTCCTTATCTCCGTCCACTTGGTTTGTTTGTCGCATTAATTCTTTATTTGTATTCTTATTCAGCCAGAAGCATTTGATCAATCACCTTAAGCATTAATTCACAAACACTTCGAGTCTTCTTGTGATTTACTGCGTATGTTTCCACGTTTCACAGCCATATTTTACACAGGTATTGAAGATGCGTATCTTGCTGTTTCTTGACAGGACGGATGCAATCCATTTCTTGATACGGTACATAAGGTGATAAGGTATACAAATTTTTGGACATCTTCGATTCTTGGTTGATGTGAAGTGGTGTACTAATGCTTGGTTGTGTACTAACGTTTATCTTGAGCCTCCCACGGAAAATGTTGAAAAAATGACCGTAACCCATCATTGTCAGCCTCGTTAAAATGCCATAGACGACTTGGCTGCTGTCTAAATTCTGGTGGTGTTGCAACAGATATTTTTACTGATATCAGGTTGTGGTCAGAATTTCCAATTCCAGCCTCGACACGCGCTTCCATGGAATCCGGAGTTGTTGTAAGACAGAAATCCAGAATATGACTGCTTAAAGAATTTTGACATTCAAATGTGGAATCGCTAACAATCTGCGTAAGCACATGCGAAACAGCAAGCCACTCCGTCTGACGCCTAGCACAGTTCGTATTTTGGTGATTCAACCTTTCTTTATGGTGGGCATTTAAGTCACCAACCATAATTAATTCGCAGTAGGGATGTTGATTGCGAATGTCATCACATTTTTCTGACAAAACCTCGAAGAAATTCATAGTATGTACCAGTCTGTTTTTCTTTGTGTTGAACTTTATTTCCAGCATCCTCGGATGAGTTCGGTTATTTTCCTTGGGATGCCTATTTCACATAGCGCTCTAGATCTACGAAGAGTAGATATAGTGGTGAGTTCCATTCGTTGGATTGTACGGCGAAAGTTCTTACTGTGTTGACCAGCTTGTTCGTTTCTTATGTATTGGTTCACAGTTGGTGAGATTCGTTTCAGGATACTTACATAATTTCACCCAACCTTTTTTTTTGTACATGTTTAAGGCTGAGGTATGCTTAATAATACAAGTTTAAGGCTGAGTTTTTGTTGTAAGCAAACGTCTTACAATAATACACCATAAATACAATCTTGTTAGTATATAACAATGTGATAATTACTAAAATTATGCCAACCTATATACGATACCTTTAGAAGCATATACGTACGATTATATAAATTGGGTTTGGGTGGCAAATGAATATTTTCGAACATAAAAAAGAAAACTTGGTTAACCTATAATTTGTCACAACCTATTTCGGTGTGGCACACAAAACCAAATTTTCTCTTCTAAACCAAACAATACCACATAACATCATCTCATAATAATAATGACAGGTTTCAATATACCATTTTGGGTATAATTTAAATTTTAAGATGAAAATAATTTGCCCCACATATACGAAACAAGAAGATGGTTATTGTATATATAACAATGAAATTATAGTGCTACGGCTTTATCTTATGTATGTTTATTATATTGTTAATGTCGATGACGAATATTATTTTCATATTTTCTTAAAAAATTATTTTATTTTCCGGAGACAAATTTCTAACGTTTTACTGTTTTAGAGTACACAGATAATTGTAAAAATTATTGTGGGTCAATGGGGATGCAGAATTACTGTAATTATTACAAATTTAGAAATTTTGATACATTAAAACTATCAACCAAATCGTAAACTACATATTAGTATTGTTGTTAAGATATAGGTTTCCCTACATACATACATACACATATATATACGCTTGTCATAAGCAATACAATAAATATTATTAACAATTGAGTTATATTATATTTTATATGAACAGCAAAATCGTAGAAAATCCGGTATCATAAAAGTTCAAGGTTCGTCTTGCATCAGTACACAATAATAAAATTAATAGCTCCATACACAATTCAACAGAACTCAACCAGATATAAATATTATCCAGATACATAGTAGCATACATAAAGAGACTAGAACAGGAGTTAAATGAAAAATTGTCTTATGAGCAATTAAAGACGTTACTGGAATGAAACTTGTATTTTTTTCTATTCAAAGTGGGTAAGTTACGTATGGATTCACAATGTGTAACTCGACTTGTCAACTTCTTTTATTCATTGTTATTAATAATCAAGGAATAGTTTTATGATGAATTATTTATGTATTGTAGATTTATGTTCGTATATACGTTTTATGGGTTGTAAAAGTGCGACGCATCGTCATTGATTGATAAGTAAATTAACTTATTATTAATTAGAATTTTTATGGATTGAAGCTGGAATACCAACAGACCAATATCCATCTTCGAATATTTTGAGAACTCAAATAATATCCTCGGTTTTAATAGGTGGAATTTCACCGTATTGTTATTGTGTTAAAACTTATCGTCAAGTTTGTATAATGATTGAAATATCTTAGCAAACATGTTGGATATAATCTGGGATATAAAACAACAAGAATTGAGTTCGTTCCTATTACAAAGCCGCGGTTAATTTTCCTTTTTGTTTTGAAAAATGCTCCAAAAGTGTTTCGGTTTTTTTTTAAATTTTTTTATTATTTGATTTAAATGACACAATCACTTTATATAATTGTTAGGTAACTTGTAACTTTTGTATTTTTAATAAAATGTGTGTGTAGTTACCCCGAAAAAATATCCCGAATAAATGCGATGGCAACACTAAAATATTAGAATCGGGACAAAACAATTCAATCACAACATTTTTAAGCAACATCCCAAAAGTATGTTTCTAGCATGACAGTTATAGTATCAGGACAGTTACTGTCATTAACTTATCTTCCCGAAGAAATTGTATCACGATCAAATTAAAATGAGAAGGAAATGGCTGGGTATGGTCACTTATTTGGGAATAATGAGTTGACATTTCATTTGACAAAATTACAAAATAATTCTGTTAGACAAAGGGTCGTTATAGTCGTTTAAAGTCGGACAAGATATTTATTACCAAGATCGACTGGAATATCTCTTTGGATTTATCGGTTTTGGATAAATCCAAACTGTAGATACAATATCGATCCAATATCATTGTCAAATATCTCTGTAGATTGCCTACAAATTGCTAGTTGAATTACAATAATATTTAACTATGCAAACCAAGAATGGTATAAGAAATTAAAGCCACAACATATTTTATCACGACGAGATTTCATTACTTACTGCAACCGGTGTTAAACATATTTTGTCAGAATTCGTTTCACGTTCCTCCAGTCACACATGTTCGTCTTCAGTTAAATCCTATAAAGGTCGTGCGTTCTAGTATTTGTAAACTATGACGCTGTCGTATATGTAATGTTTAATGGAGTCGTGACAGTGATAGCAAATTACACTACTTCAAAATTTCAGGTTATACCAATGTTTAGCGTGATGTCTAATAGTTAGTTTTACAAACAAACTCGAAATAGGGTAGTAAGTAAGATTGATTAGGGCAGAAGTTAGACCCTTCTCTTCAGCAGGTGTAGAAATAATGGTATGGATTTCAAAGCTGATGATATAAATTCTTATTTTATTGGCTCGAATCTAACTTTGGTTTAGTTATATTGTTGATATTATACCTGAAGAATAAAGTTCCATTTCCAAAGCTTTAAAATATCATTCTTGGTTTAGAAAGTTTTATGGCACAAATACTTCATTATTGAATCTTATTTGGTATGTTTCAGGAGAATATGACTATTCTTAGAAAATATTTTAATGCTTCGAGTGCAAGCTTTAAGTTTCCGACTTAAAAAGTTTGGTCATATGTCATCATGTGCTAGGCTGGTTCTTGGTTGTAGTTTAACTATAGTTTTTATGAGTTTCAGGTCGCATTACGTCAATATTCCATTTTTTTTGTTGTGTTGTGTTGTCGGTCACTCAGGCTCTAATGGCCCATTGTGACTTCTCCCTATATTACTGCACGTTCCGAGTATAGGTCCGATTTACGTAGAAACCATGGGCGGTCAATATTCATTACTCCTTGCTCAAAATTCTTCTAGCCCTTTAAATTCCTCAATTTTCGTTAGAGGTATTTCCCTATGAAACCACGTTCCATTCAAGTACTAGGAGTTTGAGATCTGCCAAGACATGTACCCCAAAATTTCTTGAATGGCGTGCTAGAGTGACAATATACCGATGGCTTCAAAACTCGATTGCTTATAATCTATTAAGATTTTATCAATAATATCGATATCAATCTATTAATATTTTCTTGTTGATTTTAACGAACCTCTTGTTGACGAACCTCAAAATATTTGTATTACCTAATAAACTTGTATAATAAATTTTTCTATATTGCATTGAGTAATTCGCCTAAAAAAATAAAAAAAAAGTTGAATGAAATATAGAAAGGCAAATGTACTCAACGTTCCCCATCTTTATGGAGAATAAATTAAACTGGTAATAATTATTACAAAGTTATGTTGGACTATTGTCCGATCATATAACAGAAATGTTCCACATTTCGTAAAACTAAGTAATTCCATTTTCAGTGTGGCGTCAGATCCTCACAATAAACAAATAAAGCAATGCAATCTAAGCACTATATACGCTATAAGATACGTTATAAGATGTATGTTTGAGTTCGTGTTTGAGAATTAATATTTTATGATTGTTGGACCAATGTATCACAAATATTGGGAAAATGCTGGTTCAATCAAACCGCGGTGTGATGAGAAACTCTCTAAACCAAGAAGCTTAGAACCGGCGACATCTGCATAAATCATCCATTATAAAGGGTGGTTAAATTTTAAGGAACGACGTTGAATGTGACATTTCTCTATTTCAGACCTACTCAATTTGAACCATGGAAAGATACACAATCGAGCAACGCATTAAAGTTATTCAGGCATATTATGAAAATGGGCGTTCAAATCAAAATGCAAATCGTGCACTTCGTGATTTTTTCGGTCAATTTAACCGTCCAAATGTGAGTACAATCGGAAAAATCGTGCTAAAATTTGAGCAAATCGGGTCTGTAGGAGATTTTAAAACACCAGTACATGCTCGTACGGCAGAAAATATTGCTGCTGTTCGCAATAGTTTGACTGAAGAGGCGTCCTCCTCAACTCGTCGTCGTACCCAACAATTGCACCTCTCACGCTCGTCGTCGATGAACATTATGCATAAAGACTTGCATTTTCACGGTTATAAGGTACAATTGACTCAAGAACTAAAGCCTCTTGACCATTCTAAACATCGTCAATGGTCAGAATGGTGGCAAGAAATCAGTGGATGATCAATTTTCGAAGAAAATCATCTTCAGTGATGAGGCACATTTTCACCTCAGTGGATTCGTCAATAAGCAGAATAGCCGCATTTAGGCGAATCAAATTCCAAGAGTGATTGTTGAAAGACCAATGCACCCACAAAGAGTGACTGTTTAGAGCGGTTTAGAGCGGGCTGGCTGCATCATCGGGCCATATTTTTTCCAAAACGTAAGGCAGTTACTGTGAATGGTCTTCGCTATAGTGAGATGAAAACGAACTTTGTATGGCCCGAATTGGAAGATATCGATGTGGACGATATGTGGTTTCAACAGGACGGTACCACTTGCCACACAGCTAACGAAACAATGGCTCTTTTGCGCGACACATTCAATAGCCGTGTTATCTCACGTGGTAGCGATGTCAATTGGCCGCCAAGATCATGTGATTTGACACCGTTGGACTTTTTTCTTTGGAGTTATTTGAAAGAAAAGGTGTACGTCGATAAGCCAGCAACAATTCAAAAGCTAAAGGATGAGATAATTCGGCACATTAACGGCATAGAACCTCAATTATGCCTAAGCGTCATCGAAAATTTGGACCATCGAGTGGAGGTTCCATACATAATTGAACCATACCATATAAGTAAAAGAATTGACAATAATTTCCTAAATAATTTGTGTTTTATTCAAACTCAACATCGGCCCTTAACATTGAACCACCTATTAAATAATTATATCGATGTATGTTTGAGATTGTGTCAGAGATTTAATATTTTGTGACGATTGTGAACATTCGATCAATGCTTCACAAATATTGTGAAAATACTGGTTCTGCATGTACTTCCCATTTATTTTTTGATTATACAATATTTTATTTGAATTGGGTCAAAATATTTCAAAGCTACTAATTTCCTCAGAGGTCAATGTTTTAATTGCCTTCACCGGAGCGGTACTATATATACAATTGAGATGTTTTGCGAGGTAGAAACAAATGCATTATCTCCAGTTTATTATGAAAATAAAATTCATATGTTGTTCTGTATTAATTAGCATGTTATGGTACAGTAACTGATACATAATTATACAAATATTGAAAACATGAACTTTCAAATTAAAATTTATATTTACCAACTCAATGAATCTTGATATTATACACAACCACTGGTCTATTACATATATGTATATACATAACGCAGCATCGAACATATAAATACAATATAATCCACCATTCACCATGTAATTTTAAAATATTCATTTCGAAGAACCCTACAATGTTTGTACAAACCATATTTATATAATATAATTACACTAAGATTATATTATTTATTTCATTTCGCTTGGCTATAATTTTAATCCGTTAAATATATATTTGTATATCTTTATCTGGTACTGTATAATAAAATATACAATTATACATACATATATACCCATAAGATTAGCAAACATTCCATTAGCCAACAACCGAACAGTGAACATGAAACTCTTCAACAAATTTAACAAAAACAATAAATTTAACTAAAACATAATTTGCAAACAAATCATTACAAATTCTCGTTTCTATACATGCATAAAAACAATACAACAAAAACAAAAATATTATTTATTATAAATAAATAAATAGAAAAATATGTAATTTATAATTTAAAGTAAAACAAATATTTAAAAATAAAAAATATTAAAATACGAGAAGTAGCTTTGCTTTGCTTTGCATGATAACAAACTATCACGAAGTTCACTAAATCATTTTTTAATCGTTTAAATTGTATTTTATGTTTAGTTATTATTGCTTGTAGGATGTAGCTATATCTTAACTATAATGTACACCGTATATCGTATAATGTAACACGATTCGCGCGGTCAATTCCCGAAAAGCCCGTAAACATATTATATCGTTTCAAATTGTCGCTTTTTAACTAACTCGTTTCATTTTATAATTCACACACACAACATGAATAACGTGGGTGCCCTATAAATATTTCGCTTGATGTATTTATTATGTATCTTATATACGATATAGTTGTTTGGTGAATGACCAGATTAAATAAGAAATTCTATTTTACGAATTTAATCAAAAATCCTATTAAATTTAATTTTAATCAATTTTAGTAAGAGATTATTAGACTCAATAAAATATGTGTGATGATATACGACCATCCTACAAGTTGCAACCATATATACTCCGTACTTAATGCGATGATTTTCTAGCTCGATTATTAAACGATTGACGTGTTGTTGTGAATCGACCCCACACATTATGCAACTCATATATAGCAAATTTACACATTATTTTTATGTCTCGTCATCCCAATTACCACGCGATTTCATTTCACAAAAAAAAACCAACATTTTGTTTTGATCTTAAAGGTTTTTATACATACATACATATAACAATTAACCTTCCACGAACTACACAAATTGTTTATCGGCCACCTCATTAAATCAATTCCGTAATTATATAGTAAAGTAAATGACAGTTTCAACACCTTTGTGGTGTTTCGGAACGTTAAAATGTAATTAGCAAACGAGTAAATAAAAGTTACACAAAAGGCAAATACATATACACAAAAAATTCATTTATGTTCGTTAAACAAATCATAAATTACAGTAATTGATTTTGAATTGCATTATGTCACCATAAATGTTAAAACAATAAAAACAAATAACATGTAAGAAGTAGATGAAACAAAAACAAAAAGAATTATGTTTGGTTGGAATTCACACATTTGTTGTATTCACTATACTGTCTTTGTTGTGTTGACGACGTTGAAGTTCTTAAGAAATAATTTTATGTAATAAAAATTTAATTTTCATCTAATTTGTTAGAAAAGTTTGTCTAGAAATTAGAGGTTGTGGTTCGTTAGTGAATCGGTTATAATGGAGAGTATGAAACGGTCTTTAGCTTTTAAATTGTATTTTAAGTGTTGAAAGGGGTCTCGAGTATCAATTGAATGTGTGCATTAAAAATATTTCATGATTTGTAAACGTTTCGGATGATTTTATGAACTCTTTCACAAGCACGAGCGTTTCTTCGTTGACCGCTTAGAAACCCAAAGATATTTAAAAGAATGTGAATGTTTTATCTAAATCCGAATGTCGCACCATTATCTTTTTAAGCTACCTAAACTGGTATTTTATTATAACTTGGGTCTTTAACAACCTCCCATAAGAAATACAGTAAGATTACAAACTTTAGTTAACTTAGCTCTTCAACTGAAATTGGATATATACGGCCAACATCATCACTTATATCAACCTCAGACTATCGAAATCACTGTTGAGATTTTACATGTAATTTTTTTATTTGCATAAAACGTAAATTGCTTGTAAGCTGAATGAATTTTTTAAATGACTTAAGAATGCAGCTTAATTTCTGCAACAAATAATGCACTAAGTGTAGTTTGGATTACATTTTTTTTATAATTTGGACAATATGTTAATGTTATCTGCTTCATTTGAGCAGTTCTTTGACCAATCCTTAACCTCCTTTATATATGAGGTATACAAATTACTGAACCAACAACGGCAATGACACGGCAATATTTGCAACAGCAAAGAACATCAATGATTTGACTAGTAGATTAGAGAGGGCCACTTATCTTCAGATTTGTAAAGTGATAAACTCGATAGTAGTGCCGCATGCAAACACCGCTAAAAATCTCAGCATCACTTTAAATGCAAAACTTAGATAGAAGGAACACATAAAAAAGAAGAGGTAAGAAAAATGCATTGGCTCTTAGCGAGACAATCTAAACTAATCATCTATAATAAACTTTTGTTCTACAAACAAATTCTGAAACCTATATGGACATATGGCAGCCAACTCTGGAGTTTTGCCAAAAAGACAAATATCAAAATCATACAAACAGTTCACAAACAACATCCTGCGATGCATTGCTAATGCACCGTGGTACATTCAAAACGACAATCTCCATCGAGATTTAAAGGTCGAGTTTATCGCGGATTAAATTCAGCATCATGCAACAAAACACCTACAACGCCTGAACCAGCATGAAATTCTGCACATACGCTGTATGCTGACTTCCACTCGAACGAAGGTTGTAGTTTAATGGTTAAGAGAGTTCTCATCACGCCGCGGTCTCGAGTTCGATTCTCGCCGTTGGCCAAAAATTTGAAATGTACCGGATGATATAAAAAGGCGATTGTGTGTAAATATATTCGTTGTAGTGTAAAAAAAATAGTGCACAGTTAATTATTTCACAAATACTATTTGTAAAATAGTAAGAAGATTTTTTAACAGATGGTGCTTAAACTACAATTAGATTTGATAAGAGATGGCGCGTCATCTGTTAGAATATAAAACTGAATATCCTTATGTAAATTACACGTTTTTTACGTGCTCATTACACGTTGTCTTCTATAAAGGATAACAATCCAACTCATTGCTTTACTTGTTATCCAAGCAACTTAAAAGGAAACAGTTTATAAACACACCATCCAGCTAACTGACGAAATCTTCAGCTATAGATATTTTTCCATTACTTCAAGCCGACGCATTCATCGATCAATTTTGCATCACCATACAAAACTTCTATATCCACGTCTTTGTTAAGGTTGATAAAGGCAAACCGAGGTTCAAGCCACTTACAAAGATGGATCGTACAAAGGCATAAGCCAGAACAAACAATATTCTGAAAAAACAAGGGGTGGAGGATAGTAATCGTTCGAAATCGAATTTAATTAGGATATTGGTTACTCACAAAAGTGATGATATAAACCGAGTTCGTTCTATACAGGTGCAAACAAGAATCTCGCACTAATGAAAGTTTTGGTTTAAGTAAGTTTAGTCAAGGGTTAATGGTACTCGATTATATTTCTTAAGCAATGGTCGAACAAAAATTACAATTCTCAAAAGCTAGCTACCACAAGTGATTGTTTGTCAACAAGTATTATGTTATTATTACCAGAGTAGCAAAGTTCTTTATTGATGAGTTACAAGAACAGGCTAAACTAAAGTATTCACTTATACAGTGTTAAATAAATATCAAATAAAGGGTTTTCCCATAAGAGGTGTGATTTTGATATTTAAAAAACGAGTATTTTGTCTATTTCATTGTAAGAGTAAGGTATGCCATTAACATTTGAAAACGATATCAGCCAAATAGCCACCATTGGCTTCTCTTGCAGTACCATACCCTTTTCATGACATTTTCCATGTACAACTCGAACCTTTGCGGCATATAGTTCGATATTTTCACGAATTCTACCTATAAAGCCTTGAATCGATTGTGGAAGATTTGCATAGACCTTATCTTTTACGTGACACAAAAGAAAAAGGCTAAACGTGTTAAATCACAAGAACTCGATGGCGAGTTGTGATCACATCTTCGAGGTCCGGCCATTAAAAATCATTAATCATAGTTCAGTAGCACAATCCATCCAATACCTTAACAGTTACACCAGTCTTATGTATGAAAATGTCCAATCACACTGCCAGTCGGAAAATCACACCAAACAATAACACTTTGAGAATGAAAAAGCTTTTCAACAACCATTCTTGGATTTTCTGAGCCCAAATGCGATAATGCTGCTTAATAAAGTAGCCTCTTTGGTGAAAATGAGCCTCAACACTGAAGATGATTTTTTTATGAAAATCTGGATCATTTTGATCCTTAAGAAATAAGTCTTTATTGCAAAATACGGTGTAATGATGTTTGTGGAATGTCTTATTCCAGATATTGACGAGTAATCGACAAACCTGTAGGCCTATTTGTGAATTCGAATTCGAAGAAACGAACGATGTTTTCGAATGATTGGTATTTATGAATCCGTAAACGTATAATAAAGCAAACGAAAACGAATAATCAAGGAAACGTAGCAACGAATGAAAATTTCCCTTATCGAGTAATTCGTTTTCGACCATAAATTTTACGTTTATGAACGAATTTCTGTTCGTTGTTAGTTTTGTTGACGAAGAAGTACGTTTAAAATTGAGCTACCACTACAAAATAATAGAGGAAATAGGAGACCGGTTCAATCTAAATCTCAATATGAGTAGCAAATATTGCAAATATTGCAAATAATAGAAAAGCAAATATTGCAGCAAAAAACATTGTGATCGAAACATTATTAGTTGTAAGTGCGATAATGTATTCGTTTGAATTTAATCAAATTTTATTTAATAAAATAATTTTAAGATAAAGAACTAACTATGACAACACAAATGAATTAAACAAGAATATATTATTTATAATCATTCTTTATTTATTTATAAAAAGATTAAGATGACGTTTAGTACGTCGTTTCTTATTCGTCGCGCTAACACGCCTTCGTCATTTCGGTTCGACCCTTCCCCTTCCTTTCATCAATTGCATTTTCCACCAAAGTGTCGTCGAATCCAACTCTGAAGTGTAAGCAAATGTTGAGCAGAGTTGCGCACACATAAATTATTTGGGAAGCCTTTTTTGGGGAATAATGTAGTTGTCGGGCTCCATGAATACATCGGAAACGTGATTTTAAAATACCAATGCAACGTTCAATGATATTTCTTGTTACTCCAGCTAAGATAACTCTGTATACGCTCAAGTCTGCGTATACAGAAATTTCTAGTATGATCACTCCGAATTAGGTGACTTTCGGGTTTTACAACATACCCTTCTGAGAGCCATCATAAGTAACCGTATTTCTCGTGAGAAGATAATGATACCAAACAAAACAAACAAAGCGAGAGTAACGCTGGTGGTTAACAAATAAACAACTATAAGCTATCAGTGGAAGTAAGAGGAAACTAAAGTCAGCTCAGACCCCAGTAGTAGTGCGGAAACAGGATCCGTCTATACAAACAGAGATAAGTTCAGAGGTGGAAGTAAAGGGGGTATTCACACAAACATTACAGAATGAAAGTCGCCTACATACACTCAACATATACATATCAGGATGTATTCGGCAATGACGTCGAACAAAATCAATTAAATTGTTGCAAGAAATGAACACAAAATGTATATTGACGGACTGTAATGAGCCGCACCAGCTTTTTGCGATCCAGCACCTTAGAAGTTAGTACGGAGAAATTTTATAGACCCACGATGTCCATCCAACCACGATTTAGAGTAGGTTCCAGGACCTTAGTGTTTGTTGGGTGACCGATGCTTTAAAGCAGGAGAAGGAAGTGGAGGTTATATAAAGTGCCGATACGTTTTAAGTTATTGTATATACTTATAAATTTTAGAACATTATAAAAACAACTCTGCGACAGTTTGACATGGTACATTCCGAATTCAAAGGGGTATCATATAACAGGACTTTGTAGCGAAATTGACAATCAACTCAATAGCCATGGACCACCTATTAACTTCAAATGGCTTGAAGAAAGTGTGGACCGATTTCAAATATAATATTAAATAAAACGTAGAAGAAGATAACGTGGCACTGTCACACGACTACACGAGAGAAACATTTAAGAAACGCAGTAAATGGAATAACGGGCACTATTTCGTTTGTTGATACACGGTTTAGTGTACAAATCAACCCAATTTTATCAACATCTATGTATAATAAATAGAATCAAAATATAATAACAGAAATATACTTTTTAAATGCCAAAATTCAACAATATGATTAATTTTAGGATAGGTATGACCATTAGTACAAAATTTCTTTTCTCACTATTTGGCAGTGTATATTTCTTTTTTCGATCGTATTGCCAAAAAACAATTCATGTTCGAATCGAATTTATGATTCGAATCGAAGAGCAATACGAATCGAATTCCCAAATAGGCCTGCTGTGTTATCTTTCACCATTTTGTAGTGAATTTTAACAATTTCAATGTGTTGTTGAAGCGTGTATCGAACCATTTTTAGTAATTGCGTAGTTTTATATTGTCAAATGTCAAAATTGCCAGCTACCCAAATAGGAGGCTATTCAAAAATTAACCTCTTTTTGAAAAGCTCTTTACTTTAACGGCATGAGAAGGAACACATTATGAATTTGAAGACACCAATTTGGTATCAAATGAATTATTATGTTGTAACATTTATTGTACTTTGATTAAATAACAAGACATTTTGTTTGACAGTCAAAATAAGAAGAATAGAAATACTGATCTAAGAAATAATGAGACCAATCTGACCTTATGCACCATATAGACTTAACTAACAACGATATCCATCAAACAATAAATTATGTAATAATAATGTTAAAATATATAAACTTTAAAGAGCTTTTATAAAAATAAAATTACCAAATTTGGCATTTTAGTATATCATGTTTGCGGCAAAACCAAATGAAAGCATAAATTTCAACAAACACAACAAAAAAATGTTTTTTGATTTCAGCGAATAAATCAAATTTTTCGAGATGACGTTTATCACTATATACTCAACAATAAATGTTTATATGTAGGATTATGATTATTATTATTTTTTATAATATAATATATATTTTAAAATATATAAATGTGCTAAGATTACCAACATAAATCACATCAACGTTTGTTACAAAAAAAAATAATAATAATAATAAACAAGCACTAAAGACTAAACATTAAATTATACACATATCATCGAATTCGTACACACACACATGGATGCGATTTATATGATATAAACGTCTGTCGAAAAATTGTTTCCCTGATAACACCCAAAAAAAAAAATAATGTTAAAGGTAGGTCTTAAATACGTTTGAACATCTTATTTTTTAAAGCGTTTTCAACCGTAACGCGATATTCACGAAGCTTATAAAAAAGTATTCTTCCAGCCGACTAGTCAACAATGAAACGAATAATTTTAAAATATTTTATAATTTAACAAATATTCGGGGAAAAAAATAAATTATTTAATTTTAAATTATCTAATTAATTTTTTTTATTTTCATTATTATTATTATTAAAAATGTGTATTAAGTAAAACGAATTTATAATTTATTCAAAAGAAATTATTCGTTAATAATTTATTTACAAAAAAAAATTATATTTTCTTCGGGGAATTACGTAGTCAACAACAACAATAATAATAATAATAATAATAGAATATAATAACAAATAATAAATAAATAAATATTTCTTTCGTTCTTGATTATTATTATTCGAAATGTTAGATGCTTATTTCGTTTTCTTTTTGTAGTAAACCTTACAATTAGCGGTGCTATTTGAAAGGCAATCAACCAAAAATTACAAAATAACAAAAAAATCGTATTTTTGTAAATTAATGAATTTAATAAGAAAGAAATAAGTTTTTGTCGTATCTAACAAACGAAATTGTTTTAAATACATGTGTAAGTAAATATAGTTGAAATGTTAAACGGTATATAAGACACGAAAATATGTCGCACCTTATAGGTTGATTAGTTCTGTTAATGATCGGACTTGTTGATTTTGGACACTGCGTGCACGGTTTCGGTAATTAATGTTGTCGAAATGATTATTTCTAGCCGATAGTTATCGCATACGATTATATATGTGTCATGAAGTAATGTAGACTTAATTTTTTTTTATTTGTTTAATAATAAAATCTAATCAAATGATGATAAGCAAGTGTGGCTTTACAAGCAATCAATATTCTGTTCCCAATAATAAACCTTTTCTTATTAGATGACTAGCTCATGCGGTATAATTTTTTTAAGGCGTCTTGGTTCTTGTGTTATATGATAACGGTTCAGAAACTAGAAGAAGAGGTAGAAAACTTCACTAATATCATTCAGATAGGCGCTTGGAATAATACCAAAGGAACAATATCCAAAACCATTGGTAAAAGTTCCCCATTCGGAATCTCGTCTTCGAGAAAAGAAAAGCTATGAGAAAATAGCAACAAATGAGGAGTCCCTCTTACAAGACGATTCTAAACAAATCACATAAAAAGACATATATGAAAAGTCGTTTTCTTTGTATCTTGGAAAATGGGTCGCTGATGAAAATACGAATTACTCATAATCAAAAATGGAAGCAATAATTATTAGGGTAGAATTCCTCTAATAACCTAGAAAGAAGTTAATAGGGAAATAATATTTAATCTGAAGTCAGCAAAAGCTCCTGAGTTTGATCTTTTAATGGGGAAATTCTAAAGCAACTACCAAAAAAGCTATCGCTAAACTAACTCACTTGCTTAATGCTGAAACCTAATCATATCGTCCAATATCCCTGCTCCCTATGATTTCAAAGCTAATCGAGACACTATTCTTGAGAAGAATGAAGCCAATAATTGAGACGTAAACCCGGATCACCAATTTGGATTCAGTTGCAAACATTCAACAATTGATCAGGTTCCCAGAGTTACAGATATTATAGAAAAGGCGTTTGAAGATAAAAAAAGTTTTAAAGATTGTTCGACCTTAAAAAAAGTTTTAAAGATTGGCGTTTGAAGATTGTTCGACCTTATTTCTGGATGTGGCAGCAGCTTCCGATAAGGTATGATACGACGGTTTAATACATAAACTAAATGTTATGTCAGGACCAAAATTCGCCAGATGGCCAAGCGATGGAAAATCAAGCTTGATGAATTAATGAATTAAAATCTGCCTATGTCAACATTACTAATAAACCATTGGCCAACCCTTCACCAATCAGCATAAACAATGTGATGGTGCCGAACGAAAACTCTGCTAAATATTTGGGTATGATACTGGATGTTAAGCTTAAATGGAAAGAGCATGTGAAAAATAAAATAAAATGAGCTTGATCTTAAATGTAGACAATTGTACTGGCTAATTCGACGAAGATCAATACTAAGCATATGCAATAAAATACTGATTCACAATCAGGTTCTAAAGCCGATTTGGCCATATGGCATTCAGCTTTAGGGCCGTATCAGAACAAGATACTTCGGAGTATAGTCAATGCACCCTGATACAATCGTCATAGTGATTTGCCTCGTAATTAAGAGATTCTGCATATGAAACACGAAATAAAAAGATTTGTAACGAAGCATGAATCAAGGCTAATGGAACAAGTCAATGCAGAAGCGGCTACTGGATAATTAACATTTGGTTAGAAGACTAAAAATAATCAAATCCTTCGAGTTCGTTAGTATGTGAGCAGATATCTACCAACTGGCATTGATGCATCGTTGGATCCACAGTGACCACAGTATAATTTAGTTTTTAAGAAATCAGATGTAAATCTATCGCCGGTTGTAACTTATTGGTTAAGAGAGTTTCTCATCACGCCGCTTTCTAGAGTTCGATTCTCGCCGTTGAGACGCGATAAGGGCCGTTTACGGCCTCTAAGCTATAGATTATTTTATAGTTGAAAAAATGTTCACTGTTGATATGTTGCTGTAATCTTCTTTTATTTTGATGGCAAATTCCTGGATTACTTCATCAATCCATTTAATATCAAGGTCATTGTGTAATTTCTCATTGGTAACGTATCGGTAACCATCCGTTATCGCACATACAATTTTGTTTAGCAGATTTGAATAATTAAAAGATTTTATTGCTAAGTGCAGCCCCTGAGTTGGATACCAAACGTGTAAATTGGTTTAATTATCGATTCGTAGATCAGGCGTTTATAGCACAGGCTAAGTTTAGTATTTCTATTAGCCAGTAGGTACATCTCGCGTTGTTTTATTTTAATTTCCTCCGCTTTTTGTCTAAAGTGGTATTTCCAGTTTAATCATAAATCTAAATGCAATCCAATATATTTAGCAAATTCCGATTAGGGTATTTGTAACCCGTTTAGAAATGTATGAAGGTTGCTATTATTGTGCCGCAACGTGTGTTACAGGTATTGATTTTACCTCGTTAATCTTAATTTTCCAATCCCTGGTCTATTGGCTGATTTTATCGAATGCTTGCTGTAAGTATTCAACTGCTTGTTTTTGTGATTCGCTTGATGCCAATATAGTTGTATCATCATCAAAAGTCCTGATGAAAGTGGTTTCCGTTATCGGTATGATAACCTACTATATTTGGGTAAAAGTTGGAGTATGTTTCTTCATGAATTACTCTAAATTTTCGTTGGGATAGATACAACTCGAGCAATTGGTAATAACTAAAGCCACTATATCTCTTGTAGATAAGATCTTCATGCCACAATCTACCGAAAGCCTGTGATACATCTAAAAATACGCCGCAGGACAAATTTCTCTTCTTCAATGCTAGTTATATCTTTGCACTTTTGCAGTCACGCGATAAATGCAAACTGGAAGTCATTTATAATGATCATTGCAATTTGCACAACTGGTTTATTATAATAATTTGTGCAACCTTGAAACACTCAGGCACATATATGTTAGTCGAAAGCAAGCATTTTTTAATATAGTGAAAAAGCCTTAATTGCTCATATATTTACAATTCATCGGGCACAGTCTTAATTATTACGACAATTGGTTGGTGTTCTGTAAACAGCCTATATGCGAGTGTGAAGTAGTTAATTGGAATATAAACTTCAAGGCAAAAAGCCGCCAGAAGAAAAGTTTTTAATTTTAATCCCATTGGTAATGAGTCAAATGATCGACACTCTATATTTAATATTATATTGAGGACTTTTATAGAAATAAGTTGAAAATAAAAATCAAATATGTATTACAAAAAGGACAGGCCTTTATATCAATCTTAATTTTGGTACATTTGGAAATTTCTCTTTTATGACTTCAGTCAAACTTTTTCTTCTTTAAATTCTATTTTAGTTTTATTATATTCTTGTCGAAAACCAATTATTATTATTATTGCAGTTCTGTTTTTGCTTCCTGTCTATATTGTTGGACCCACTACATGCGATCGTCCAACTCAAATTAATCTTACCTTTTATAAAAAAAATTCAATCATGACATCGAATAAGACTATGTTGTCTTCCATTATCTTTATAAACACATTCTTCATGCCCAATCCTAATGGCGGATTGTCATTGCCACAAGCTTTTCGTTACATGATGGAACTCTTTTCGGTCAGTGACATAGTTACTTAACTATGCGCTGCCAAAAAATAATTACATACATCGAGGGCATTAATCATTTTTGAAAAATGTGTTTCTCTGAAAGTCAAAACATAAACTAAGTTCCAATATGTGAATCAAAGTGTCTCGTTTTGCAAGACTTAATGAAATTTGGCTACGAATGAAGAAAATCGGTTAATCACTGAGCAATAAGTTTCCTATGTTCACGCTCCCTGTTGACTGTTCAACAGACTATTCAATGACATTATTGTAGCTATTCAAACTGGAAAAGTTTACAACAGAACAGAGAGAACAGTTGATGTGAAGGAATGATCATATACAGTTTAAAAAATAGATCTAATTTTGTCAAATGTTTCGATCAAATCAATGCGGTAGACATTTTCAAGTCATCTTCAAGGCAGTCAAAGCGTGCGGTACTGCAAGCAAGTTCCATACGATTTAGATGACTTTTTATTCGATCTTGACCAGTAAGAATCGATAACAGGGTTTTTTTAGTTGTTCTTTTTTTCCGCCAACACGTATCCATCGACAGAAAGAGTCAGAGGACCAGCTGGATTCGACCCTAAGTCTGCAATTTCATTGCCTACAATTGTGTGCCCACGCTATTGTTACTATACAAAGAAGATTGATCATTCTTTTACTTCCTTGGCCAATTTGGAACTGGTTTAGCACAAATTTACTTCCATGGACAAACTAATAGCTTAATTATTTTTTTAAAAATAGTTCAATATGTGTCCTAACTGCCTGAAACCATGTAATGGATAGAAGTAACCATAATCACATACCTTATTTATGTAACGAATAGTATTTATCATAGCTGACATCTTGATTTAAGTTCGAGCCATCTAAACAAACACTACAGAACTGATTAGTATTTTATCTAAAGAAGAACCATAGGGTGTATATCGAAATTTTCTAAATCGATAAGAAAAACGCTACACCAAATGATGCTGATTAATATGAAGAAAATTCAACTTCAAAAGACATTAATCATATTCATTAAGTGCAAAATACTCTTGTGCTCTTAATGAATATGATAAGTGTCAATATAAATATAAGTTTTTAAAAATGGAATTTGGTGAAGTATTTCATTTGCCAAAACCAATAAATCAAATGGATTTATGCTTATCCAGATCCGCAAACGATGGAGCTCTTGAATACTTTTCATGAATTGTCTACATGAAAACGTCAGTCAAAGTTAACATTAAAGGTTACTTTAAGAGAGGGTACACCAAATTTCTGGGCCTTAATATAATCGTCCGGGACATGCCGCGTGTGCTAAAATGAATACATTTGATTCAAAATGTACATTATTGGTTGAAATACTGAAAATATCGCAGCCATAAGTGATTTAGTTAAAATGTTCTAAATTCTCAAGATTTAGTAGTCTCTTAAACCATATGGTAGCGTTTATGTACAACTAAAATATTTGTAGTGTGGTACCTATATATAGACTACACTCTATAGTCTTTGAAGAGTTATAAAATGAGAGTAGGTTATGTGTCAAACTCAAAGTTCTGTAATGGAATGCGTTTGAAGATCTAACATTGTTATTCTGCTGATTATTATTGGCTTATCAAAGCGAAACAAGTAAACATCCTATTAGTTAACATTTTTGACAAAATCTATCCTACAGGGGTTTGACTGTTTTATTGCTGACCGTAGAATTTAATTTTGGTTAAAGAATTTACTAATCAGGTCTATAAGGTATAGATCGAATACTAAACTAAGAACATTTCAACAGTTTCAGATACATAATATATATGCGCTATTGGCCTCGTAAAATAATTGCACGCGATCAAACTCCTCGAACTAGTTAAAAATAAATTTTTAAAATGTGCTCCAAAGAGCAAATGTAAAAGTGGTATCAATAACCTAACCCGGTAGTACATATAACATACATTCCTATTGACCAAATTTGCAAAATAATTTAATTTATACACGACACCTATATAGGCCGACTTCCATTTGCCAGATAATAGTTTTAAAAAAACGTCATTGCCTATATTAGCACATAAAATTAATTTAACCTATTCGCTGCGAGGCTCCTAATTATGAAACGATGCGTAAAATTGTTTCGTCTATTCATGTCATATAGCGTTTATGGGTACATCAATTATCGGTCAAATTATTTAGCACACTCATATAATTTATATTAAATAGCCTAATGAAATTTTAATTATAAAAATAAATTACCAAAATAAATTATTAGCCCTAAGGAAGTTAATTTATACTGTGTGCCATATTCGATAATTTCTCCACGTTTGTATTCCTTTTGAATTATTGATTGAAAATAATTTCATGTATGCGCGGCATTCAAATGAGCAATGTAGAGATGGATGTATATGAGGTCTACATTATAAAACCCATAGAAGATTATTTTTGTTATTATTCATTGTGTTGACCTTAGACAATCGTTAATATTATATTTTAAAATATTTCCGAAGAAAGATAAAATAAGAAAGATAATTTAGAATTTGGATTTCTAATGTACAATTTTTAACATTTTTTTTTCTTCTACTTTGCAATTACATATTTATTTATTTTCGTTTTTGGATTTGTGAATAAGCAAATTATTGTGTATATAGATTTTTTATGATATATACGAGTAAGTATGCTATTATAATGTATACGTGGTACGTACTTAGAGAGAAACGAAGATTTATATATTCTTGTGCATGTATTTCTAGAAAATATTTATAAGAATTTCGAAAAAACCGAAATTGATTGATTTGAATATTAAAATTATTATGATTTCGAATATAAGTGGGACAACACTCGTTCGAATATATTTATATATAATATAAGTATCTTGGATGTACATTAAAATTGATTATAATTATATTCCGAGATGAGTGTTTTTTTGAAACTGTGCCAAATAATTTCAGCGTAAGACGTTGTTTCGTTCGATATACGTATTTATGGGATTATTGATTTATGTATATTTATTGATAACAGGTCCATATTTTGACATTTTAAGCTACCAAATTGTTACAGTTCAATGTTTGTTGTGTGTCGATAAAAACCATCGACTCAATTTGGCGCCATTGAAGTACATATGTATATGAATCATATTTACATTTTATAGTCAAGGTTGATTAGGTATATTATTGCCAGGATTGAATTATTAAGCTTTTAGAGAAATTGTGAAAGTAAACATTAATAGTTCTCATTTGGATATATAAGAGTCATTCTAAAAATAAATAATGGAAATTTTAATGGAATTTTGCTTAAACTAATTCCATAATTTTCAACTGTTATAGTTTAAATAACATCCTGGGTAATAGTGTCCAGAACTAATACTGTCCATTATAAAAAGCTCCGAAAAGGCTTGCCCAAAATAATTTCATTAAAACTGAAAATGCGAAGTTGTAGAAATAAATAACAACACTCCTTGTTTCTGCAATACAATTTTTGATTTTCGAAGAACATTAAAACAGTATAGTCGTTAGATCCATCTCAATTAACCTTTCGTCTGACTAAACCCCTAATTTATGTGTTGCTTAGCAAATCTAAGATCCCTTTAGGACTCCATATCTCTAAATAATACTGGTTTAGTTGTATACTATAGCTAAACATAATTTTAGTATCAATTTGGCCGATGATACTAAAATTACCTACTTTTTCTAAACTCAAACTTTTATAAGGCGTATTTAAGTTATTATATAATCTAATCACTATACCAAGATACAAACAATCGAATAGCCAGAGCAGCTGTAACGATTAGGTTAAGCTTCGTTCCAAACACCTATTCTAAATAATCACTTATTTGTAACATAAATCAAAACTTTTGATGTGAAATTATATTAAACATTGAAACAAGAAAGTACTAATATTGTAGATAGATGTTATTGCGGGATTGTATTTATATATGAATGAAATCAATATTAGCCCAAGAGATAGACTAAAATTTGGTCCATGAGAATTGATCTTGTAGTCGAATGTAGATTTAGATAAAAGAATTAACAACGGGAAGACACGATTTTTGGTTGGATTGGTATGAGTTTTTTTGGGTCGGAAAAAGTAAACGGTGTGATGTGTTAGACGGGGAGTTGAGAGCTAACCACTGATGGCGATGCATTGGAGAAAAAGTGGATGTAGCCGAAAAAGAAAAGATAGACACGTGTATAATAATTAAATAAGTAATAACATAAATACAAATTAATTTCAATTAAATTAAATATAATATAAATTAACTTTAAATTAAAGTTTATAAATCTAAAATAATAATTAATAGTATAACTATTTAAATTAACGTGAAAAAAAATAAAAACTATGAAACAGTGAAGATACCGGATGAAATACCGGTATACGGAGTGAAAACCACGCGCAGTGTAAAATCTTTATTTTTGATAACCGCAATGATAGTGAGAGACTTCAATTAATCTGTACTATTGGAACTATCTATATTTACAATTAAATTAGAACAATGAAATAAAACTATAAACTTACTCAAATAATAAACTTAATAATAGTTTAATTAAATAATTTAAATGAACTTAACCTACTTAAATTAAATATAAAAAAAAATCATCGTGTAATCCATCACCATAAGCTTTCATAACGACAAAACTGTATGACACGTCCTCACCAAAATCACGCATACAACAATGGTACCCAACTATGGTCTGATCAGCCTAGTTTAATAGTAAGTTATAAAAATTTAATTAAGTCTAGGATTAATACTTCTTTTTTTTATTAATTTACTTTTATATAAGATCTAATTTTATTTTAATAATTATAATGAAAATTGAATTTTCCACTTTTAATAATTTAAAAAAAAAAATATGAGATAATTTCGGGCAGACATGAGGAGGTGAACCAAAGGCAAAGTACCAGACGGGATGAGATATGTAACATAAAAATAATATTGTAGATTAATTGTTAATTTACAGAGATGACCGCCCTGTAATTTCCCTCGATATAAATATTTCTCGTAACCGTTTAAACCATGCGGTTACACAGCACCAGTTTAAGTAGTGCAAGAAATGGTGATATATGTTATAGCAGGACAACTTCGTTCTTGAACAACAAAATTATAACTCTTTCAGAGTACTGCTTGAAGTACTAATGAAGCGCAATTATCAAAACCTTATAGAAGAACCATCGAATAGGATATTATATGAAAATTACCAACATGCCACATTCAATCAACTGGTTTGGTATTGTAATAATATTTACACTGGTTTAACCCAGTGATCAGGCAAATAGCAATCGAAACCAGGGTTTTCTAAAAACGAAACAGAGTTTGAAATTTTTTGGAAGACTCGTTCAAGAAGTCAGAAGTTAACACACATAGTATCAATATGGGCTAACAGATCTAATTTTAAGATCATACCAAATGGATTTTATGGATTTTACGCTTCTACAGCGGCAACGGGGAAAAGAGTACTGAATGCAAGCCATGCCAGATGGTCTTGGAGCAATTAGGAGCAATCAAGTCAATTCTAATATCTATTTTATTATAATCTATCCTTCATTATATTATCTTGGAACTTGTTAAAATATGAGCCACACGAGTACATTAGTTCAGCAAAACACTACTTTAACAAAGGTCATATTTATAAACTTTTTATTACCCGGTTGGTATAACAAATATTAAATTATTCCATCCTACACCAAAATATTATTATGGTTCATAATAATATTTAGCGATCAATTTAACTACTCACAAAAACCAAATTAAATTAAAGACGATTACGATAATTCTTGATTATAATTTATATAATTTTTTGTTAATAAATCAATTCAATTTGAAATGCTTATTTATTTTTCTAATATTCCAAAAACAAAATACAAATTGGAATAAATTAAAAAAATATAATTACCTGGAATAACTAAAAATTTAAATCGTTTTACATTTTTCTGTTCGAGATTTTGATGGGTAAATTTAATTTAATTTGATTTTACTTTCGATTAATTATAATATATATGTAGTAATATATCTACATACACATTTACATATAAAAAAAAGTTGTAATAATTAATTTACTTTTGTTTCAGATTCATTTCAAATTTTGAGAATGTACATTAATTTGAAAAAAAAAATTAGATATATAAAAATAGCTTTGGTATATAAATAGTATGAGAAACTAATTAAATTATTTTTCTATGTTACATGTTCCATACACACATAGATACTTTGTTTAAAAATTGTGGTTATTAATTAATTTATTTTAAAGTTTATTTAACTGTTTTTGTTCAACAACACGCAGCATCTCAAATGGAATCATGATTGTAAATAACGATATTTCATAAGAGCTGCCTTTCTGTAACACTCTGTATCAACCGTGTTTTCCTGACTGATTCTTTAAAATTCATCAAATGCTTTGAAACACAATCAATGAACCCAGCAAAACTCCAAGTTGAATCTCTGTTGCAAATGCCAAATTTGAGTACTCGTCATTTAATTACTTAGGCCATCTCTCATCTAAGCCTAGAATAAAAAACCGCAGGCTCAAAATAGATTAATTTTACATGCTCTCCTGACACCTTAGGAAAAAAGAAATAGTTTTAACCAACCAGATTGAGTAGTTATCAGCTGTGCATTAACGCTAACAAAGAGAATTGAATTTTGACCCAAATTCATTGTGCTTACTGATTAAAATAATTCCTATTAGTGGGTATTATCTGATCACATCAAAATGTACAGCTTGCCCAAACCTCAATCGTGATTTATCGTATTTGAATGTTTAAGAATGTAGTCTCAACCTTACCGCGAACTAATCGTTTTGCAGCTATTCAATCAACTGCCTGACGACAAAGACAGAATAAAATGTGATGTAGCGAATGGTCATTTAATTTCTTTCTTTCGTTATACCCCCAACAGGAAAATGGACCCTTTCCGAATAATAATCATCTCAGGGTAAAATGAACATGTACCATAAACAAAAATGACGCACATTTAACGTACAGAGGAATTACAATCACAATCGCTCTCGAACATAATTATCGAGTTTCTGAGTGTTATACTCACTTCAATAACATTATCTTTATAAGCACCTGCAGAATTACTGATTAGTATATAATATGTATACTTAAAAAACGTAAAAAAATAAAAGTAAAATTTCTCAGTAATTTTAATGATTTTCTCGTACAACAAAAAAGTTATCATGAGTTTGTTGTTAAATTATATAAGTCTGTCTTTAAATATTTGATAAGAAATTGATTTTTCCAACATAGCATTTTTTTAAATTTTTTATTCGAAATACATACAAGCATATCACATAAATAGGAACACGTTTTGGAGTTATGTATATGATAAAATTGAACACAATCCAAGACAAGTACGCCACTTGGATTGAATAAGCCATAAGTTGCCACGGACATTCAACATGTGCACGGTAAAGATAACGTGGTTGCGGACAAATTATACCTCACTACAGGCACCAAAACCGGCCTAACGCATCGTTCGTCGTTACATCGACATCACGTTGGGGTCACCAATGTAGAGGCATTATATGATTTTGAGATTGGCATTTTGAGTTGTTGCTTGTATATTCGATTGTCCAGTTTCGATCTGATGATGACATCATTGTATGACTGCTTGATCGGAAAGATCGTTTCCACGCGATTCGTGTGTGTTCAATCGTGTCGCAACAGTGATCCCAACGGCCCTGTTTAGGAAACATTCATTATCACACTAAGGGGGTGAAATCAGGCACCGCAACGCATTGCGGCATAAATAGCTCACAATAAAAAACGACAGGGAAATGCATTTGCGGGAAGTAATGTGGCGTTTATTAGTAAAACAAATAATTCCGTAATACAATTATCTTCACGCCACAATCAAATAAATTAAAAAATCGAAATTTCGAGATTATTTGGTTAGTCTCTGAATGCCACGGGTTATTACGACATCGAAACATAAACGTTCAGTAATACGTTCAGTAATGGATGCAATGCACTGAATAAACTGACTTATGGCTTTTACTTTGGAATTGGATAATGAAGTAGATATCATATTATTTATGAAGAGGGGAGGTGAAAAACTTGCGAACTTTTACTAACAAATTAGAATAACGGATTTTACTTGTGAAGTGGTGCTCTAAAGAACACACTTTTGGTATTTCTGGTATAAAATCTTATACAATGTGAAGTCTCAATTTCGAGTAAAGTATCTTTTAATTCGCGACACGATCAATCCCCTACTTATGTGAATTGAACAGTACATACATCAAGTGCGATCGCAATAAATTGAAAAACAATTAAAAAATTAAATTAATTTACGTAAATTAAATTTTTTCGATATAATGCCACTTCTAAAGTTTTAGTATGTTTGTTGCCAAGACAAACCAATTTTAAATTAATAATTTTTCTGTTGCTTTGGAAAATTTTAATTAAGCTAAATTATCCAAATTTTTTGGAAAATTTCCAAAAATTAAATTAAAATGAGAAGGTCGTTTTCGTCTAATTTATTGCTGTATAAAATAAACATATTAATTACTTACTGATGCTACAATATAAAGTAGACTATTATATTTAAGGCTATAGTACGGCCCTTGAGTGAATATAAATTCTGGATAGTTGGCTTATAAACACTGTAAAATCAATGGCAATTTTAAATCAGTGGCAATTATTAACCGGTTATCGGAAACCATTAGGTTTGGATAACGTTCTCAATCGATTTATTTTGCTTAATATCTAAGAGCTTACTTGTTAATAGGCCTAAACCTATTTGAGTTGAATTGATTTAAATATTTTTGTGACGTAATATTGAAAATTTTGGATTTTAAGTAAAGACCAGCCGAATTCTTTATTTTGAAAATTAGATCTTAAAACGTAGAGACAAGATATGTAAATTATTTCATTTCACCCATCTACAAGAAGGGATGGTAACCAATGTCCGCAAAACTAACTTAAGCTACTGATTACTTGTAAATGTTGATCCAATATTGTTACTCGACAAATTTTATTTGGAAATTTTAAATAGAGTATATGTATCTTTGTATAATAGAATCTAAACGAATTTTCTTCAATTTAATTTTAATTTAAATCTATAAAGACTAATATGATCTCCTACCTTATTATCCCATAAATAAATTTTCGTATACTATTGAACAACACAGCACACAACAACAATATAGGAAATTCGATTTTCTCTATTCGATACCAAATATGTACATAATATCTCCTTATTCTATGTCGTCTTCGAATCGGCACATATACTATCATCATCTATACCGTACAGTCTCTAAATACAACATTTTGTTTATTTTTCATTAAATTGTAAATTTGCTGAGAACCAACCGAACGACGAAATATCGAACACAGATAGAAAAAAAAACTTTCACTTACCAATTTTACGGAACGGAAGAATTCCCAAAGAATTCTTCAGGTATGGATGTATTGTATACCCAATAAACAGTGCTATGTGATATTTATCTTAACATGATTATAATAATCTTATTTATTTATTTTCTTATTATTATTTCATCGTCAATACAATATAATAGAATATATTCACAATATAATGCTCGTCTCCCTCTCTGTCTCTATATAAGTATATAAATACACATAATAGAGTCTAGCCTTTTTGTTGATTGAACTTTAACGAATTTCATGAAATTGTATATTTCGTAAATAATTTTGGTTTTTATTGATTTGAGTCCGTATTACCGCACAATTCTGAAAATTAATTAAATTTTGATAATGTTTCGTAACAAACAAATAGATTTACAATAAAATGTCATACTTATTTTTGTATATACTCGTATATATATTATATACAAGATTATAATGCAGCAGACACCCAACAACAATATAAACTGTCTTAATCTTTTCTCTATTTAAAAAAAAATATTTAAAGAAGAATACGACAAAAAAATTGGATAATCGCTTTTTTATTATACAGATTTCAATTTTAATTTTTTTTTTTTTTATATATTTGGCGAAGATTTTCATGAATTGAAATTGTCAAAAAATACAAAAATTAAATTAAATTTTAATATTTCCGGTTGAAATAAATACAATTTTTTAACTTAAAGAAATGTTTACAACAAGTATACAGTGCACAGTAGAAAATGAGCAACAATAAAAACTGAAATTTATTTTTATTATTTTGGGATTATAAAAAACAAGTATGTACAGTACATATTTCCAACTTTTCCTTAAAAAATGCAACAAATATCTTGTCAACGGATTATGCAAAATTATTCGATATGTGCTTTCATATAATAGCTATACTCGTTCGTTTAAGCCTTTTACCAGTGAGTTAAATCTTTGTTTGTGTTTATCCAGTAACTGGAAGAGATTTTCAAATTTTTTTACTATTATATTCTCATTAAATATAGATTTTGGAATATGTGTTTAAGATATCTGAGTTTCCACTATATAGTCTAAATTGTTACTTACAATTTACATATACTTAAGTGAACTAAATCAAGGGTACAAACAAGGCCGTCATGTTGAATTGAACTTATTTCTTAGTCAAACATCAGTGAAATTAATAGACTTAAATATCTTGGCCAATTGAATTTTTAGGTATAGAGGCATGTCGATAGAAAGCTATACGTAAGTTTATTAATTAAGAAAATTTATGAATTTTAAAAATTTACCCTGTAAAGATGTCAACATTTTAACACGAATACTTCGTTTCCTCACATCTTGTACAGTAAAATAATCTGGAAGCCTATATGTGGAAAAAGGTAAAAAAAGCTACAACCCGCTATATTTTTGATAAAATGACAGCGTGTCCACCATTTAGTTGCTAGTTTACACATCCACTATAGCATTAGAGTTTTTTTTCCACATTATTCCTATTTATATCGAACCTCATTAAATCTGGACTTGTAATAGTTTGGATAACAAAACCCGCTAATACTAACGACTAATGAAATGCGATATTACAATAAGTGAAGACTAGATAGCAGTTGTTTATTCAAGCAGTTGAAATCTTTTCAGAATTTCAAAAAGATTTCAACTCTTGAATAAGCAAAGAATTTCGAAGACTTAACTGATATCAATAAAGATATATTTATAGGCTGAATATTAGATCTGGAGTTCTAGTTTGGAATAAATCCGAATCGGTTTTTTTCGTTATCGATTCGAATTTTTCTGAACCTACAAGACAAAATTCAATTGCCATTTAGTTGACGTTTTCTTTTTGATCACATTTTGACGTTTCATAACATTAGGCAAAAAGTTATCGCAATAATTCCATTAACAGAAAATACGACTGGGATTTATTTCATAACAGACCCACATAGTCAAAACCAATCATGATAATATATAATCAACCAATATATCTGGTAAACCATGGTTTGGCCTTCTCTCACATGATTACTGTCGATGTTACATTAACTATATATTAATTTGCACTGAACCAGTTTTAGTCTGTCTCAGATTGAATTTCTGACGTGACTCAGTGAGCAACTTTTGTTGTATAGCTTCAAACCACAGATATGACCTCGTCTTTAAATGGCATATAATTTACATTTCGTTATAAATAAAAGATTAAATATTGTACACCAACCAAGGGTTATTTAATCGAATTACCATTTGGATTGTTAAAATGAAGGCTTATATCATATATGTAATTTCTTTACATCATCAGTAGTAAGGTTCATTTAAATTAAATGAAAACGAAAACAACTTCATTCTATAATAATTGGGCTTTTCTTGTCATAGCTCTTAATATCTAAACCATACAAATGACAGCATAGACCCATATCAGTTAGGATGCAAGATATTTTCGCGTTCTCTGACATGATAACTGTCAATGTTATATTAGCTATATACTAATTTGCACTGAACCTGTTTTACTTTAGCTCAAAACACATTTAACTTCCGACGGGCATCAGTTTGAAAATTTTTTGAAACCACTTTCGTATTTAAGATGGCAAAAGTAATTTACATTTCGTGCTTGCATCAAAGATCAATTGTTTATTATACAACCAACCAAGGGTCAAGGGTCAAGGGTTTATCTAATTTGTTTGTGAACAAAAAGAACCATTCAGGTATACTGAAACAAAATAAATAAATTCAAAAAATTTAAACGTATGGACTTTGGAAGTGATCAGTGGAATGTTTAAACTTCCTCCAAAGTAAAAATTTTATTAGTATAATGGGTCTTTACAATTTATCGAATTGCTATTTTGATTGGAATATCCTTTGTTTCGTTAACATGATAATGCTTATTCTCTCGAGTTAGCAGATAAAATGTTAAGTCAGAACAGCCATCCATGTTCAGCAACAGTAGCGTAGGTTTTGTAGCTTAGCAACAATAGCGTAGATTTCTGAGAATTACTACATTACGATGAATCTAGCCAAAATCAAACTTATCATCTTTATAATCAGCAAGTATATTAATTGCGTATATATAAATTATAGATGTCGTGTGAACACTGCCACATATCAGTTCCAAATTAACTTGGCTTTCTCTCATATGAATACTTTCGATTAATTTTATTTGCACTGAAAATATTTTAATCTAATGTATCTGTTAACAGAAAAATCCGACTCGAATATATTTAATAATAGAACCCTGATTAAAATTAAAACGGGACTGATGACCCTCAGTAAGTAAAATTTGTGGAATGGCTTTGAACCGCATGTGTCTTTACCTCGTTTTCAGGATAGCCTAACTCATTTATTCAGGATGGTCTAACTAGTTTCGATCACACATCAAAGATCAAATATTATACACCAACCAAGGGTCAAGCCGCCTTTCAGCAATTTATATCATTTTTATTTGAATTAAATCAAGAAGAATTTAGATACTGAAACAATAAATAAATTTAAAAATCGTATGGGCTGTGGAACATATAAGTGGAATTGAATTATTCCTCAAACGTTAAAATTTTACCAGAAGCACATTGAATGAGCTTAACATTGTATCGATTAAATAGGAATATCCTAGTTTTCGTTAACATGACAAAACTTTAAAACCTCTCGAGCTAGCAGTAAAAATGTTAAATAAGCACACTTATCCATGCTAAGCAACAATATCGCAGATTCTTTAGCATTGAAAGACACAAAAGTTTTAATAGTGATATGAACTGTTAAAATACAATGTGAAGCTGCAAGTTAACATTCAATGACTTTTGCAGATGCACACAATAAAAACGGGATACACTAATTTAATTGCTTGTGTGAAACTGTAGGACAACAATAAAAAAACAATTTTTTTCTCGTCAGTTTGTACCTTATTTGTACACAGATAATTTAATTGCTCTATCTCATTTCATTTGTCCGCTTCTTCGAAAATCATTGAATGTAAACATAGGCATTATTAACATTGTAATTTTAACTGTCATTTCATTTAACTGCTCAAACTTGTGTGTTTCTTTCAAAGTTAAAGTTATATTATTGTTGCTTAGCATAGGTGAGTGTTCTCATTTAATATTATACTGCTAGCACGATTTTTAACTCTTAACATGTCATCAAACAAAAACGATCTATCTCGCACTATTCTAACTTTATAGTAATCAATAACACACTAGTTGGTTTTAAAAGCTCTGACTTTAACCACAAAGTAATATTATTTCCAAAGCTAAACTTTTACAAAATGTTAAGCTTCTAAAAACTTTTGATTCTACTCATTGCAAAGGTTTAACCTAATATGTAATTGTATATTGAGTTCTAATCTATCAACCATTCGTCTTGATACTTTATTAAAGGCCTTCCGACTTTTCTGAATCAATAAAACGACTTCAACTTCATTATAATGTAGTTAATAGATGCTTAACTTACCTTTCCTTCATAACTTCACTACACTCAAATAACAAAAGCTGTAACACAATATTTCCAAGTATATAGATCCATAATTATATATTTTATAAATAACAGAAAACTCACTAAATACACAGTAACAGGAAGAGAGTACATACTTCAAAAGTTGTTTGCTACCGAAATTTAATTTTCGTTCCAGATAAATAAAGATCATAAATAAAACAAAAGAAAATTTAATTTTTCAATAAAGTTTTTTGAAATATATTTTTTTTAATTTTTGATTTTTTTTCGTTTTTGTTTTTTTTTTTAATTTTTCCTTTTTATAAATAATTTAATTATAATATAATAATTATTATAATATATATATATACTTTGTTTTTATTTTAGTTTTATTTATCATATAATAATAATTAATTATTAATTTTTTTTACTTTTATTGTTGTTTGTTTTTTTTTTAATAAAAAGATATTTACAAATTATATTTATTAAAAATTACAATGAGTTTTTTTATATTTTATGTTTTTTCTTTATTTAATTTTTATATATATTAATTTAGTTTAGAAGATTTTTTCTTTAATTTTTTGTAGTTTTTATTTATTTATTTATATATATATAATTCATCAAACAATTGGTTTTTATTTATTTTCAATTCAGTTCATTCTTATTTATGTCAAAAATAAAACAATAATACATAATAATAAAAATTCGTTCGGTTAAGTTATTTATTTATTTATTTTTAGCGCTAATGATATGTGTTTATACAATAAAAGATATTTATTTATTTTATAATTAACCGATTTGACATTTAGAATTGTTCTTTAAATTTTGTATGTGTTTGTATGTGTCCCTATAATACATTTTGTTATAAACAAATTAATTCAATAAAATTATCTATTTTTAGAATGAAAAATAAATAAATAAATAACTTTTTAATTTATTTATATAATATTTATATATTTATGTATAAGAAAAAATGAGATATTATTTTTTTTTTTTTAAATAATGAAAAACTTATTAAGATTTTTAATATAAGAATATTACTTAAATGCGAAAATAAGCGTATTTTTGTTGTTGTTGTTATTATTATTTAAATTTTTGTTTTTTTTTAATAAAAATAAAAAAAATTAATAAAAATAAATAAAACGTTCTTTTGATATAAATATTTTTTACTTAAATATGATAAAGTAAATTATTATTATATGAACAAAAATAAAAGACGAATATTATAAAATAAAGTTAATAATAATAAAAAAAAACTTGGATACCAAGAATGTTTATGTATGTTTGTAAATATTTTTGTTGTTGTTTTTATTTAAATCTTTGAATTTAATACAATTTACAAAAATCTTAATAATAAGAGTTTATCATTTTTTTTTTTAAATAATATTAATAAAAATTATGCAATTAAAAGCTAATATCACGTTTTCTTATATATTTCATTTTTATTTTATTTATGATGGGAATTTTGTTTCTTTATGGTTTGAGCTCGTTTAAGATATTTATGAAGCTTTTGTTTATGTTGCTGTTCTTTACTACTGATAAATATTTTTCTTGTATGTATATAGTATGAATTGACTTGAAATTTATTATTTTTATTGTTATTGATGATAATATCGATCTGTACACAACGCATGGAATACAATATCACTGTGACTCACAACGGAAATTTACAACCCCAATATAAATCGAACAATTTGTGTTTTTGTCTAAGAGGGAACGATTTCTTTAATTGGCTTAACCTAACCCTCAAAATACGACAAAAAATTAGTCAACTTGAAATAAGTATACATACTTAAATTAATTGTATCAACTAGTGGATGTATGTTAAGATCAAAGTTGTAAAATAAACTTCATTTGAATAAATCTCAATTCCATCGCAACAAAAATTCTCGCGCTCGCTATATATGTACGTAATCAATACTCCATCAATTTTAATTTAATTTATAACAATTTTACTTCTCCAAAAATAAAAATAAAATTAAATTTGAAATAAAAAACATCTCTATTCTTATATTCACACACAAAATAAAATTCAAGACGAATAAATAAGAAATAATAGACAAATGATTTCGATTTCGTTTTATATTTCTTTAAGTCTTTTCATTTCTTTAAAATAAAAATAAAATTGATAATAATAATAATAATATATACAACAAAAGAAATAAATAATAATAGTAATAATATTTACAGTATTTTTTTTTTTGTTACGTTGAGAGATATATTTTATAAATAAATTAGATTTTTTAAAATTGATACCTTTTCTTTATCATCTTAATACATTCCATGTTCATTTTCTTTTTTAATTTTATTTAAATAAAAAATTTTAGAAATAAAAATATTTAAAAACTAAAAATTAAATTTAATATTATACAAAATAAGCTCGTCCACCACGACCCATTTGTGGTGTTTCGGGTATCGTTGAATATACATGGCCTAGTGATGCTTGTGAACGTGACATATAATTTAAATTTGGCGCAGCTTCGTAGTGTTGCGACGAAATGGTCGACGACGATTCATCTTCCGTATTGCTCGTAGTTTGTGACGGAGTAACGTTAGTTGTAGGCGGCTGATCAACAATTTGTACCGCAATACCGGGATGTGCCAATTTATTCCACGTATCGTAGTTCAATGGACCCGGTGTATAACGTAAATTTGGATTTCGACTCAAATCATGGCTACCTAATTTTTTAACCGTGTCTTTATTTATATTGACATCGGGCAATGCAAATCGTACCTTATCCCAAAAACGTTTTTCACCCCAACATATCACGGTGCACGTGCGTATCAAGATCTGCATTAGCGGATCCATAGCAATCAATTCGACGGGGGCCGTAAGGATTAGTATGACACGATTTCGTCGCTGC
The DNA here is from genome assembly GCA_963932295.1 of Tipula lateralis. Taxonomy (NCBI): domain Eukaryota; kingdom Metazoa; phylum Arthropoda; class Insecta; order Diptera; family Tipulidae; genus Tipula; species Tipula lateralis. Next base: position 13,618,531 of record OZ010737.1, read on the forward strand.
GATGAATGTATATTCTCTAGAACTTGATGTAGTGCAACACGGAATTGGGGCTGGGACCAATCCGATTGTAAGAAATTCATCGACAGCAATAACATGATTTTACGTGATGCATCGCATGCACTTTGTATTGAATCGGTCAAAAATGCTGATGCATGAATGTCTCGATGGTGCATATATAAATTGTAACCGCTGTGTTGCAGCTCATTTGCAATTACTTGCGACATAAATTCAGTATCCTTTATACTATATACCATGTAACAGTCGTACAACTTGTTTTTATCGTCCGGATTCGAAACAGCTATAGTTGGATCTTTAAATAGTCGAATGCCATATTTGGCATGTGCCCATAATCGAACATCTTGTCGAAATACACATGCAAGTGCCACTAATAAAGCAGTTCCAATAATGGCAACCAAAATAGCGGCGAGTAATGGTACATATCCACCCCCAATCAAACCATTACCTAATAACACTGTTCGCTGCACAGCAGGCGTGGCGATCGCATGTTCGTTATTGGCATGGCAATTATTTATCGCATGACTAATAAATTGGTTATCCGTGCATAACATTTTGCTGACGTCGAAAGTATTAATTGTGCTCAGATCCTTGAGCCATTCTTGTAGTTTTCTCAACGACATACAATCACATTTCCACTTTATATCATTCATTTCGATATAGTTGAGTGTGGTCATATCATTCGGCTTTCTAATCAACTTCCATGGCACAAATTCAATAATACTATTATTGCTTAATGTAAGTGTTTGCAATTCGTTTAACGATGAAAACGTATTTTCACCTACATAACTGATCATATTATGATTTAGAAACAATTCATTTAAATTCTTAAGTTGATCGAATTCAAATCCACGCAACTCTTTAATTTTATTATGCTCCATGTGGAGCACTTTTAAACTGGGCACCCCATTAAATGTCCGATTGTGTAAACTCTGAATGTTGCTATTATTCAAAAATAGTATTTCAAGTTTTTTCTTACCGATAAACATGTGACTCGGCAATTCTTGTAAATCATTTCCATCCAAATATATAGTAGTTGCATCCATTGGTATTCGCTCTGGGACCGCATTATACGATGCATTACCGCAATCCACTATATTTGAACTCCATGCATGATCGTGATAACAATTGCAACGATCCGGACACGTCATTTTACAATCGCACGCATCAAAATCACAACAATGGCATAATGCAAAGCAGTGACTTTCGTATTTGCATAAAAAGTCTTTCGAATTTAGTTCCATAAGTGGACGTACTGAAGCTCCACGTTTTAATTCCATTGTACACATAACCATATCTAAATCGGGTACACGTGGATGTTGTCGAAGTCGACTCAATTCGTTAATTCGTTGTAACCATTCCATGTGACAGTCACAATGAAAAGGATTATCACCGATGAAGAATTGGGGAATGTCTTTGATTTCAGGCACCGGCGTAAGCGCTAGCGATGCAATTTCCAATTTATTAAGCTCGTTTTTGTTGAGCACAACCTTTTCGAGATTGGGCTTTTTCAAAAATGTACCTGGCTCAATAGTACTAATTTTATTATTGTTTAACGTTATTGTTTCGATGCTGTCCGGAATGCTGGCTTCATTTATCATCGTCAATTTATTGTGCGACACGTCGAGCCATCGTATTTTCAATGAATTTCGCACATCATAATAATTACCCAGCTCGGTTATATTATTTTGGTGAATGTCGAGCCATTCTAAATTCGACGGGATATGACTGTAGTCAAACCAATTCAAATTATTATCGGACACATTCAACCATGCTAATCCTTGCAACGAGTTGAATATGCCAGATATGTCCTGCAGCTGATTGTTATCCAAGCGAATAATACGCAAAATAGGATTTGAATTAAATGACAGCTGATCGATATGTTTTATTTGATTCGAGGCCAAATTTAAGATATGCAACGAGGCCAATTTGATGAACGTGTCTCTAGTAATATTTGTTATTTGATTATCGACGAGACGCAAGCCGAGTAGTTGTTCCAATCCATCAAACGAATGATTTGTTAGTGACTTAATTTTATTTTTGCCCAAATCAAGACTTTTCAAGAATCGTAATTTTCCTAGTCCAACCGGAACTTCCGTCAATAAATTATCGTTTAGGCTCAAATCATTAAGATTTGTTAAATTTTCAAAAACTTTTGGATTTATATGTTCGATCAAATTTGCGTCAATATACAATTGATTGAGGACATACAAATCAGATAGGTGATATGAATCAATTGATTTTAGTTTGTTATGCGATAGCGTGAGTGCGTGTAAATTTTTTAAATCACTAAAGGCATTATCGGCAATTTGTTCGATTAAATTATTTTCAAGATTTAAAATTTGCAAGCTATATAAACCACGGAAGACAAATTGATCAATTTTCGTCAATTGATTGAAACTTAAATTCATCACGATTAGGCGCACTAGGCCGGCAAACGTATCACGCGTTATCCATGTTGATGTTAATTCGTTTTGTGACAAATCAATTACTTCTAATCTATCTAAACCATCTAAGAGGCCTTGTGCTAATACTGCTAGTGAATTATTTTGTAGGTAAAGTTGTTTTAGTGCTCGATTTGTTTTGAACAATTCTGGTGGCAACGCTATTAAACGATTATTTGAAATGTTCATCAAATGCAAGGATTGCAATCCGTTCAATGCCCTATCACCGATCGATGTAAGTAGGTTGTCTTGCAACATAAGTGTGTTCAACGAGCGTAGTGCTGATAACCCGTTATCGGGTAGTACGTTGATATCATTATCACTCAAATCAACTACTTCAAGTCCTGTATTGCATGCCTTTCCTGGTACACTTGGCCCACCGTTGCTAAAATCGGAAAATCCTAGTTGTATTATATCAGTTAGGCGATTTTTTGTAAGATTCAAACTTTTGAGCGAGTACAGTGGGCAAAATAGTTCAGTCGGTATGCTCCATATATTATTATCGGTTAAATCTAGATATTTTAATTCACTCATTCCGCGAAAACTTTCCGGATGAAATTCCAAATTCATCGCATTCCAATCGGTATTGTGCGTCCGCAGCGATAACGATTGTAGATCCCTGAGCGCTGATAAAACCATTGAAGGCACATATCGTATTTTACAATATTCTATTCGCAAATCTTTCAATCGTTTTAAGGAACTTAAAAATCCTCCATTATTACTATTACTACTAGTTTCTAGTGAACTCTCAAAGAATAGCACATCATTGCATTCTAGCTTCAATGATGTTATCTTATCAATTTGATATGAACTTAAATTGCCTAATAAACTATCGGTACCACCAATAGTTCGTAATTTACACGCTAATATACTTGTAATTTCGTTTGCATTATCACCTAAATCACCATCACTAATAATTCGTTGCCATTTGCAACCGCGTGGAATCTGTTGTCCACCACCACCCGCACTTCCGCCAGTTCGTATTGTTAGACTAGATTTTGCATAGATCATACACCAAAATATTGTCAATATAACAACATTTAATGTATTTTTAAGCGACATTTTTTTTACAGTTCGTCTTATGTTCACTCACAAAAACCAAACAAACCAAATGGTATAAAACACTGTGTGTCTTTAAGATTTTATATATTTCTTACACTTTTTATTATAACATAAAATTCTTTTGTCTACACATAAAATTATTTTATTCTCATCGTTATAACAAAGCATCATTTTTTTATGTATATACATATACACTTCTATGTATTAGAACCAAACATAAAAAAATCACTCATATATATGTATTTCTTTATATTATTTATTTTCAACTTCTTCTTTTCTTATATATTATATTTTCAGAAAAATTTTCAAAAACACTTCATCTTATTCTCTTACACATAAATACACAAAAAAAAAAACAAATTTAAATCACAAATCAAATATTTTATTTTTGATTTTGAAATTTTCACATTTTTTTCCAAATATAACTTGGTATCACTCTAATCCAACTATCAAAATTGCAATTATACACATAATCCTTTCAATTGTATTTTTTATTTATACATAATTATGTTACTTGGAATCACAATATAATATATAACATAAATAATTTATTTTATATTTTCAAAGCAAATAAAATTTCATCTTCACTCGATCGCGTTTCGAAGAGAACTAAACTTACAAAAACTTTCGGCATTGACTTTACAAATTTCTGTTCTGCATCTTCGTCTATTTTCGTATCGCCCAAAAAAAAAATTACCAAAATAATCCGAATACACAACATAAATTCTCAATTCGCTCTTCTAATACAAATTTTATGTTTTTTTGGAGAGGGGATAGATTAAAAATCATAAAATATACTAACCACACTCTCTCGGGCACACAACTAAATGCCCTGGGATAAAATATTAGCTGCGATTGGTTAGTCTCATAAAAGTGGGGATGAACATAAGATTCTCACAAAATGTTATGCTACGCTCTCCAAATATCTCTCAATTCATTTTGACTTTATTCTAAACTGTTTCTTTTTTGTTGTTTGTGTTTACTCATCCATTCATTCATTTCGAAACTGCTCCTCCTTTATTTTGGTTACTTTAATATTTATTTAAATTTTAATTAGACAACAACAACAAAATAAATAAAATTAACATAATGATTAATTTTAATAACATCAGCCATTTTCTTTTTTGTTATGTTGATTTATTTGTTTAAATAATATTATTCTATTCGATGAAATTAGAAATGATGTCAAGGTCATTTAGTTAATTATTTCAAAAAATTAATTACTGCATACGCATATTTGGCGACCATTTTGGCCATTATTAAACCTATTAACATAAAATTTATTGCGATTCTAATTAACCACATACAGTACCAACCCAAAAAGGCAGGTGTGTGCATAATTGTATTATGTATCCGACTGAACCCTAATTTTTATTAACGTATCATATATGCTGCATGAGAACCAAAATATGTGTATTGACTGACAATTTGATTCGCTGAAACAAGTATCAAATGTTAAACAATTTATTTTATTCTATTTGAATGGTTCGGTATTGTTTGGTAATGGTTTAATGGATCGTTGTAGTAGGTGACACTATATTATTGTGTTAGGTATTGTATAAATTCCGTACAAACTGCTAACAGATGTTTATTATTTATTAGTCGAAATTATCGATGCCTGTAATATAACAAAAGCACATCGTAATTAAATTATAAGTTATATCTTTACGGAATTTATATACTCGTGAGTCGTAAGTTCTGCTAAATTTTAATCTCAGAAAAGTATTAACACCCAAATCCAGAGCACATTGAAATTATGAATGCAAGACAGTAATAATTGGCCAACTCTTTGAATCTCTATACGAGCTCAATTCATGAATTAAATTCAGAATACCAAGTAATTCTACAGTTTGTAGATGACTTTGTCATAAGGGCTAATGGTCTAAACATCGAAACGGGTTATGTTCGAGATAAGGTAATCAACTATATGAGAGTTCTTGATTTATGTGTGAATACGAGAAAATGTTGCTGTATGGCTTTTGACAAAGAACTGATGTGCAAATTTATAATAAGAGTATTGAATATGTAACTTTAACGATGTAGTTGGGGTTCTGTATCGATGAACGTTTAAGTTTTAAAGCGCACGTAGAGAAACTAACTGATAACTGTAAGTGTAGACTGAATGTTATCAACAGGCTGAATAAACTGATATGTTTGAGTGACATTCTAAGCTTGGGTTTAGCGCGTTTATGAGAGTTGAGAATGTATCTGCTAGAGTGACCACATTCTATTTTCTGAAATAAATGATTCACTTCTTAGCTATAAGAGAGAGTGGATCGCCGTGGGCAAAACTGTGTGAATAATTATGAAAAGTAATGCGTTAGTAAATAAAATGATAGCCAAACCCGCTTGGTTCTAGAGAGTATGAACACATTTGACAAGATCCAAAAAGTGGTGCCAACTGTACTGCCTGTAAATCTGTTGGTATGCTTGAATTTAGGAGGCACGACCAAAGAATTGAAATACTTTGCTCATTTGAAAGTGTATACACAAGCTAGTGTGAGTAATGATCGAATGGGTATTGAAACACTTAAAAAAAGTAACTGAAAGCATCTGTATAATGAATGACGAATTGATTGGAAATCAAGATGGCAATGGGTCACGGGAAAAGGAGGTTTGTTTTCCTATCCGAATCACTAGGGTAATGATTATGTGAATAACTGGTTCGATCTTGTGGTAATGCAGTTGTTCTTCAATGGATACCTTCACACCTACAGATCAAAGGTAATGAAAGAGCCGATGTGATTGCAAAAACAGATTGCTTGAATGATGAACTGAATGAATATGATTTTATGGATATATTTCGTATATCTCAGGTGAATCACTGGATAAAATGAAAAAGTGAATTTGTGCAAAAATGTAATATCAGGCAAGAAGTACTTTGAATGGAGTAATGTCCGTTTGAAAAACCCGTTTTTTAAAGAAATTAAAGGAAACACTTCAACGAACAATGAAGCGTATGAGATTGAATCATGGAAATTAGAAAGAATGTGCATAAATGTTCGCTTATATGGTGTTTTCGTCATAAACCTCATTCTTAGAGTTTCATGCAGCAAGTTCACACACATGTTCATTGTATTCTTGGGTAACTATATAGTAAGTTGATTTCCAATCTTGAGTGAACTGTACTGTACCTTAAAATATTTTAAAATAATTGGTTAAAACAATTTTTTCTCAAAACAAACAAAAGCAGTTTACCACATCATTCACCCGTTTAAGATACTTTGAAAAACGATCTACCACATCATTCACCCCACATCATTCGATGTTAGGTAGTATAGGTACAAATTGCCTGCCACGATACTTCTATTTTTCTCTATATGTACTTTGAGTTAGGCTAAATGTTTTAATGTTATTTTCGTGTTATTCATTATTTTTACATAGTTCATAAGAAATAAATAATCGAACTTGTTCAGGTGTTCTTGAAATTGAGTTGATATGTAATCAAATACATACAATTCCAAATATATTATAACAACTAATTTTAATAAAATAATTTCAATTTAGATTCCAATGAAACCTAACGATATCAGTTCTAGTTGACAATGTATTGAATTCAGTTCTAAAAAACATTATTTTATAATCGTTATCAGATTTATCTCTTAATTTTTATCGAATATAGGAATTTAAAAGCAAATTTCTATGTAAAATGTTCATCCCAAGTTTGTAATTGAATTCTGGAAATTGATACAAAATCATCGTTCTAGTAAGTGAGTATAGGCGAGCTAAGTGTATTTATAGTGCTGGGTCACCCATCTGACACATAAACTCGCCAGACAGTAAGATTCAATTTCATATAAATGATGTAACCATACGAGTCGGAATCTACTAAAATTACGTCTTAAACCTAAATCGGTAATTTTCATTCATTAAAGTTCAAATAATGCCGGAAATGCCTGAACAGCTATACTGGTAATTTATATGTCGGAAACGAATACATTTAGCTGTTTTATTGCGTGCGCTTTAAAATTTAATTTGCCCAAAATTTATATTTGACACTATTTAAGCCGGTATCCTTGTCAATGTAATCCATACTTATATGTAACAACCTCCAAAAGGTTGTATATTAAATAAGAATAACTAAAAGGTAACAATTTTATGGTGATACTTATCTCTATTATTACATATATATATATAGATACTTACTAAACAATATTACAATTGACACAAAACGATTTAGATTTTCATTATTATTTTTGCTATGTACTCGTATACATAAACTATCAATGTGATAGTACAGTACGAGTATCAACTTATGTAGAAAAAAAGTATCGATTTCGAGAAAACTCTCATCCTTTCTTATTATGGACATAAAAATATATGTAACAAACCAAAAAACGAATATAATATTATATTCAATTCAAAAATAATAATAAAATATCAAATTTTATATATAGACGACAAAAAAGGTTCGTCTATTTTAGTATTACGATTACTCTGTATAGTAGTAGCAGAAGTACAAAATATACTCGTATATAGATAAATTATTTATCGAGAAGACAAATCTTTTCGAAACAATAAAAATTACACAGTAGTTTTAACATTTTTAAGTCTTGCGGAAATGTTGATTGTTGTGTGTCCTTTTAAATATAAATTCGTACACTTAAATGAGACCGAGACACAAAAGGATCTACTGATTGTAACATAATGATTAGACAAAATTAATATTCTTTTTATTTACATTTTCCGCTAGATAAAAATAACATAATGTATCATTACATCAGTGTATGATGACAAATTTGGAAATGGCTCAGTTACAATGATTGATTGGCGGTTAAGATATCTTGGTCGTTTTCGTACATATATTGCATTCAATTTTAAATCAGCTTGATTTTTTTTGGTTTTCAGAGATCCAGGTGATATTCATTGGTACTAATACATTCCTTTCTCGATTACAATTGATTGGTATTGTGGGTGATATCTTCAATCTCAAAATTTTAAAAATGGAACTTAAGATCCCATGTTAGTTTAAACTGTTTCGAAATTTAACTGATTGATTCGGTGAATCACTTGATTTAACAAATCAATGCTGAATGAGGGTACCCTTTCTGGTTTGAATAGGATTATTTGAAAATTATCACTATTGAAAAAATTAATCGAAAGGAATAAAAAAGTTCCCATGCCGGGAATCGAACCCGGGCCTTCTGGGTGAAAGCCAGATATCCTAGCCACTAGACAACATGGGATGTACGTATTCTTAAATAACAAAAATTATTATCTGGAGGAGAGCAAATCAATAAACAACTTCGAAATTTTTAAGTGGTTTAAGCTGCGGCAGTTGGAGCGGGAGGTACCGGGTTCGAATCCGGATAGAGCCAGGATGCAAAAGGGATTTTTCACCATACGATTACGTTTGGTGGTGTGAATGAACACATCTAGGAGCCCCGCAAAGTAAGGTTATTATATAAACTTTTATCATAAGGTTTGAGGTACTTACAGCTAACCACAAAATAGCTCAATTGATTGAGCATTAAATGTAGGTTCTAAGGCTCCCGCAAAATGTCCAATCATTTTACAACAGTTTAGTGTTGTCAAGTGATTTTCTTTACGCATTCTAGCCAGGCTTTCTTTATAGTTTTTGGCTTAGTTTCCTGTACAAAATAAGAATCAATAGGCTCATCTTGTTCCTGATATTCAAACCAACATGTGAAAGTTCGTGGTTCCTAGATAAAAGCGTCAATTCGATTTTTAGTGGGCTAACCTAAGTATATAACAACTATTTTTTCAGTTGGATTGCATCCTTGCCTTTTTGAATAAAAGAATTTTAGAGTTAAGCCTTTGGAATACATATACGAAAAAATTTAAAATAAAGTATTTTGAAAGCTTCGGATAGTTTCCATGCTTTTCAATTTAGTACGTCATACTGCAACCTTTCGTCTAGTTCTTCAGCGCAAGTTAATATTATGTCTAATTTAGTAAACTGCTCATAGAATAGGCTCTGAACTGACGCGAAACTTTGATTTCTACAACTACTAACAATATGCCGCTAACACATATATTTAAACTCTATGTTTTAACTAACCTTAAAGGTAAAAAGAAAACTATCCATATATCTAATATAATATTACATTTTATAATTTACGACAGCTAATTCTAAACAACTTTAAATATTAAAAAATAATAATAATTTACCATCTAGTTTAACTGGGAATGTTTCAGCCCCATCGTACTTAAGTTCTATGAACTGAGTGTGTTTCACTCTTTACAAACCGCGCGCGTTAGTTTTATGAAGAAATAAATTTTAATTAATTTAGACATTAATAAAAAAAAAACAGAAATATAACCAACATCTCACATTCTCGTATCCATATAATAAAATAAAATAATAATAATTTACCTTCTACAAATTTTACATTTTAGTTTTTACACTGGAAATACAACAACAATATTTATTCAAATGTGGGAAGATTTACAATGCCCACCAAATCACCGTGTATAATGAATGTGTGTGTACGTTTGTAAAATCAATAAAAAATATTTTTTTATTCCTTAATTTATTCAGAAACAGACGCGTGAATATTGCTGATGGTGAATAAAAAAAACTGTCTCGTTCAGTACTCACAACTTGATACATGCACTTGCATGATATTCCATATAAGCGGATATCATATATCATGTACGAGTATGGAAAATTTTCATCACTATTATATGCGGTACACACAGCATAACATGTACTTTATGCTACTTTTCTTTTTATATTTATATATTTAACTACTCCGTTTTTAATTTAAATATTATCATCTTGCCATAATCATCAGTGTTATTACTCAAGATTGTGTTGTGAAGAAGAAAAATGGAATTACCTTCAAGATAAAATAAAATTACATCATTCTCTATGTACATTTTATGTGTTTTTGTTTTGTTTTTTTTCTGTATGGCTTATCTCAACCAAAACATCATTTTATATTAACTGCAAAATTGAAACATGTTTTTAAACATTCTTAATTAAAGATTTATATTATTTGTAGACACAAAATGTAGATACGAGTGTATATATGTGCATGAGGCAATATTAAGATTAAGCCAACCTAAACAGGTTGACGACACGCAACAATATAAATATAATAGTGAGCTAACTACTAAATTACATTGCATATGGTATGTAGAATATATTTTTGAACTGGATCACGAAATTGGTAAATGATTTCATTTTCATTTTCTCCAATTTTCGATGTACGAGTACATATACACATATATACCTTTAGGACATTTTCCTTTTTTTCGCTAACCAAACAAATAACTCGAATCAGTTTTCGAAATTAATTAATTTTACACGTTAAAATATTTCATGTTTAATTTTTCATAAAATAATTGATGATGATGAATGAAAGGTACAAAAACACTAAGGCGAAAACAAATCAGAAAACGAAAGATCTTGTCTTTTAGATCATTATCACGCACAGGCGTTTTAATTGCATTTGTTTAAAAAAAAAAACAAAATAAAAATTGCGGTAATAAATAAAAAGGTACATACCATATACCAGTACCTTACCTATATATAAGTTTATATACACAATATATTACAATACAAGATTCAATGTACCATGTAGGTGTTTAATGCGAAGCACCAAACACATTTCGCTTTATAATATGCGAGAAATCAATGTGATTTGTTTGGTAATGAATTGAAAATTATTTTTGTACAATAAAATTTAACAACACCGAAATCTTATAACACATTTCATTTTTAGTTTTGTATATTTATAATTGGACAGCTATGAGCTGTACCTTTGTATGAGATGTACGAAAGAAAACTCTAACAAGAATGAATTGAATGAACTTGAACTTCACAACCGTTTGGATCAAGTTTAACATCTGGGATGCACTGTTAAGCTACATCGTAATCACAATTTTTTTACCTACAACAATTTTTAATATGAAGCCAATATTGCAATTCTCTATACCGATTACAATCAGGACAGTGCCTATACCTGAGGAACAATAATCGAAATAATTTTTATGTTCGAAATTGCGTAAAAGTATATACGGAAGATAAAACTAATCAATAAAACGCATCAATTAATAAAATAAAAAGTTTTACTATTAATTAATCATATAGATTTCCTACCAGACAAAGATCACGTTGAAAATAAGAACTAGCTCTAAGAAATTTTAATTGAAATCGACTACATGTCATGTGAATAAAGTGATTAAAATTGTTCAAACCCATTTAATGTTAATGTAAGGATGGGAATGCTTTGTTACACCATATGTATCTTAAGTATTCTTCAACTTTTATAAACTGGAGTATTTATGTTACATCTATGGGTCATCTCATCTTATGCTGTATTTAATGATGGTCCCAATCCCCAACTTTACACCATTTACCACAAGGGTCATTTATATTGGTGACGACCCGTCAGAATTTTCATATACAATATAATTATGTTATATACTGTTAATTCGTTAATAAGGGAAACTATTTAAATAATTAAAAAGATTAACCTAGTCATATTAGCTTACATGAGCATTTATTCAAGTAGCTGCTTTTTAAAATAAAATAAACTTTCTGACCAAGACCGCCAGTCATATAACCCCTATCCAAACTTAAGCATGTCACTTGAGAAATCTTGTTCATTCACACTTATATAAATAAATAAAACGAAATTATTTCAATAAAAGATTATTTTCATAGAAATAATAAGAGTATATAGAGACTTTATTGGCAAAATCAAATTACGAAGAATATATATACAGTGTTTCATTAACGAAACACAACTAATAATTACAAAAATCTAAATAGATTCAGATAGGATCAAGCACTAATACTCGTATACGAGTATCAACCAACATATCATAACTCGAATCCTCAACACACTACACTAGCCAATTCACATCTTACCAATCAATAGATTATTTCTTCTGTTCACATATGTCTTTGCTAATATATTTTTTTTGGGGTTTTTGGCTGCTACCGCACACTTAGACCGACGATGGTCCATTGTGATACCACTATATTAACGGCTCTAGGTCCGATTTACGTAGAACCATCTGCGAATTGCATAGCTCCATGTTAGCTTATATAGTACTGACATGGACGATGGGATGGCCCATGGATTCTAAACCTAACAGGAGATCCAGATGTGTTCATGCAAACCACCAATCGCACCGCCCAAACGATCGATGGTAAAAAATCACTTTTTGCATCTTGACCCTATATCGTAATTCAAACCTGGTGCCTTGCTCCAACTGTCACAGCTTTAGCCACTGCGCCACCAGGGAGGCTTGCTAATATAACGATCACACAATAACGCTCGAATTAAAAACAATATTGAATCCCTTCCACCATTAATATACTACATGGCACTACAGTAAAACCTGAATAGTATAACCTTTGAACGACTTGTTGATAGAAAATACCAATTCTATTTCAGTATATTCTATAGAGTTTGATACTGTGCAATTTGTATATAAGACGTGTTATCAACAGTACCCTAGCGAATTTGAACATAAGTGGGATTACAAGAGCTTAACTTGTAATAATGTACTTGTAATAAATTATAAATCACCACTGCAGAGTAAACAAAGAGTGGCTTTTCAGAAATTCACACAATTTCAAGTGTGCTACTTCTCTAAGCATTGAAAACTACAAAGATTGAGTAATTTATGTCATTTTAGTGAAAAAATATAAATATTTGAGTGTTATTTCACAGTCACTTCATGGAGTACAGGAGGAATAGAATCAAATTTCTTGAAGGTTATTGATCTTCTAAGCCAAAATATAAAATTTAACCATAAACCTTGTTTTAGAACTTTAGTATCTAACACAAGTAAGATTTTAAAGAAGTTTATGACCAACTTGTACCCATTTCTGTACCAGGATATAGACTTAATCGTTTAAAGTTTATTTGTATTTTGAGTGTAGTTATTATCGAAATGGTTAAATAAAATTATAGATTGTTATCTCAAACACCGAAATTGGAAATGAATCGAAACTATATTGGCTATCAACGATGCAATGCAAACTAACGATAAGCTAAGTGCATATACTTATTTATGTAGGTACATAGCTATAGTCACCATCTTTATGAAAATTCTTAATTTGAGGGCTGTGATTTTTAGGTATACCTTTTCTTATTAAATTGATTTTTTTGTATATTAATGAAAGTTTTTGATAATTTAGAATAGTTTTGTTTTAACCTTTAATCACCATTTTCGTGGTTTCTAAACTTTTCTGACCCAAATATTGTTTATGTTAAGTTAGAAAACGTTATAAATAAGATTTTATTTTTTAATGCTGAACCCAACATGTAGCCTGCCTAGCACACGGATTACATAGAGTTGTCGGAACTATATGATCTTTACACCTCGATGTTAACAGAATGATTGGTTTAGTTCAAAAATTATTCTTAAAATCGCTTTCGCGTCAAATTTAGCAAAGACAATCAATACTAGATGAGGCATGTGGTTTGAGACAGTGCAGAGTACTAGATTTTGAAAAAATTAAAAATAAATTGGGCACCTTGTCAGAGGAAGACTCGACTGCACTCAATACAATTAAAACAATGATGTTATATTTATATCATATAATTATGGATTTTTGAGTTCTTTATGTCATTACTTTTAAATATCACACAAAGTAGTAAAACACTAAAAAATTATCGAAACAAATTGTTTACATTTTTAGAACCTATTTTAGGTGCACAGCCCTTTATGATATGTTTTACGAGTAATGAGTCATCAAAATAACTATACACTACACCAACAACTTTGAAACTCACTTGAAGCTCAAACAATAAGTGAATATCGTGTGCATTGTTTCAAACTCATCGATCAACAAAAAATTACACTGTTTAAAAATATGGAGTTCTAATTCGATAGATCATAGACGATAAATGTGTACAAGAAATTGCTTCAAAATATTTATTTATACATAGATATAAGGTATAAATGATCCATTTATATCTCATATTTTAAATATTTGAATCTAAAAAATTTAAATTTCAAAATGTTAATTGCCTCCTGTGAGAATTGAACTCACGACCCCTGGTTTACAAGACCAGTGCTCTGCCACTGAGCTAAGGAGGCTTGATACACTTAAATGATTTCGTTCTTCAATTTATTATAAAACAAAAATAGTAAGAATTATATTACTAGGCCAATTAACTCTTGTTACAGATCCATTTACAGTTTATATACCATAATCGATTTAACATGTACACAAAAAAGAATTTCCCTCTTGTGTTATGTGAAAATTCTTAAATTTATTTCTTAAAATAAACATTCCCAATGTTGTTAAATTTTTCTAATTTCGTGCGTCGAACGAAGCGAAAACAAATACATAATAATCACAAAATGAAAAATTCACGTTTTTTTATCAATTGACATTCAAAATAAACAAATAATATAATATAAGAAACAACAGCGCGAAGACATTTAAATATAATGAGTGTGTGTGATGCTGCGTCTATAGACGTATAGATGTAATTATCATACAAAGTCGACAATCAAAATCAATTTTCTGTTTTATACTTGTTTCAATTTTACAGTTGTGGAGACACGAAATTAGAATCTGAAAAAAAAAACTCGAAGAAAATTGAAATAATAAATAGTTTTTGTTTGATCATTTTTGTCGCCTGTAATCTTAATTCTTTGAACGATTAAAATTTACAAACTACCAGTTTAAGTAAATTTTTTATTTAGCTTTTCGGTTTTTGGTATAGTTTTTCTTCATACCAACACAAGCAGTACACACAGTAAAATGGAAAATGTTATTTCTTTTTTATTCTTGAGTTTTCGATTTTTTTTTTAGTTCGTTCGTCTAACTAAAAATAGTTCTCCCCATACACCAAATTTTATACAAGATTTTAAAGATTTTTCTTTTATTTTTGGATTGTTTTTTTATTTTGATTTTATTTATTTTAAATTGAAATAGTTTAGTGGTTTTCCAGTGAATTTTAATAGAATATAAAAATGGTATTTTCTGTTCAACAACAGTTTTTCTTGTGCTATAATCTCATCGACGGAATTAATTTTATATCCAGTGAGATTTAGTGCTCTATATATAAACACGCTATACACAGTGAAATAATCAATATAATATGATGACGTTGTTAACACCAAGTTGATTTTATAATTTCAAAACATGTGTCGAAAAGCACCAATTCATAAATATGTTTACGATATCCAACTTATTTATCCGGTGGCGAAAACATAGTTTATATACTGCACAGAACTATTGGGCCAACTCTTATTTCACTCCCATATACTTATTTATTCTATTCTTTCAACGACATCTTTTCTTCAAGCCTTTCAACCTTTGACAGAGCTAGTTCTTCTATCTTAATTTTTTTTAAATGTTTGATTTTCGAAGATTTATTTTACAAAACCTTTAATTTATATCAACAAATGTATGTCGTGTATACGTAAACCACAACATACATGACTATACCTATAAATCGCAGCGCGAAGGCATAACATACAATTTGATCAGATTAATTCAGTAAACATGCAGCTGTGTGTATCAATGAAATATCAATGGTCTATAACACCAGCTAATTATAAAAGCTATACTTCTGATAATGAAGGTAATTGTGATACAAGTAATGACAGTGAAAACGACATGAAAGATGTTCAGTTTGCAAGTCTTGACTTAAAATTAAAATTTAAAATAATATTTAGTGTGCCCACCCTTTGCTTTAATCACCGAAGCAATCCTTTACGGCATGCTGCGTTTATGTCTTGCGCTCTCAGCTGCAGTAATGGCATTCCACTTCCGTATGTTACGCTTTAATATAGTCCAAAGATGCTCAATGGGGTTGAGATCTGGAGACTGTGCTGGCCAGTAAGCCACGCATGGCGGTCATCGATTTATAACACAAAGTATTATTTTGTTCGAATATGATGTCGAATATGTTGATGTTGAAAACGTACATTTCACCGGCCACAGAAGCAGACATGCATCTCCAGATTATAATGCTGCCGCCTCTATTTAAACATATAATAACGTTTTATAACACATGATTGGTTAGGGTTGGTCTAAGCAGTGTATGCAATATAGTGGAATCAAATTAATAACCGGATAAAGTAACACTGATAAAAATTATTCACCATAAAACCTGAGTATACGTTCAGCATATACGCATCACCTTTACATTAATTTTCAAACAAATATCATCCAATGTCTGCAGCAAAATAAACGCTTTGATAATCTCCTAAGGCTTTCAAATTATCTATCTACATAAGTATATAGAAATATATCCTAGCTGGTAAATTGTCATTAAAACCACGAACAGTTGGATCACAGAATAAATTTAGTCCAATCACATTAAGTAACTGAACATCGTTAAACGACTCACACTAACCTATTGAAGAGAGCACCAGACAACTTCACAAAATTTTAAAATTCAGTGAGAAAGATACTTGGCCCTTTCGTATATAATTTTTGTGACTTCATTTATTCTCAGTATCACAAGGACAAGTTTATAGAACTTTAGACATCTGTAATAATAAATATTGATTTTGGACATTAATTATAGATAAAAACAAAATGTCACAACATCCATACTACGAGTATAAGTACAATGCTATTGATTTCAAAAGTTGTAAATACCTTGTGTAATAAATTAACAGAAAGGCGGTTGGTTTTCAATAGCTACTATTAAACCGTTTTGCCTTTTTAACAAATCATAAATTTACTACAATAAAGTTTATTTTATAAAAAAATTGATTGTCAATTGTCAAAACATCCGTAAATTAATTACATTTACTGTCGCAACAATAGAAAGAATATATTATAATACATATTTAAGAGACCCCGAAGAAATAAAAAAAAATGTTACCCAACAACGATAATATTTAAACACTAAATGACAGTCGTCGTCTTCAAAATTAAATTCAACAATGTGGTTTACCCAAAAATAATAATAAAAATTGAATTTTATTGTTCATCAACAAAATATTTACAAAGAATTAGCTTCCTTTTTCGGTCCGTTTCGTATTATAATTTTGTTCCAAGTCATTTTTAAGGGTAACTTTTCGTTGTTGTCAAAGACCAGAAAAAAACTGTCTAATTTCTTAAAAAAAAACAACTTTCATATTTATTACATTTAACACCTGGGCGGTCGGTCACCAAAACCTCATAAAATTTAGTTTTTTTTTATATATCACCTATTTTGTTGAATTTCTTATTATGTGTTTACTATTTTTACCGACCGGTTTACGTTTTCCAATTTTCTTAAAAATATATAACTAAAACTCATAATTGTGCGCAGCACACTGTTGTGATAAATTAAAGAGTTTTCCAATAAGAGGTTTAATATTAAATAGCCCGCTATTTAAAATTCGTTTCAACAACGCTTTGAAATTCTAAAATTGTGCAAAACGTGAAGCATCGTCAATCGTCGTAAATATCTTCTCGGCCAGCAATAGTGAAACTGGTGGAAAAAATTTAAACTGTTGGGACAAGTTAGCTATGTGAAGAATCGAAACCATGTGTGTCACTTAAGAACAACTGAGAGTATGTTGGCTGCTTTAGATCTTAAGGCTTTTAACGTTCAGTTAACAAAAGCTGGTCGATCACTATAAACGTTGTAACTTCGCTGATTGGGTTCTTCAAATTGATGCATTCGACTCAATGATCTGAATTTTTATTGAAATATCTTCAGTGAAATTATCTTCAGTGATGAAGCCCATTTACATCTCGGAGACTACGTTAATAAGCAGAATTGCCCCATTTGGGACTCAGAAGATCAAACAATAATTGTGTGCTGTTTTTAGGTTGGTGGTGTGATTGGACCTTAGTTTATCGAAAATGAGGCTGGTATGCAACTGTTACGGTGAAAAGATTGCGTTACCGAGCTTTATGGTTAATGATTTTTATGTTGGAAGATATTGATGTGGACGACGTTTGTTTTCAGCAGGAAGGTACTACTTGCCACACAAGCAACGAAACAATCGCAATTTTGCAAGTAAAGTTTCCTGACCGTGTTACATATCGACGAGGTGATCACAATTAGCCACCGAGATCTAATGATTAACACTTTTAGCCTTTTTTGGGGCCATAATACTCCACAGTCGATTTAAGACCTTAAAAATGAAATTCGTAAAAAATACTCGTTTTTTTAAATATCAAAATGAAACCTCATATTGGAAAACCCTTCATAATTTGTATGGAGCTAACACACACACATGCACATTGTAAATTCAATCTAAATAAATAATAATATAAGTTTTTAATATTACAGCAACAAAACTACGAGATAAGAAATAATAAAAATAAATATGTCTGACCGTCTTCTTGTCTGCGTATAATGCCGATTGAAGATTTTTAATTAATTATCTTTTCTCACATAAGACAACAGGAGATCAAATTGGAAATAATAAAATAAAATATATTTTATTTGTTGCTTGCAAGAAGAAACAAAGCTGTAATAATAACATAAATATGTCAATTTTGGTTATAATATTATAATATAAAAAAAAAATTAAAACGCGAACTCCTGCCATGTTCTTTATCACAGCTAGTGGATATACAAAATATAAACAAATTAATTTCATCACTTCAACTGATCATTATTGCAGTATCATATAAGTACGTATATGTATGTATATGAAATAAATTGAAATGTTCGCACAAAGAAACTTTAAATTTAATTCGAGTTGTTATTTATTATTTTGCAATTTTATCCGATAATTAAAAATAATCAAAATGTTTTTTTTTTAATTTGATGTTAAGGGAGGCAGCGCGATAGACAGAAAAGTGTTGGTTTAATTACATATTGTGATAATTAAAAATGTGGTTTCATAGGCTGTAAAAATTTTATGATTGAAGATAAAGCTGGAATAAATTTTACTTTTGAATTTTAACTGCAAAAATTATTTTTTTGGGTAAGCTGTTGGCGGCCATTAAAATATGATTCCTCTCAGTTATATAGCGTGCTTCTTAAAATACACCACATTTATTCGTCCCCTAATATGAATAAATTTGCAAACTTGATGTTTTATATTGATCTGGTGTTGTATTTGATGAAAACCAAATATAAGTAGAATGTATAGTACAAACCGGAGGCACGTGACTTTGCCGGTCAACATATCCTATGGAACTATTTAAACCAATTTGTTTGTAAGGCCTGGTGAAACCGATAATTGTGTATTAATTTCGTTCTGCAAATAAAGTTTTTTGTCTACGTAGCGATCTCGTAGCCCAACTCTCGTAGTTTTCGTAATTTGCAACTTTCCGTTATAATTGTATGACATATACTATGTTTCCATGCTAGGTTTCCATGCTCACAAAGTAGAGTTAGGATTGGCGTTCATGGAAACAGAGTTTAGGGTCGAGATTCGATAAATGTTTTTAACTCGACGAAACTAGTGAAGTTGAGTAGAGTTGAAATTTAATTTGGCGACGGTCAATTTGGTTGTGATTTTGTGACCGAAGGTTTTTTTCCTATGCACTAAACACAGTATTTTAACTTTCTTATTTTTTATGATAAACACAAATAATGACTAATTACAAACAAAAATATAAAGCTGTCAACACAATCTAACTCTGTTTTTATCATGGAAACGTTCGACGCCATATTAAATTTAACGTAATCCTATCTAAATTTAACCTAACTCTATACTCTACATGGAAACATGGTAGACATTCTCATCCGTTTGTAAGAACTAAATGTTTTATAAAAAGATAAAAAACTTAAGCTATTAACGAAACTGTTTTGCACATCGCAATAACCGAATTGGTACCTAAATAATGTCTTGACGATGTTGTTAACGATCCACCATAATCCATTAAAATAAAATTCAAAAGCAAAAATATAAACAAGTACTAGTCACAAGAGCCAAAAAACGTAAAACAATTTCTGAAAGGAGGACACTATTAATCTCCATCATTACCTTGAACGTGTCGACTGGATGAAAAAACTCCACAGCATTTTCAATATAGAAGAAAATTTAGATAAAAATTTATAACATCATATATCACGATATAAAATTATATGTCCCTATACCACTGCGGGAAGGGCAAACTGGAAATCAACGGATTTCCTGCACATATGACATTCAATGAAGGGTGCATGTCATAACCAACATATTTGCTGATTTTTCTCAATCTGTCTTTAAACCAAAAGACGTTGATAAGGACGAAAATTAACCAACAAGTTAGAGTAGACAACTTATTCATTGAGGCACTACATATTACAATAGAAGAAATAAACAAGGCGTTTAAAAGATTACACCAGTTTGAAACTACCTCTTTACATGCTGTTCAATCAGTGGCAGAGATTGGGAGAGTTTCATAAAAAATGGAAGATAACCAGAGTAATCCCATTATTCAAAACTGGGGATAGAAATGATGTATAGATGTATAACGTTGATTTCATCTATACCCAAATTATTTAAACTTGTAATATGCAATAACTTCAAAGAAGTGGTGCTTTGACACGTATCGCCGTACCAATATGGCCAAGAAATCAACATCTACAAACCTTATTGAATTCATCAGCAGCACAAAGTTATAAAAAGCCACAAGCAAGTTGACATTGAATACACTGATTTTCCCAAGGCGTTTCACTCCATAAGCACTAGAATGATTATACTCATTTGACTTCTCAAAAAATTTCGTTTCATGTTTTAAATCTTACTTTAGCGATCGCATCCAATGCATCGATATTAGAAACAGCAGTTCAGGTCATTTCAAGCTACGTTTTCCACAAGATCTTGGCCCTTGGATTTTTACTCCTTTCATCGACACCATCACTGAAGACATTCTACATTTAAAAAAATTGATGTTTGCTGGTGACCTCTAATTATGATGCTGAGATTATAAAAACCTAGATGTTTTAGCGTGAAAAATATGAGCAGTAACAAAGATATAGATCAATGTGTTGCTATAGATCTTATTCCGTATGTGGAGTTTTATTTAACGAAGATCTTATTCCGTATGTGGATTTTAATTAGACGATCTAGTTTAGAAAATGTTTATTCGTCTTTTACTTGAAAAGGCGGTTGGGAGTATGGTCACGGATTACCGAACCATGAAATCCTGCAACGTTTACGACCATATCTGGACTGTAAAAAATACAACATAGCAACTATGGGAAATGGTAGTTTGAACAAATACAATTTTGGATTCTGAGTAGAATCTTTTAAATATACATCTTCCACAATCAAGGGTGTTTAGTTAAAAGTACTTATATGCATAATAAATCACTATAAAATATAAGTCAAATATTGTTTTTCAAGTTAAGATAATATAAAGCAGACATATTTATTATTCAAGATATTATCACCCTATAACTAAATATGTATACGTCGACAGATAACTACCGAACTATACCTATAAATAAAATGAATTATTAAGTTACCATAACTATATACTAAAAGTGTGCTACCTATTTATCCTGATTTTTATTATGCTCGTCGACTTAAAATCATCGACTATGTGCCCATGTGAAATTTGAGCCAATAATTATTTAGCATTTTCTGTTAAGTGCTTGCCATACGATTCTGTTATATTTAACACGTGGCTGAAACACTTATTGATTTAATTTACAGTGTTTTGAAATATATAACTATTTGTGTCGAGGGATATCACGCTGTATGTATATACTCAAAATTTCTTAAAATTTGTCGGGTTTTATATTGTTATTAGGTGATACATGAGACACTTCTTATCATCGAAATAAAACAATATGTGTGTATGTATTATATATAAATATATTTATATATAATATAAGACAACACCGAAAGTTGATACTTGAAAATGGATTTAAAGGATTTCAAATTTCAAAATAATACTATTTATAGTTTAAAATTTATTTTTAGTAAATAAGTTACTGTAAAAATGTATTTCAAACGTATTTGTAGATAAAAATAAAAACAAGTATTTTGTAATTTTGTTTAAGTGATAAATGTTATTATTGGTGAAACTATAATTTGTTTTTAAAACAGCTGCAAAAAATAAAAACTCAAATTATAAATAACAAATTTTATGTTTGACTACAAGAACATGAAACATGTTAGGGGTATGTTTTCTACTAAAGTACGTTATATTTTTAAAAGACGTTTTCGGTGTCAAATTTTAAGCGTTCCTCTAATCTACTTGTTCTTATTAACTACATATATACGATAAACACATAACACGTTGTACAAATAGTGTTTGCAGCTAACATTAAATATGCATAAATGGGTATACACTATTTACGGGTAGCTTCAATACTATTATGCCTCGTTTAGTTTGGGTGTACATAGAACCGACCTAAAATATTTTAAATATTTTAAGTGACTCTTGTTATAGTATAAGATCACCTCCTACTCGCATCATCTGTTATTAATAATTGGAAATTATTTATATGTAAGTGCAGCGTAACTTATATTTGTGTCAAAAATAATCATTTATTTAAAATACGTATACAGCGGTTAGTCTGGAAGAAGTAATGTTTTGAAATCTAAAATAGTTAATTAAGATCACGTGCAATTAAGTCAAATAGATAAAGAAGCAACTGTACAGCAAATAACCGTTTTGTTGGAAATTAACAATGAATTTACATATGACAAAAATTAAAACAAAATATTCAACTTCAATCCCAACTGAGATCAAATACCGAAATAAAATTCGTAAGAAAGTATTAATATTATTTGGTGATAGTGAACCTCATTAAGTAAACCTGCTTATAATCAATAATCTGGAGTTTGAAATAGCTATACGTCAAAATTGCAAAAACGATGGTACTACAATTACTAATTGTCCTCGGTTTACATCGGTTCGACTTACGACAGTTCGAAGTTACGACGGTGAAAAAACACGTTTTTTTTATTTCGATTTTCTTTTGTTTTAATTTTCATTGGGTGATAATTTGACTGGATATAAGTTGAAACCCTTATTAATTCATAAACGTAAAATCCTCGAGCTCTGAAAATAGTACACAAATATATGCCTCCGGCACTATTATTTTTTAAATAGTATAAAGCGTGGATGACAAGAATAATTTTTGGCGAGCAAAAGCATATTGTGAGCACAAAAAAATTCCCTTCCGAGACACTCTTACTTTTGGATAATAGTCACCCACCTAGTATTACAGAGTTGGACGATAACGTACCAGCGTTTTATTTTCCTCACAACACTACCTCAATTATTCAAATTTGGAAAACTATAACGTTTATAGCGCAATAAAAAACATAATAGCAGCCTGGAGTGAAGTGTCAGCAAAGTGTATAAACGGTGTTTAGCGGATTCTGTTAAATCGTTTTGTGGGAGATTCATCATCGACAGATGAAACATTGGTGTAGTCAATACTGGAATCGTTGAAATAACCCATGATCAATCTATAAATAGGAAATAAATATACTTTGGAAGTTACTAAATCTGTTACTGATGTAACTAATGGCGAACTCCAAAAGAAGTTAACACAAAAGAAATAATGGCGGCGCAGTTCGTTTATAAATTATTGGTTTTGTTATACTTATTAGATTACTAAACTGAATATTTATCTGTAGTATTGTGGATTAATAATTAATACTTAAGTAATTTAATTACTCAATTGATTAACATTATTTGTTTATCGGAGCTGATTTTATCACAAGTAAGCATACTTCTTCCATTAAACAAGCATATTTCTCGACTTACGAATGTTTCGATTTCGACTTACGACAGACGTCCAGGAACGATGAGGACTGTTACCATAAAGAAATATGATTCATATATAACATCGATACTTGACCATTTATATAGGAAAGTCATTCAGACAGTTCTTGCCGTTCTCAATACACAAGCCAGTAGTTAACGAAGAATTTGAGAGAAACTTTTAAATGGTTACCGAATACCGATGCCTCACAAACATTTCACTAACTGCTAAAAAAGAAAATTGTGAAAACTCTTTCCACCTATCCGGTCCTTATATATTTTTTCCATTTACTTGATTTTTTTATGTTAAAGGTATCACAATTTCAACAGTTGAAAAAGAAAAGTATTTCTACTGTTTGTGTATATAGAGAATCTATTGAAATTGCTAAGGAATATACGGAAACTTGTAATCCGAAACGACTTTTTCCATTTTGTTTTGAACAAGATAAGATTCGTTTTTCCTATCAAAAAGTTATAAATAATCTAAGTTTTAGAATATTTTTTTTGTACTCAACTCACATATAAGTTACAATCAAAAATTCTCTTAGAAACATTATCTTATTGATTTTATAATCCTCCAAGTAGTAATAATAATGAGACATTTTTAATTTTCTTGAATCTTCATGTTCCATCAATTGATATTTCATTTTAGTATCAATTTCTCAAAATATTTCTGTCAACAGTTAAACCTAATTTAATACGAGCGGTATATGTATATTTCTACGTATAATAAATATACTAAATGGGTATATATGGTACATATGAGTATTCAAACAGACATGTTTGTCGCGCTCCCATCACGAACTGATGTTTGAAAAATTGTTTACATTTATTTACCATTTGATGTATAAAACAGATATTATGTTTATAAAAAATATATATTTATCACTTTTGATACTGTTATAGACTAATTAATAGTTCATAAGTGTTTATTTTGGTTAAGATTTAATTTTCAAATATATCTTATTTAAATAATAGTATAGCTTAAAAATAGGATTAATATGTCTGGTGGTGACAAGTTGACTAAATACGCAATATGATGTTATCGAGCACATGAATATATGTTATCCATGATGAAGTAATCTTCTCTCGGAATTGAACTCTTGGAGTTCCATGAATTAATAAAAAATGCAGTTACATGAAAATCCTTTTACGTCACCAGTATGGACATTAATTGCTCACAGACTATATTATCGATCTGAAAGCCAACATTTCGACCAACTGACGCTATTAAAAAGCCAAACTGATTTCCTATATGATGCCAATAATCGTATGTATATCAATCCGTAATGTTGAGTAATTTTGCTTTAGCTACAGTGGCCAATTCGATGTAATAAAACAGAAAATTAAGGAGGATCTATAGATCATACTATAACTATAACTTCCTTATAACTCAATCAAGCTAGCACATGTGGTTTCATAAAAAAAATTTATTCTATGTTTAATAAATAAAACTAAATTATATAGCATCCCTACACACATATCCACTCTAACGAAAATTTAATTAATAAAATAATATAAATCATAAAATTTAATATAAAACAAACTTTAGTGAAATAAAAACTTTTTTCATGTAAAATATAATTGAATAATTCATTAACCCAATTATCGGTCTGTTTATTTCAGATTTTATTATTTTATGATTTTGTTGAAATAGTATTGTTTAATTAAAATTGGTACAATAAAAATCGTTATATAGTTTTGCCATAAAAGACACAAAATAATATGCTATACAGTTTTTAAAACTTACATAAAATGAATACAGATATTTTTAGCCAATTCCGAGAGATCCAACTAATATAAAATTGTTATAGTCCCCAATACGTCTGAATCCTATATACATATATTTTTATATCTTGACCATATCGGATATACACAAAAAAGTTATTATTGAGTAATTACACAAGTTATTTAAAAACAATAAATTATTAATTTATCTCAATAAAAAAAAACATATATAGTTATTAGTTTATATCCTGCAGGAAGCCAAAAATAGATAAATATGAAATTGGAGCCAAATTTATAAAATCACATTGAAAAGTAACAAAACTCTTACACTCGTTATATAGTGACTATACCAGTATTTGTGTTTAAATGAAATTAGGAATAAAGTAATTCAACATACAAAAAAAACTATAGGCCACCACCACCCATTGTGCCATATCAGTCAATGTGGCTTTGTTTGTTTATACAATACCTATATCAATATAATAATTGTATAAAGTGTGAATAAACCAAAACCACCATGTATACATACACTGAGAATTGTTATTAAAATAGCAAAAATATAAAACATACAACATAGAATTTTTTTTATTGTCCGCACACCAAAAACTATATATAAAATCTATAGATTGTCACAAATATTTTTAATATGAAAAATAAAAAGACCTCACACCGTTCCGGTACATTAGACAATAATAGATATCAATTTATATTATGATTGTTAGAAAATAGAAAAATTGTCTATCCTATATATTGTATACATACACATAGAGTCTACAATATCTATTGCTATGCTATTCATACGAGTATAATAAAACCAAACTATATATATATATATGACCAACGTTTTAAAACTCATCAGTTATGTTTGTAAACATATGACATATTCGAACAATGAATGTTCAATGTATAGTGAACATCCATTTAGCTCAATAGCGTGTGTGTATATGCGGTAACAACATAAAATTATTTGTTGGTTTTTTTGCACTAAATGAAACTCATAGGTTGTCAATTTATTCGTAAATAGTCGTTAAATTATGTTAATCGACATGTTTATTTAGGAGTTTACCGAAAGTACAATCGATCACCATTTTATAAATTGCAATTGTTATATCATTATGATTGATATGATTCGAGTATATATAAAATATTAACTTTGTATTCCAACCGTTTTTTAGAGATCCCGTACCAGTTCAATCATAAATAATAGAGTGGTAAGAGATCACAATTGATTCAAAATAGGAGAATCCTCTTTCTGACGAATTGGTCGTAATGTTAAACATGTTATGGATCGAACCACCTTCAATAGTATAGTGTTAAACCGTCTGGCTTCTATTTTTATGGTGCAAAGATAACCGGATACAGTTAAATATTTTAAAATACTAGGCATTATCATCCCGTCGTAACAAATCATCTATATGTAGTCCAAAAATATAGAATTAATAGACCATTATTAGAATTATTAGAATGAGTCATGAAAATTAATGATATAAGAATAATATTTTTTCACAAAATTCCTTTCTCTTAGCATTCATTTATAATATCTATCAAAAACCAATTCAATATGAAGGAATATCTTCTTTGCTTGTCCCTTGAGAGTATAACTGACTGTCATAACGAATAAAGTAATTCAGGATGATTTGAAAGTGTTTTATATATGAGCATACATTATAAATAATATTTAGTTTAAATTGTCAAACACAAACACCTGAATAACTTAAGCCAATTTAACTTCCATTCCATTGATGGTCTACAACATTGCTACAAACTATAAAATGATATTCGATGTAAGTAAAATCTCCATCCATTAACCGTTTTGCATTATATTGTTTGTTAGTTTCTTTTTATCTTTCCAATCTGTTTTGGGACTCAAGGCACCCAACTCTTTCGTGGTTCACTTATTTATGTGCTATACCTTACGCCATTATAACCAAATCGAGGATGTCCGGCTATAAGTTCGATTTACGTAGAAACATCTATCTGCATATGGCATAGGCTCCATCTCAGCGTATAGTACTGACATAAGAAGATGGGTCGGCCCATGGTGTCTGCACTCCAACAGGAGGTCATAGATGTGTTCATTCACACCACCGATCGAAATCAGATTATGAAAAATCCCTTTAACATCCTGCCCATATCTGGATTCGAACCCGGTACCTCCCGCTCCAATTAAATATCCCGGTTAAAGCTGCAGCTTTAACCACTAAGCCATTTGGTCGGCTTCATTATATTGTATTATATAAATAAATTTTATACATATATCAGACATTGGTTCAAGTTCAAGCGAAAGGTATAGATAATTTTAAATAGTTGCAAATGATAATTATTTCAATAAAAACAAATATTTTACGTATTTTTACTTTACGTTTCCTAACATTTATAACTTATAATAAAACAAATGTACAAATTAATACATTATATATTTATTGCATTATTATCTTAATTTAAATTAAATATAATTTATAGATGTATAGTTTCAATGCAAAACTTGCATTCTCTTTTATTAATAACCATTAATTTTGTTTATTTATAATTTAATATGCGCAAGTACAATTCTATATTGATCTTTAAAACTTTAAGCTTGACTGAATATTATGTTTTCGGTTTTTTAACGAAACTTTTTTAACATAAATACAAGATACGTATAGACAAGAAGTTTAAGAATTGAAAGACCAACCATGATCTGATGACCAAGTAGCTAAAGCTGCAATGAACAATTGGGCTAGGAAAATTGGAATGAAAGTTAGAATTGGAATGAAAAAGAGATTTTTCATGATTCAAATACGATTGGCTTGTTGGAATACTGAATTCGGCAAACCCCGTAAACTATAAATATAAATAAAGCTTTTAGTTGTACGCCCTCGATTTAACTTCGACGTAAGGGTTTTGAGATATAAAAGTAACTACGAAAGTTGGGAGCAATAAAAACCAACTAATATAACGACGTTTTCTATTTGCAGAACAATTACACAATTATTGTTTTAACTAAAGCCTAATCAGATTTAGTTTTGGGTAGTATAACGAAGTACAGAAGTTTTATTATATTTGGCTAATAATAGATAATGCGATTTACGTACTGTTACCAATGCAAGTTGAGCAAATCTTTATACTAAAAATGGTATTGAATTCCAATCCCATTTTCGTGCGCAACATTAAAACATTGTAATATAGCATGAAGCAAGTATAAATCACCATGAACTCGATTTCAAGACTTCAATAATTGCCTTTTCTCGAATAAATTATTTAGTGACTAACTATTCGTATAAATATGGTAATTTGATATCACCATTTTTCATGAGGATGTTAAAAGACGACATAAAACATCGGTATAGGACTTCCCTTTAACAATTTGAACATTTTACCTAATAATATCGCTGGCTGGTTAAAAAGTGTATGCCAAATTATTCTTGATGTTATATACAATTCTAGTTGACGGCATACGGCACCAGCAAGAACGTTTTTTCTTCTGTGTAAACGATTCAATCAATACTTCAAATGTGTTCGGGTGGAGGATTTAAGACAGGTAATTAATGTATTCTAATTTTTTGTCAGTAAGTAATTATTTAAATGTAAACATATTCAATGATCTTACGGTTGACAAGAACTGATGATATTATACGTAAAGTATATATGTAAAAATGTAGGTGCTTTTGTGTAAGTCACTGAAAAGTTTGAAATAAGCTTTAGTTTTGCTTCGAAGATTTCTACACTTAAACCTCATACAAGCATCAATAATAGATTATAGAACAAACAATGTAATATGCATATAAGTATAAGCGATCTAGCTGAAATGCCAGAGAACGCATCCGTTTCAAATTCTATTAATAAAATCGTATAGCTATAAATCTTAATAAACTAAATTAAATCATAATTACTTATAATAAATTATTTAGATACAAAGCGACTATTCCATAAATTAACAATATTATAAATTTATTTCTCTTCATAAAGATCGAACAAATACATTTTTGTATGGATCGATGCTGTTTAACAGTTTTCGGACCACATAGCTTCTTCACACTTCAATTAATTATATATTTAACACCAAAAATGTTGGAGGTATCCAAAAAAAATCACCATGAAATTTTTACCACAACAAATTTAATAAATCTTTCAACAAAGTTAGAAATTAAAAAATAATTAATTTTATTTAATTATATTTTGTTTATCATTTTTATTAGCCAATCAATTTAATTAAAAATGAAAAAAAAAATTTAAACTATTATTTTCGTTTTTTTAAATTTTCCTTCTTTCGTCTCAAATGTTTTCTATTTAAATTAAAATAAATAAACAAATATCACAAATAAAACTTAAACAAAAAAATGTTGATTGACTAAATTAAAACGATTAATCAAAGTCAAATAATAAATTAATAATTAAAAAAAAATAACTACATCATTTGTCTTAATTATATAATTTTTTTACTTTTTATATTTTCGATATACATACACACATTCAAGTACATACACAACACTTTAGTTGATTTTTAAAATAAGTAAATAAATATTGTTTTGTTTAAATAAAGGGAAACTTTTGTTCATTATTTTTTAATTTTTATAATTAATTACATTCTGGTTATAAAACTATCGTATCTTCATACACAAATAAAAATTTTGATGATTATATAAAAAATGAATTTATTTTTTATCTGCTTTGTAAAAAAATGATATCTCAATTTATATTTTATATTGTTTTTTAGATGCGGGTTTAATTGGTGGTCAAACTACCCTCGTTTGTAAATATAAATAGATATGGTGTATACATTTTATTTGTAAAATATCTTCAAATAAATATGGTTTCGATATTATTTGAATTAAGTTAAGATTAATTAATGGTGAAATAACAAATTGAAAACCGATTGTTGAAACTTGAGAATTTGAGGACAGCATATTGTAAATATGGGGTTTTATCTTGATTTGTGAATTTTGTTATCAATGAATTAGTAGACAGTTTAATTATCTTAATCACAACTAATTTCACGGTTCAGTGCGTATTATATATTGGTAGTTATCAATTTATCATACTTAACTTCAATGCAGTTCAGAAAATTTAAGAATATCACAGCAATTATTCTTCTTAATACAAATTAGATAAGCATTAAATCAAATATAAGTTTAACATAAACAAAAGTTTTATTGTGCCTTCAACCAGTTATTTCTCACACATTAATATATATATATATATATATATATATATATATATATATATATATATATATATATATATATATATATATATATATATGTATATATATATATATATATATATATATATATATATATACAAATATATATATATATATATATATATATATATATATATATATATATATTATATATATATATATATATATATATATATATATATATATATATATATATATATATTATATATATATATATTATATATATATATATATATATATATATATATATATATATATATATATATATATATATATATATATATATAGTTATAGTTTACGCGGAGTTATATATGTATATATTATATAATATATATATATATATATATATATATATATATATATATATATATATATATATAACTCCACGATCACTGCGTTAAGTGTGTTACGAATAGTAATCACGATTATATATACGATTATTTTTCGATTATTATATATAGCATATATATAGGATTATACGATTGATTATATATATAGGATATTGGCAGGTGCAAATCGCAGAAGAGAATAAAGAAAAAACAGCGTTTAGTGTTTGTAACGGATTGTGGCAGTTTAACGTTATGCCCTTTGGACTATTTAACGCTCCTGTGACCTTTAAAATACTAATGGACCAAGTGCTGAAAAAATTGCGTTGGAAAATGTGCATCATTGTTATGAGTAGATGACATCATTGTTTTTGGTAAAAACTTCGAAGAACATTTTTAAAACCTGACGGAAGAATTCGAATGGCTTCAAAAAAAATGTGCCTTGTTCCGCGAAACGAAGTGAAATATTTGGGAAATAATATTACAAGGAATGGTATACATAGAGATGAAGATAAAAACTCAGCTGTCAAGGATTGGTCGAGACCGCAAAACCTACACGATCTTAGAAGATTTATTGGACTCTGTAGATACATACTATCGGAGATTCATATAAGTATGTCTTAGTGGTAATGGATATTTTAATAAATGACCCTAGCTCTATACAATACAAAACCAAGAAACAACAACAATCGCTAATTCTGTGGTACATAATTGGATAAGTCGATATGGGGTTCCAATGGAACTGCATTCAGATTAAGGACCCAATTTCGAATCAGTGGTATTCCAGGAAATGTGCCAATTATTGAGGATCAACAAAACAAGAACAACACCTTTTTATCCTCAGTCGGACGGTAGGGTTGAATGGTTTAACGCTACGTTGGAAAAATTTCTATTAAAAACGTCGATAGAATCCAACGTATAATAGTATCATAATATACCACTCTTTAAAGATATCGATCAGCAACACATGATACAATTGGAATAACACCAGGTATCATCATGTTTTGGACACAATTATAGATTTCCCTGGGATGAAGTTTGGAGCAATTCCTACAACAGCTTTGATTTGCGACTTATGTCGATAAAATGAAAGAATATATCGACAAAAATTTGTCAGAGAAAGAATAAAGGTTTCAAGCAATAGGATACAAGCACGTTATGACTTCCGTGCAACTAATGGATGATTTGAAGAAGAGCAGTTTGTCTGGCTCCACAACTTACAACAGAAGAGAGGCTTATCACCGAAGCTGCAATCTGGCTGGGAAAGACCATATAACCTGATTACAAGAGCCAACGATGTATGTAATGTACCGAATTCAAAAGGGGATCCGAGGAAAACCAAAGGTTGTGCATTGCATTTGGAAAGATTGGCTCTCTATAGAGGAATAGAAAAGGATCCTGTACAGGATGAACAGGTTTGGGCGGAGGGTGGTGTTAAGGACGCAGACGACATCTCTGATTGAATAGAACTAAACAATTGAAAAGCAGCATGATATATATATATATATATATATATATATATATATATATATATATATATATATATACATATATATATATATATATATATATATATATATATATATATATATATATATATATATATATATATATATATATATATATATATATATATATATATATATATATATATATATTTATATATTTAAAGGTTGTAAAAGAATCGATTGTGATTCGATTAAGCAATTTTTTGACAAAAATGTGTAAATTTAAAATTACTGGTTTAAAGTTTAATGATAAATAATTACATTGAACCTAGAAGAAAATAGTCAATTTTGAGTTGAACCACTTGAAATAAAATTACAATTCAAATTTATTGTACATGCACAAATCGTTTTTATGACTAACACAATGTTATATTTAAGATTCTAAATTCAAAAATCTTTAAATTTTGCGTAACTGGATTTTAAAAATTATATAATGAGAATTAAAAAATATTTTGTCAGAAGTGGGATTTGAACCCACGCCCTCAGAGAGGACCAGAACGCCCAATTAACTTGCGTAAACAAGTAAGAGATATTCTTGAGTCTGGCGCCTTAGACCGCTCGGCCATCCTGACACATAATTACCAAAAACAAGAAACCCATTTTTTCCTCGGTACTGTCATATTATGAACTCTTTTATTCTGAACTTACAAAAAATACATATATGTATACAAATCATTAAATATTTTATTTTCCAATTTGCAAAATTATAAATAGAACAGTAAAATTTACACGTACCATACAAATAACGAATTAGAAGTAATTTAGGCGGTAATTTAACATTTGATCATAAAGTTAACAAAACAAAAAAAAACTTGTCATTCATTATTTTGATCATAAAAAGTTGGTAATAAATTGTCACACCTAATTTGATATTCAAACACCTATCAATATTTAAAATTTATTTCGACAATAATAAAAAAATTGTTATATAATGGTATAATATTTCACATATAGAAAAAAATATATATTCATATCTCACTAGCTAACTCTAACAATAAAGTTTTTATATGAAAATTCTTAAAAATTTAATAGACTTCTAAATGAATAATAACGTCAACATGAACATTTTCATTAAAATTTATCTTTATACAATAGAAATGAAACAAACTAAAATAAAATTTAAAAAAAAACATAATCAAATAAAATTTACATATTATATATTTGTTTTTTATCGTATATATATTTTATTTTATTTTAGTTTATCATTTGAAATCTTCGAGCTTTTAGCGTCTAGTTGGGAAAATATGAGAATATTGTAACATTTTATTTCACTTTCACGATTTTTATTATCAATTGATCTAAATTCATATATAGATTTTGGGCGGTTTTTATTTAGTGTCGTTAAATCTAATCATTTATGTTAATCTATATTCTACACACAAGTTTAGACAACGTTTTAACGATGTGATAGAAATCGGGTACTTCTACTACTTTTGAATTATTAAACATTTTGTGATAAAAGAGGTTGCTATGTATATCAGAAATTATAGATTTGAATACGATACCGTCAGATAAGCTTAACATATGTAGCTAATATTTTGTAAGCTATAATTAAATTTAGTATGATGTGTAACGAAACACGACCATAAAGAAAGCGTTACTTTACAGGAAGTATGTGCAAAACGAATCAACGAAAGGTCGAATGTGAAAGACATCATCATTGAATATGTTTAAATTTTTTTAATGTATTTACATTTTATATTTGAAAGCTTGCCTATAGCTCGTTCGTCACGTTAAACTGTGAATAAAACCAATGCTACTTTATATTTGACTACCACCCTTATGTGAGCTTAAAATTTTAGTTACTCAAGATTAACTTCAATCAGCATAATGATATAGATCATGATCTAAATATAACAATTTGATATTCCAGGAATGTGTTATATACTTACATATGGATTTCCAAAATGGGCGCCTGCTAGTCTTTATATAATATCATATCATCGGTTTAGCGACAAATCATCATAAAAAATGATGGAAAGTTTAATTTAGTAATTATGTGGTCAAAAAGTACACATTCCAATCACGTGCTCTTAAGGTAAATTCTTATCTAACTTATTTTTCACATCATAATAACAGTCTACATATATGGTTTAAAAGGATTGTGCAGAATGCAATCATTTTTATATTTTTCGTGTATAAATGATCTATACAAAGTATTACCACTCGTTTTGTAATAAAATGAGATTCAAAGTCAAACTTCATTTAGTTATTAATTAACATACATATTATATTTATATATATTTATATATATATATATATATATATATATATATATATATATATATATATATATATATATATATATATATATATATATATATATATATATATATATATATATATATATATATATTATATATAAGAATCGGACAAAAATATCCTCAGTTGCGTTAGTGGCGCTAAAGGAACTGATGCTAAAGGATTTAGTGGCGCTAAAGGAAGGAACTGTACATCTAATAAAAAGACCAACTCCCTGGAAATGTCCTTCTACGTGAATTATGATATGACTGTTCTATAAGTTTACAATGTGTTGGCTTTCACTTCATCTGAAGTACGCTGAATTGCTCCTTCACAATTATTAAATTTTGATTACTCTAAGAATCACTTGTTCAAAGTCGAGAGAATCATATTCTTGCTTCATATATATTGACAGTAAATTGAAACTAATTCATATAATATATTACTGTTAATTTAATTGTTAAGAACGAGGTTCATTTTAAACTGTGAGTATAATTGTTCAAAAAGGTACAAAATGATATAGCCTAAATCATCATGCTTTTGTAATATGCGATAGAAAAACAAACTCAATATAGGTGTAAAACATGCAGATCATAGTATATTTATTTAACGACAGTTCAAATAAAGTCAAAATCATTTCCAGTCAAACCAGCTTGATTAAATACTAAGTAGAAGTCAGATTTATCTAGACCACCAGAAAGCTATAAATGCGTTTATCGACCGCATCATCACATAAATAAAAAAGTACTACATATTAATTAAATCAATTAAAAAATTTGAATTTTCAATGCCATCTACATAAAGATATATAAAATAGAATAGTGAGCAAAGACACAATACTTAAATTATATAGTTAAAACTCAACCCATTACAAAAACATTTTCTAGTGTTTAGCATGGGAACTATTAATTTTCTAATGTTAATACTTTTTGGAATTTACTTAAATATTTTACAAATCTACAATATGAAAAATAAGAAAACACTACAATAAACAAAAATTTAAAGTAGTTTTTTTATGTATAAAAATAGAGATATCGTAGATATTTGAACTCACTTTTACTTTTTCTCTAAATTTGTGCATAACAATTTGGCGTATGTGATATCGATGTTCATGCTCAACTCGGTTTAATTTTCTTCCAATTCTAGTCTTTTGTTGGTCACAGGAATGGAATAAAATTATTACTAAAATCTACAGAAAGTTGGAATGAAACTATTCATTACGGTTCCGGTATGAAATTATATGACTAATTATATGATTAATTGTCAACAAAAGAAAGCTAATTGGTTTTATATACTTATATTAAACGATTACTTTTATCTTTCATGTTTTAATTCAGCAGTTCAGCAACACTGTCAAATAATTACAACGAAATTTTAACCTTACTACATATTGGTGCCCAAAAATGTTTTATTTTACTAAAATATTATTTATTTTGGTTTGATGAATGATTTCAAATAGTAAAACCTTAACAATAGAAAAAAATATAACTTATTTACAGCACAAAAAAAGCGTTTATAGAATCCATCTTCCACACATAAATCAATTCTAACCAACTTCATCCTACAAAAATATTTATTAATTTAGTACATTTGTCTCTGTCTAACTCATACAATTCATAATAATTTTCTCATTCGTCCGCCATATTCGTTCTCCTCTCACCAAAAAAAAAATCCGATCGCAAAATTTTTATCCCCGTGAAAATTGGCCGTCAACCTGTGTGTCTCTTCAAAAAACGAAATCTTTTATAATTTTTTTTTTATTTGTTAATTTAAAATATATCAAAACAAAAAAATAAGTCAAGTTTCCTAATTAATTTCATTTGCGTGTAGTAATAATCGAAAGTTTTTCATATATATTTGTTTTAAAAAGATAAAAAAAAGAAGAAAAGTGTATCTAAAAATTTTCTATACAAAGTTAATTTTATTACAAAAAAAGCAAAAAAAAAACGAAATGTGTATGAAAGGATAAAAAAAACATAAATGATTTGACATTTGTGATTGTGTGTGTTTGGAAAAAATCTTCATATTTTTTTTACATATATTTTGGAATACATTTTACGAAATTTTCTGGATTACAATATAAGTTTAACACAAAACGGTAAATACTTCAAGAAATTATGTATTTTTATAAATGTTCAATACGATGTGTGAATATAAAATTTTCATTATAGTGTAAATAAAAAAAATCTTTTCCAATAAAAAAGTATCGCCTTCATATTCACGCATATTACGACAACTTTTTTTATGTATATACACATATAAAACAGACAGCCTCTCTACACCTATTTATTACATATATAAAGAATATTTATTTATATAAAAATATATTAAAAATAGTTCTCTGTGTCAAAAAAAAATTATATTTATCCAACTTAATTCTAAATATATTGTATATAAAAATATTCTTAAATATATTGGATAAAAAATTCTCTTTAATAAAACATTTATAAGTATTTTCATTTATGCTTAAGAATTCTTCTTGATATTCCAAAATAATCATGGATGCTATTTCATCTTTCTACATAGAGTTATTCAATAATTTTTTATTTCACTATACCGCAAAATCAAAA
This sequence comes from Tipula lateralis, assembly GCA_963932295.1. Taxonomy (NCBI): domain Eukaryota; kingdom Metazoa; phylum Arthropoda; class Insecta; order Diptera; family Tipulidae; genus Tipula; species Tipula lateralis. Next base: position 13,656,170 of record OZ010737.1, read on the forward strand.
TAGACAAAAATAATAATAATAATAAAATTATTGTTCAGTCGTAATTTTTAATTATTATTACACTTTTTATGTAATTAAAAAATATATATATATAATATTTTTACATTTTTGGATTAATAAAAAAAAATTATATGATTTTGACATATGGAGTTTCTTTTCCAATTACGGTTCAATGGACATGGCTAGAATTTTATTTTATCTTTTTATTTTATAAATTAATTATTTATTGATGTATTTAATCGGAAATAATTGTTATGATTGTGTACAGAGTTTTGAATTGTGTATTGAATTTGAAGCAACCAAAAATTACTTATGTTTTGTATATAATTGATTTTCTTTGCAGTGTATGTGTATAAGGTGTAAATTGTTGTTGTGATCTTTTTATTTCTAAGGAACATTTTGTTTTTGGGTTAAATTTGTTGCATTCTTGTATACACGTTTCATTGAGAGGTAGTTCCAATTTTTAAATTTATCCGGAAATACAACTAATATATAGGTTGGTAAATATGGTAAAAATAAAATAAATAATATGTATACTTACTTAACGAACAACAATCCAACAATTTGTACATCTTCTCCTTCATTTTATGCCAAAATAAAAAAATACGCATAAAATTTCTTTCCAGTATTTGCATCGGCACTTGCAGATTATAATTCATAGAAAAACCATTGAATACTTTTATTTCATTTTAATTACATTATGTGGTCAACGGTTCTAAAGTCAGAAGAAGTACAAAGAACATATTGCATTCTTAACGAAAGTGTAATATTCTATTATCTAAATATTAGGCTTTAGATTTGTACCTAATTATTTACAATTATTTATAAATCAACATAAAAACACCAAAAGGGGTTGTAAAGAATCAATTCTCAACAAAATATATAACATTCTATCTAGAAGTATAGAATACGTTTGTATACTTAATAGCTAAAAATAGTTATTTTGAAAAGCTTTCCTGTTCCAAAATCTAATATATTCGTATTATGAAGCTCTTAGAATAAAATGGATATTTAATAACTTTCATTAATATTGTTATAAATAAATGTCATACCACATACGATATAAGTGAATATGTACTTTAAATTGTTCATTCACTACCCTCAAATAACTTGCTGATAAGCTCTAACTATTGAGTTTTATTCTCAATCATTAAACGTTTTTACAAAACATGACATTTGCTTATAAATTGCAATATTTATATCAACACACTCGTTTTTTAATTAAGTACATCGATTAACAATATTTGCATCTCTCAGATTTTCAATTATATATTGAAATATTATTTTGTTCAAACCATATCGATATATCAATATCAAATTTTAGCAAGATATTTCTATTTGCAGTACAATTTATGCCCTTTTTTGTGTTGTTTATATTTAGTCACATCTCTAGAGGGAAATAGCACTGTTCAATTTAGACATGAAATTGACTAGACAAAATAATTATCTTGTGAATATATTACTTGAATTTTTAGTGAAGCTAGATGAGAAACATGATTCAAATACCAAATATTTCAATAATGTCACTAAAATATTCTTGATGTTAAACTAAATATTTATACTGTGATAAAAGCTTTAAACAAGTAATAAAAATTTTCTATTGAACAGCATGTAATACTACTTACTTTAACTATATACATATGGCTCATATACAATGGCAACGATTCAATAATCATTAAAAGTCTAATAAAAATTCGATTAGAATTTAAATATCAATATGAGAGCCAAACTTCAATTTTTATAAACGTACCATTTAACAAGGATAAGTTTTTACTATCTTAATATATAAAAATGTACATAAATAAGTTTCGAATCTACTTTCCAGTTAAATGTTTTCGATGTGATCCAAATCAAATTATGTAGAAACCATTAGTAAATAGGTAAAGAAATTATTAAAGGGCACACATTAAAAATTTAAAACATCAGCATTGTTTTCTCAGCATTTTTTCTATATTAGAACTATGTTAAATATTTCAGCAATTTCAAAAATTGTTTATTTCAATTTTGGTAAAATTTGTATGTAATTTAAGTAAACTGGAGAATAATGATTCATTTATCTACAAAACTGGAGATTAAAAATTAATTTATCAGCGTTCTTCTGATTTATGCTATTCTCGTTTATTGTCAAAAAGTATATTTTTATTCTATACTTATTCTTATATTATTTTAAGGTTTAATCTACTTATGAAATTCCCATTTTATATTAATTGAACTGTTCAGATTTAATTATACAATTATTGCTCAATTTTAGAATTTATCAAATCTTATACAACGCATTTTCCTTTAAAATTACAAAGTAATATTCAAAAGTAATTTATTTAGTACTAGCAGAAACCATTCGCCAATTTTCAATAAAATTAACTACATATTTATACGAAGTTAATCTAATTTTTTACTTCTAAAATCATTTATAATAACAAATATTGAAACTAATCAGAATAGTCACACCTCTTGAGAATTATGGTAATCTTGTACCAACCAGTACTATTTATAATCAATTATCTAACTCTCACTGTAGTGTTTGTTGTTTAAAAATCAATACTTTCAAATCTAACTAAAGTGTATTAGACTATAAGTAACGATTACTTAATTATAACAATTATCAAAACATTTTATTGATCTAGTTTTTTAATAGTGAATGTCTATATTTTGTGTAATATTTACTAGCACAAGCATTTATCAAACTTTTACTAATTTATTATTCAATAAACAATCTACTAAGTATTAGTACAATTTAAATAAAAATTATTTAGGAATTAATCTTAGTCTACTCTAAAGTGTTTGTTATAACAATCATAGTTTTTAATCGCTACAAAATGTAGAATTAAATGTATAAAATCCAGAGATGGAAATCCAAAAGATAGTGAGTGGCATATAGAAACTTCGAATATGAGTATTTTATGCATCCATTCGTTCATAATCATAAAAGAAACATAAATTAATTCGTTGACAAAATAAAATATTTTTGAAGCATTGTAATAATTGAATCAATTATTTTAAATCAAACAAATAAGGGAAGCAAATTCAATTATGTATTTAGATGTATTTTAACTAAATGTACATATAAAAACTTTAGTACATTATGTATGTATATTTGAGATATTAGTTTTTTATATATACATATGTATGTCCATCTTTTTATATATGTACTTTCATTTCCAATTAATGTTCATAAAAACATAATAGTTATTTTAAGTTAACTTAATATTTTATGTATATATAAGTTCTTCTCAAAATGTCGATTGAGTCTAATACTATTTATGAATACTATTAAAATATTAAACAATAGCAAAAAATATGTAAACTGTTTTAATCTTAAGTACAATGAATTACTTATTCTGATAATAATAATACAGGTTGTAATCAGTAATTTACTTTATATATGTATGTTTGGTATGCATATATGTATGTATTTATGTATTTGTTTATTCTCTTCTTCCTATCAGTCATTTTTTTCTTCAATTCATTGTTGTAAATGAATTTTCATTCATCATAAAATATTGTATTTGGAGTATATAAATATAGGTTCCTACAAAATTAAATAGATCGCAAACATATTTTGTTTTGTTGTAATATAACATTACCTAAAGTTAATAACATTAATGTTATTAACTTTACTATCCCAAAATATGTTTTTGAATACCATACCTAGTCCAAAATATAATTCATAAATTGTATTCAGTTTAATTTTGTACGATCCAGTAATGTAGTATATGTAGATACAATGTATATGTACATACCTATCTGACTCTATCTCCAAATTAAAAATTCAGATTAAATTTATCAATCGATTTTATTTATTTATTACAGATAGATTTTTGTACAGTTAGCTACCTATTATACAAAACTTATTTAATATAACTGAAAAATGTGATTGTTTTTTCCGAATTATTGATTAGAACTCGGTAGTTTAACCTGACATATATATATATATATATATATATATATATATATATATATATATATATATATATATATATATATATATATATATATATATATATATATATATATATATATATATATATATATATATATATATATATATATATATATATATATATATATATATATATATATATATATATATATATATATATAAATACATATATATTGGAAAAACTAATCTCTAAATAATCTCTATAGGAAAATTATGTTTTAAATTACTCAGCCCCTGAATTAATTGATTGGTGGTGAACTATATTTTATTTATTTTATATTGTTGTGTGATAAAAAGAAAATTTGTAAAACAAAGAAAAGCAAAATCATAAACTTAAACATTTAAATAAAAAGTGAATGTTTTGTTGATTAATTTTCGTGTAAATAACTATCATTAAATAAAACACATACTTAGTAGCTAGTATGAATTTTTAATAAAACTTATTCTTTTTTTAATTTATGACTAAGATTAACTTATACTAATGTAACATGTGTATTACATATTATTATGATCATCGGTTGCAGTATAATTAGTATTGTTAAAATTCGAGTTATCTCTTTGCGTGGGTCGTCGAATATGATCTGATAATAGCAAATTTATTTATTGATTTGTAATTTATCGTGTCCAACAATTCACTGTCTGAGGCAATTTACTTTTAGTCGTATACATTGATACTATCTTAAGATAGTTAAATGTTATATGGTAGAAAATGAGTAGAGTATAGTTTGTGTTTGAGAATCGATAAAACTCACTATAATATGTAAAATTATACAAATCGATTTGAATTAAAACCACACAACATTTTTTTTTGTTAAACTGTGTAAGAATAAGACTATCAAATTTCTTACCATATTTAATTGATCATAAAAATAATTTTAATATCATTTGCTAATTTATTAATTTGTCGAATAAATCCTAAAATGTTTATTTTTATGTGCTGCTTTTGCAAATGTCTTATTATTTTATTAATTAATAACTATAGCAAAGCGTATTAATTTTATTAGTTTATGCTGTAAATGAAATAAAAATATAAATTATTCAATCAAATACTTTACAACATTAAACACATTTTAGATCAAATCATAAAATAGTTTAAAATGAACGCAAATAACTTTAATAGAATTTGTTTTGCCTGTAAATATGATTTTCAACTTAATTAATTCTTATTTAAATTGTTTAATTAAATTTTAAATGTCAATGCACAATACACACAAATTACCGAGATATCATCGAATTACCGAGAAATATACATTGAATTGTAGTTTAACAAATTATTTAGTTATTTAAGTTCACTTAAAATATTAAATTTTTTTTAAAAATTAAAATAGACTTTTGTTTTACAACAGAATTATGTGTTTGTTATTGATTCATATACATTTATTATTTATTATGGATAATTAATCCAAAGCTCAAATAATTAGAAATCATTTGTAAATATAGAAAAAATATAAAGTAATACTCAATTTTAGAAAGAAAACAAATTCAAATATCGAAATTATTCCACAATTAATGTTGCGAGAGAGTTTTCCCTTAAGTTATTTTAAGACATATTAGTAAACTCTTGTAATATAACATAAATTTAAAATTTCTTATCTTAACTCATTTTAGAAAATTTAGCTTTGCAGTTATCAAAGTACAAGTTTAACGATTATAAAAAAAAAACTCTAGTTATGTGATCAGCGTCTTATATAGCTAATAGCATGTAAGTTGTAACAAAATTTAGGGTTTTCAAAATTAGGCAAAACAAATGTTTTTTGCTAGGATATAGATTTATACTATCCCAAAAAGTGGTGTGCTACTTTTTCTATTTAATGGCTTCTTCTATAGCTTCAAAAAATTCAATGTAATTGATTTTAACTTTAATTCATTTTTCATCGATATTTTTAATTTAAGTATGTATATTAATTAATCAGTGGTAATATATATATATATATATATATATATATATATATATATATATATATATATATATATATATATATATATATATATATATTTATATATATATATATATATATATATATATATATATATATATATATATATATAATTATATTATAAAATCTAATTTTGTTAGTATATTTACATCCGTATTTATCAACAAATAAATTGTTATAAGATATGTGAATTTTCAAAAAATCATCATATTATATAATATACAAAATTAATATGTTATATTAATCTAATGATAAATCATTGCAATCACTAATAACATTAATAGCCCAAAAGCGATAATAATTTGGATTAAAATTTACAACAAGTACTTTTGTACAACTGTATTTTATTGTTACAATATAATATTAATTTAACTAATTATGTTATGTTAGTTTATGTTGTGTGTCATTCTTCCTTATCGTTACAGTACATATAGACATTTTGTACAAAATACATTCGAAATTTTGTCTTCTTGTGCCGAAGAAAAATATATTTATATATATAATTATAGATATTTTTATATCATCACCGAAACTAATAAATTGAGGCACGACACATGCTCAGTTTTTTATTCTTAGTATCTGTCATCGTTCAAATTCTAAAATGATAAATAATAATAAATACAACAGAGTCCGAACAACAAACAAACAATAAAATTAAAGAAAAAATGGATAATTTTTAAAAAATTTAATTTAAAATTTTGTAAGCTATACATACTTAATAATAAATATACTTATGTATTTATTTTATCTACTCGTACAGTTATTATAATTGTATCTTATTTCTTATAATAAAAATCCTTCTGCTTAGCAGTTTCGGCTAATTGTGATTTTAGTCCGTTTTTTGTCAATGATGTCATATGAAAATACACGCGACAGATTATTATTATGATTATTTTTCTTTTTCTATTTTATCTATGAATTCTAAACTGGTGTAGCTATTAATATAAATTCTAAAAATATTTTTAAATGAAAAGAGTGGGTTTTTTTGGAAAAGAATATTAATTTATTGAGTAAGATTTGGTATTGATATTATAATGCATACTCTGGCGTTTCAATAAATTAAAACTTAAAATTTGGTTTAATTTTTTTACATTTCTGATTATACCAAAGTAATTAAATTACACAGTAATAATTTGGATATTGTTTAGAAAATTTTAACTCTACATAAATCTACTTTATATTGTCTTCTCACATTTAATATAATATTGCAGTAAAAATTTATTTTATTTTTTAAAACCAGTGCCAGTAGATATTTTATTAAAATACTTTTTTTATGTGTTTCTCAAATACATTTAAATTTTCGATTTAACGTGTGTTTAAATATATGAAATCATAAAGTACAAAAAGTCTAAATCGAAATTCCTACACATCTTTAATAATACACGTTTCTTCTCTATAATATACAGATGAAAATATTTTTATTCGTATGTTAATTATTAATTTGTTTCTTATATTATCTAATAAAATTTATCTGCACAAAATTTCTGAAATATGTTTGATTGATGCTTCTGTAAGAAAATGTAAAAATGGACATTAAGTACTTACAATATTTGTAAAAACGGAAATGTACTACAGGTATATTTCTTCTTTGCCATTAAGCATTATCATTGCTTCGAAATATTCCATATCACTACTACTCTAAAATATCAGTTTTCTAAAATATCAGTGCTGCTATTCAATATGCAGTGTCCTCATAGGCAACGAAGAGACGTAGGGGCAAATGCAATAAAATTACGTTATCCATTGCCAAATGTTTATTCCTTTTTTTGCAGTTTTGCCGTTGGATCTTAAAAGTTACAAAAACTCAACCGCGGTTAAACTAAGTTTTTTCCCTTACGAATTATAGTATTAGTTTCTTCGATTAGTATTTTCATTCATTCATTTAAAAGGTTGTTAAAATCAGTCATATTTAAAATCAAATGTTACAAAAAATAAAAGTTAAACATAATAATAAGAATTATCTTCCAATATATCTTGACATAACACAATCACTGTTTCTCTAAAAAGAATTTCGAATATTTTTTTGTGCATTTGGCATATTCATTTATTCTAGTTAGATTGAATAACATACAGTTTAAAATATATAACATTATGAACTAGCTTATATGCTCAAAATGGAGTGTGTAGTTCACTTAATCAAAAAATTATTGTAACCAAATAAAGATTTAATAATGTTTAATTCAACCCATTAGGTCGTTTATTTTACTTAATTTCCTAGAAACTTATATTAAAAAGCTTTATCGCTTAGTTTAAAACACATTTTTAACTACATATTAAAATATTTATCGAGCTTTTACAGAAGCTTGTATCGGTGGTTGTATTGACAGTTCATCAGACAAATTTCCATAATTTTATTTTTTTATATAACATTTAATATAGTGCGATTAAAAATATGTTTTAGTTGTAGGAATTAGTAGAGAAAAAAATGGAATTAGATTTCCTCGCATAGTTTTAATACGGAACGTTATAGTAATAATGACTTTAAAACAATTAAAATTAAATAATTGAACTTCAGTGTGGTTGAATTTAATGTAATTTATTTCTTATTGAGTGAACATGAAAAATGATGTAATATTTTTTGATTTAAAAAAAATTATCTATTGAATGTAAATTTTAATTTCAATTTATTCTTATTGTTTTATATTTTTATGTTTATTGCATTTGTATTAAAATGAAATTGAGTTAATAATAGTGATAATATATTTTTCAATTGGCTATACAAATAAAAATAATAATATAAAATTTAATTGTTCAAAAATTTACATTATATTACTTGTTGATTCGTTCAATATATGTACATATCAATATAAAGTTTTGTACAAGTTCTCTTTAGCCTAAATTTTGGAAACAATAATTTACTATCAAAGGCGATCTTAGTTATATTTATAATATAGAAGGAAATATTAACAAAACAAAAATTATGCTTACATAAAATAGTATTTATAAACCTAATTTTTTTATTTTAGATTTTGATTTGTGACGTTGCATTCAATAAATATTTTATGTTATATTTGTTTTAAAAAGATAATAATTAAATTTTTATTCAAAGTCTTATTAATTATTTATCAGCGAACAGCTTTAATAATTTACTGTAAATTATTATTTTTCATACATTCATTTGATTCTCTTAGCTTAATACATACTTCATACTTGTATAAAATAATAATACAAACTTTCTTCTGTTATTCGGATTCAAATTTTGATTAGCGAGTGTACGCGTTCTATAAATAGATTTTATATTGTGACATTGGTTGAAATTGAGCGTTAATTCAATACTATTATAAAAAATTATGCAATATAACCACAGACTATAAAACAACTTAAGAAATCTCAGGGTGTAAGATTCTTTTTAAAATTAAATTAGGTAATTAAAAAACCGTAAAACCACACAACCATTGTGTTATCAACTTTATTTTTATTTGTTTAATCTTAAAGTGATTTGAAAACCACAAATCAATATATGTAGTATAGTGCTTTAGAACATGTAGACAAATATTGAAAATTGGAAGAACTATTTCATCAAAGTTTTATTAAGTATAAATGTAATACAGTTAATTTGCTGGAATTACATAACTATTGTCATTACGTATGTTATAATAGATAATCCTAATTCATTATAAGTTTATTTACTAAAACACAATCAATAAAGAAAATTGTTTTATCTATTCGCTATCTAAATATATCTTACCTTAATATGAGCTTAACCGATTTAATGTATTTAGGATCAAATAGTTTTTCTGTTAAATTAAATATAGATTCATCCCTGAAATAGTCTTACATTTGCAATACTTCTTAATGTCGATCTTTGTGTGAAATGTGTAGCTTCAACCGCTCATTCGTACTGTACGGGCTCTGATAGGTAAACTGATGTGATCATGAACATATGTTATAAAGGTGAAATTATATGGGTTTATAAACATTTCAGGGATGTGGTTTTGCTGCACACTATCACAATAATCTATAATAATTTTTATCTCAAGGCACTTTAATCTTATTTCTTGCAATTTTTGATAATTAAGTTTATGAATGTATTCCAATAAAAGTTCGTTATAAAAAACTTTTATAATGAACTTTTATTGAAATACATTAAAATTCAGCGTCATATTTAATTTTTATTTTCATAAAATCGTCTCGTTAAATTATTTTAAGTTTTATAACAATATTTTCACTAAAAATATTTCATTAATTTCCAATAAGCATTTACAATTGCCAATTTTGACTTCTTAAGTTGAAACTCAATAAAGTCGAGAATGCAAATATAAATTAACTGAATCGTGATAAAATAACTGATGTCTCAAATTTGACTATCGCGATCAACAAAATTGAACATGAAATCGTAATCCTAAAATTATAATTCTTGTCTGTCGAAACAATAATGATAAATTCTAAATTTCTTATCTACTAATTATATTTAGGTACTATTTTTTTTTCTAATAGCATACTACAATATGTTTAGTAGTGTTTTGTAAGTTTTCTTTAAACATTAATTTTAGATCAAATTTACATTTTTTGACAGTAAAGTTACTTTTTATAATTATTTTAACGAAATTTATTTAACTTATTCAATGAAAGTTGAATCCTGTTTTCCTTAATTATATCATTCAAAATTGAATTTTGTGACAACTGAATTAGTTTAAGTTTCACTAACTAAGATTTTTAAAATTTATATAATTTATTTTAAATCTATAACTTTCGGTCTACAATTTATTTTTGAGATTCAAAATCTTAGTTAAATTATAGTTTACTTGTCTCTCTTTACTTATATGTCAATTGACAAATAAATGATCAAAATGCTTGATTTGATGGTCAGATGCATACATATTTAAGATATAGATATATACTGTTACTGGCAGAGGTGTTATAAAATTGGTCACTGATCCTAATGATGTAAACGCTTGTAAATATACATTTATATACGTTCAAAGTCAATGAAATAGTTGTAAAATTTCAATATTTCAAAAAATAAATACCTAATTCACTTTGATTTTATCAATATTATATTTATAGTGATTAAAAGATCATCGATGAAGTGAAGCCCAAATTTAAGATATATAGTAAAATGGCTAACTGAATTATAGTTATGAATGAATTTTTGTTAAACATGTCAAATTGAATAATACTGGGACTATATGTTTATATTAGGAATACCAAAAAAATATGTACATCTCTGTAAAATGACAGTAACGCAGTCACAATGCTGTGTCAAAGTTGAGAACTGGCTATCGAGAACTTTTGCAATCAATTCCGGTGTTCGACAAGGAGATGCGCTGTCCCCGATACTTTTTAATCTCATGTTGGAATACATCCTTCGTAAAAGTGAAACACCTCAGGACAATATCTTATTCCGACAATCCAATCAACTTCTTGCTTATGCAGATGATATCTGTGTTATTGGATTAAATGGCAACGGAGTGAAAGAGATACTTGATCCACTGGAACAGTGTTCAGCTTCCGTTGGTCTCAAAATCAACGAGTCAAAAACCAAATATCTGATCTCGGGCTTTCGAGACCAAGACGCAATTGATTTCAGTAGTGGTAACCACACGTTTGAAGGAGTGATGAGATTCAAGTATCTTGGATATCTCATCACTCACGATAATAGTGTGGGCGAGGATATCAAGGTTCGCCTTGCCGCTGGCAATCGGGCTTTGTATCCTCTACGTCCACTGCTGAAATCAAAATATCTTGCAAATACGGATAAGCTGAAACTGTACAGAGTGTTGATCAGACCCGTTGTCATGTATGGATGTGAGAGTTGGACCTTGACGGATGAGTACGAAAGGTGGCTTCTAACATTCGAGAGAATCTGGCATCTTCAAACTGCCTACAACGGTTTGAAGAGCTGGCTCGTGATCGAAACCGATGGAGTCAGATTGTTGACACGGTACGGGCCAATAATGGCCTGTAAAAACCGCAAAAAAAAAAAAAAAAATATGTTTATATATATATATATATATATATATATATATATATATATATATATATATATATATATATATATATATATATATATATATATATATATATATATATATATATGTATATATATATATATATATATATATATATATATGCACGTTAATTAAGCATACATTCAAACATTTAGTTACTACTATTACAAGCAGATAACTAAAAAAACATTAATAACAAATAATAACGTCAAACTTAAATAGTTACTCATACAAAAATATAAAATTAAATTAAACCAAAATTGTATAGAAATTATATTACATTTACGTGACAATTAAACATAAATATAATATTAATTCTGATTTAACTATACATATATCCACATTTAGACTTTTATATATATATTTGTTTCCTATATAAAGGTTAAACTCATCCGTTCTTCTCCAAAAACTACACTGCATAATTATTATATGATCAACAAGCATGATTTTTAATCTTTTTGTTTACTTTACACTAAAAAATATGAAACTCCCAGCTTTTATATATTTCAACAAATATTAATAATCATGATTCACTGCTGAAAAATTAAACACAAATTTTCCATATATTTGATTTTGAATTACTTTATAATAACAAAATAAAATTGATATCTTTTGAATTACACAAAATTTTATATGTTTTTGTTTTTCTACGAAGATTCAAATTTTATTTTGTTGTAATTTTTTTTGTTAAAAATTAAAACCATATTCGTATTAGTAATTGTATCAACATCAGTTTGTGCCTCGAACGTCAGTTGTTTATAAAGTGCGTTTATGTACAGTTGAAACCATAATACAAACGATTCATTGAAATGGTATTAAAATTCCATTCATTTTCAAAATTCTGTGAAAATCTAAACCATAAAACAAATTACGTAGATTTTTATTTGTTGTTATGATGTTAATGATAATTATTAATGGGAGACGCGCTTAACAATTAAATATTATTTTGAACTAAGGAATTTACTAGTTGTGATAAATATGTTTTTTAAGTATAATGTATTACTTTCGTCATACGCATACGATATAAACACAATTTATTTTAAAAACTATTTTTTATTTACTCATATCATATTTAATTACAGAGAATAAAAAGAAATTTATAATATGTAATACTTATTATTATTAAAACCAAAATGATTAGAGCTTAACGCAATTTGAGATTTTGTTTACATTAAAAATTATTCTTTTATGTACGGATATTATTCATATAGTTAGTTCTATATACATTATATACATTAACCCATACACATAAACCGCATCTTTATTTTTGATACAATGTCTTCGGTTTTCTTATTACAATCGCTAATAATTTATTATCTAACTAAAAAATTGTTTTAATGAAAATAGTAATAATAATCATTTCCGGTTTTCTTCTAAAATCGTTTTTATTTAATATAAATTTTGTTTTGGAATATAATTAACTTTGCGCATATCCATAAAGAAGTAAAACAATGAATGATAAAAACACTTACTACTACTATATTAATTTTTTACTTGCATTTTTTCAAAGCCGTACTCAAGTTTATAGCATAGATCACATATATGTATGTTTTGAATTTGTAAAAAATCTACTATGTCCTAATAAAATAGTTTATAGTTAGTTTAGTAATGGCAATAGAGAAGTTTTAAAATATGTTAAAGTATATATTTTAGTTTAGTTATCTATACTTCGATAACTCGTATATATTATTCAATTAAATTATTTTAATGTACTTGTTTAGTCCCAACATTTTATCTATTCTATTTTTTACAGTTAGTAACTCTCCTTAGTCGCAAGAAATCAAACTCATCGTATTTATTTCATAATTGTCAAATAATATTAAATAATTTTCAAATAAAAATTATATTAAATCAAAACTTTCAATAAAAAATTAAACCTGTGAACAATTTAATAATATTTTCACATACAATAGCTATTATATTATTTTATAAACTGTTCAAAGATTTGCAACTCAGGTTTACAATCTTAAGGGTGTGTCCGATTTCTGTAGTCAATTTTTTTCCTTTAATCATTCTGTTGTTGTTATGGCCGCAACCAAATTATTACATTAATGATATGTGGAATTTCGGTAATTTATTACAAACGAAACAAACGTTTAAATTTGAACATTTTAAATTTTAAGATAAATTACACCATCTACCATAATATGAGTAGTAGTGCATCTACATTTTAAAAGACATTTCAAGTTGTACTAAATGCTAAGTAAGACATAAATACATATAATTTCATTTTCAGTCATCAAACTTGATCATTATTATGACAGAATTTACAAATTTTAAATGGTTTATTTGTGTTTATTTACATGTTTACAACTTATAACAAATAACTATTCTCAAAAACACTATCAACATAAAAAATAATTTAATCCATATATGAAATTTAATGCAATCATCGTTATAATATTTTTAAGTTAAAAAATGAGCAAGCCTTTTTAAGCGCAAGAATGCGACGTGTTATCTAAATTATGCTTAACCTCCTATTTAAAAGAGGGATCATTTGCCTAAATATTAATTTACCCTATGACCCTCTTTTTACACATCGAATGCAACTCAATGAAATCTTGATTTTTTTTATCTAATATTAATGGTAAATTCTATTTTTAAACGATTCAATAGTTACATTCCAGCAAGTTTTTGCAAATTTTTTATAGTTTAAATAATGTTAACCGTTATAGTGAAAATTATACGTAAACCACCAAATATTCCTCTAGAATTTTGAAATTATTGATTATTTCTATAGCGAAATTGCTCTTAGATCTTTAAACATTTCTACAACGATGTGTATACACATTTCCTTATACTACATAAATATAAAACATAATTATTATATTAAATACTTGAAATTATATGTATTATATATACGGTATAGTTTATAATTGAAACGAAAGTATGTATATGTACTGTACAAAACAATACTTTTTATTTTATTGTTATTAAATTTTGTTATTCGATTGGTTTTGAAATCAATAAAAAACCAGTATTTATTAATAGTAAATATTAAATGGGCCATAATTATAGCTTTAATTAATATTTGTCTTTTTATTTTGTAAAAAAAACTAAAAATATTATTTAGATGATCATATAAAATAAACAGCCACAACTAAAACTATTATTTCGTGATGGAATTCGTGACTACTTGAAATTTATAAAAATAATAATACGTGAATGAAAATAACTTATTTTTTTTCTAAATTCATGTTGATGGTGACATTGTGTAATTTAAATTATTTTATAGGTCTGCGGGTGTACAGACTCTAATTAAGTTTTAAACGGAAGTTATATATATATATACATATATATATATATATATATATATATATATATATATATATATATATATATATATATATATATATATATATATATATATATATATATATTATATATATATATATATATATATATATATATATATATATATATATATATATATATATATATATATATATATATATATATATATATATATATATATATATATATATATATATATATATATAATTTTTTACCGATTTTCAAATAACAAATTTTCTATATTAAAACATGGAACTGAATCCAAATTGACGAAAATATTCTTAACTTAGCAATTTTCAAGTAATTAGTTAAACAATTATTATTAGATTAGAGTACTGATATCAATATAAACTAAATTAAATTAAAACTTGTTTGAACCAAAAATTCATAATCCTTTTATTGTAAATATGCATTGAATGTCATTACGTGAACTATTTTATCTAGCTACCATTTTTTTTTATTAATTATTCAGTGAAATATTCTTATAATAATAAAATTTGTTTAATGCACTTTCAGATTCATATTGGTTGAGGTTAATCATTTCTAAAGAATCACAAACCAAATAAAATACGCTGCTGGGTGCCAACTATCAAAGTTTTTTGAAATGAATTTTATTATTCAAATTTAAATATACATACGATATATTTTTGTCTATAAACTTAAGTACAAAAACATAAGTTTAAATTAATATTTTTAGTCAGTATTTCAAAAATACATAGTTAATTTGTTAATAAAAAACTATAATATAATATCATATAATAATATAATAGTCGTAGTAATAATAGTAAAACTAACCATAAAGCAATAATAATAATAATAACAGAAGAAGAAAACGGAACTTGTTAAAATCAAAGAAACGAATTATTGAAAATTTAAAGTCTTTTTAGGCTGGCTCGTAACGGTGAAACCAGGGGGGCCGAGTCTCCCGACGCATCACCGGAAGGCGGAGCCACCTGTTGGTGGGCTCCTTGGGCGGCTATGGGCTGTTTTGGTTCGGCTACAAAACCAGATGCCAGTAATGAAGACACAAAAAGTCAAAAAAGGCGCAGCGATGCGATCACAAAACAATTACAGAAAGATAAGCAAGTATATAGAGCTACACATAGATTATTACTATTGGGCGCTGGCGAATCTGGAAAATCGACAATTGTTAAACAAATGAGAATATTACACGTTAACGGGTTTTCGGAGTTTGAGAAAAAACAGAAAATAGAAGATATAAAGAAAAATATACGTGATGCAATTTTAGTAAGAACTTTTTAAAAAGTATTGTTTATAATTCATTATAAATTATCGTTATTTATCGTTTTTCACAGACAATTACGGGGGCAATGAGTACGTTAAATCCACCAATTCCATTAGAAAAACCTGATAATCAAGCAAGAGTAGATTACATACAGGATTATGCTTCAAGTAAGTATTAAACATGTTAACATTTTAAATAGTTATTATATTAACATTATTTAAAATAAAATCTAGATCCTGATTTTGACTACCCTCCCGAATTTTATGAACATACCGAAGAATTATGGAAAGATCGTGGTGTTCAACAAACATTTGAAAGATCAAATGAATATCAATTAATCGATTGCGCAAAATAGTAAAAAATCAATATTTATCATTATTCAAATACCAGATTAAAATTGTATTGTTTTGTTTTAGTTTTCTTGATAGAGTTAGTGTCGTTAAACAACAAAATTATACACCATCTGAACAAGATATTCTGAGATGTCGTGTTTTAACATCTGGCATTTTTGAAACTCGATTTCAAGTTGACAAAGTTAATTTTCAGTACGAATAATAAATCTAATTTATATTAAATATTAAAATCTCAACTTATCTATTTATTCATTTATATTATTTTAGTATGTTTGACGTTGGTGGCCAACGTGATGAACGTAGAAAATGGATACAATGTTTCAATGATGTTACAGCAATTATATTTGTAACCGCGTGTTCTAGTTATAATATGGTACTTCGTGAAGATCCAACACAAAATAGATTACGAGAGTCTTTGGATTTATTTAAAAGCATTTGGAATAATAGGTAATCATGAATTTTATTTTAAATTAATTTATAATTATTTTTACCGTAAATATTTTTCAAGGTGGTTGCGCACAATTTCAGTTATATTATTTTTAAATAAACAAGATTTACTAGCTGAAAAAGTTAAAGCAGCTAAAAGTAAATTATCTGATTATTTTGCTGAATTTAATAGATATCAAACTCCAGGTAACTCTATTCTAAAAATTTTTCTTCATTTAATATAAATTGTTAAACATGTAATTAATAACCGAATTATATTTATTGTTTCCATGAGTAGCAGATGCATGTGTAGAACCGGGAGAAGATCCAGAAGTAATTCGAGCTAAATATTTTATAAGAGATGAATTTTTAGTAAGTATAAATCAATATAAATTATCAGGTGGCCTGTAAATTTTCTAATATAACTTTAATTTCTTTCAGCGTATATCAACTGCAAGTGGCGATGGAAAACATTATTGCTATCCACATTTTACGTGTGCTGTCGATACGGAAAATATTAAACGGGTATTTAATGATTGTCGGGATATAATACAAAGAATGCATTTGCGTCAATATGAACTATTATAGGTAAATTATGTTTACATGTAATCTATTATTTTACATTTACAAACTTTATAATAAACTAAGGATTGAAAACATACATATTATTTCTCAAATGAAATAATCAAATTAACATTTCATTTTATCTAAAATTTTATTCACGAGTTGGAATTGTTTAATGTCTTCTGATTTACTCACTATAATTTTATTTTATTGATAACAAACAGATTATAACTAATTTTAATAATCTATTTTTATTCTATTTTAGATATATATCATAATTCATCGATATCGCTACTCTCGTGTTTTATAATTATTTAAAATAAAATAATAAAAGTTTATCAGCCAAAAACAAAATAAGAAAAAGGTAAATAAAATAATAACAAGAATCAACTAAAATTAAGAATCTTCTATAACCACCACCCTTAGCATAAGTAAATTAAAAAACTAAAAATCGTATCGTTAAATTTTAATTTAATTTTTTTAACAAGCATAAAGATTCAAATATATGTATATATATATATATATATATATATATATATATATATATATATATATATATATATATATATATATATATATATATATATATATATATATATATATATATATATATATATATATAAATGTGTGTATATATATATAAAATATATATAATATATATATATATATATATATATATATATATATATATATATATATATATATATATATATATATATATATATATATATATATATATATATATATTATATATATATATATATATATATATATATATATATATATATATATATATATATATATATATATATATATATATATATATATATATATATATATATATATATATATATATATATATATATATATATATATATATATATATATATATATATATATATATATATATATATATATATATATATATATATATATATATATATATATATATATATATAATATATATATATATATATATTATATATATATATATATATATATATATATATATATATATATATATATATATATATATATATATATATATATATATATATATATATATATATATATATATATATATATATATATATATATATATATATATATATATATATATATATATATATATATATATATATATATATATATATATATATATATATATATATATATATATATATATATATATATATATATATATATATATATATATATATATATATATATATATATATATATATATATATATATATATATATATATATATATATATATATATATATATTATATATATATATATAATATATATATATATATATATATATATATATATATATATATATATATATATATATATATATATATATATATATATATATATATATATATATATATATATATATATATATATATATATATATATATATATTTAATAAAATTATTTATTTTATATGTGTAAAAAATGATTATAAATTGGT